>CM024758.1:141580610-141641862 GCA_014218235.1 Colocasia esculenta | reverse complement strand
TGCTACAAAACAAAGATTTTCAGAAAAGTTTTTATTAGGTTGATCATGTAACATTGTTTTCTCTTTTTCCAAAGAATTGATTTTATCAGTTGATGAATCAATTATTTGCAAAAATCAGATTCAAACAAACTTTGTGACCTTTGTCACATAGTTGGCTGATACTGAGCAAATTATAATCAAGTCTATCAACTAACAAAACATTATCTACTGAGTTTGAAGAAGTTTGACCAACCTTACCAGATCCAATGATCTTTCCTTTATTTTTACCTCCAAAGGTGACTGACCCTCCCTCCTTTCAATTAGACAGGAAAGTTTGGCTCTATCTCCAGTCATGTGTCGTGAACACCCCACTATCAAGAAACTAAACATTGGTGTTGGGTGCACGACCTTCCTGCACAAAGATCAATGGAGAGAAGATTTTGGTACCCAAACAGAGTTGGGACCATCAGTATGATTGAGCACAGATATCAAATCCTTTCTCACCCAAATTTGATTTGTTTTTTACTTTTGTTTGGTACTTTGGTGTTTTCTGCCTTTTTCTGTTGTTCTTTCTTTAGGAATGAAAGCACCAAGATCTTTGTTTTGGGAGGAGGGGAGTTTTTCATTTGAAAATTGAGTTCAGAGGAGGAGGTGGAATCCTGGATTGTGTTGGTACATCAAGAAATTGGATAAGGGTATTGAGGATAATACCAACAGGGATTTTCATACTATTGGTTCTAAGGATTAGTCCAATTTTCTTGTAGTGTTGTCTTGGAGGTCCAAGGTTTTTCATGGATTATTTCTTTTCCCTTTTTCTATTTTTCAGATTTTTATTGAATTTTTGGTTGAGTTGTTTGTGATTTTTGGTGTTGAGCAGGTCGACCTCTCCTGTACTGGTGTCGACACAACAGCCACATAAGTCTTCTTCTTGTGGACTGGTGTCGACCTGTCAGGGGACTGTGTCGACCTGATAGTCTTCTTTTGTTTTGGGTTTTTGATTTGTTTGAGTTTTGTTTGGGGTTTGTTTGCTGTTTGTGGATTTCAGTGTTTTCCAGATTAGGACCCTTGACAAAATTAATTAGTGGTGCTTTCCTTTTTCTCACCAGATTTGTCTTTTGGGGTTTCTTCTTGTTGAATCCTAATCCATGAGATGTGGTTGTCATGTTGGATCCTAGCAATGCCTCTAGGTTATCTTGGCCTTTTGTGAAGGTTTGGATAACCTCCTCCCTTTCCTTTAGCTGGTTTTTAAGAGCTTCAATTTCTTCAATTTTCTGTTGTTTTTCTTGTTTTCAATTTCCAGCTTTTCATTTAAGTTTCTGAATTCTTGGGAGGCCTTTTGAGAGGCAAGTTTCAGTTCATCAATTAGGTTTAGGAGATTCTCTGTTTCTTCAAGCAAGTCTGTTACTTCAGATTCCAGTTCACAGATTCTATTGTTTGAAGATTGGTTATAGTAGAGATTTTCAATTTTCTTTTGATGTGTTTATTTTCTTTTCATTTCAGAATATCTTTCAACTAATTCTGCATACACATCCTGCCAATCTTCAAACATAAGTCTTCAAAAGAAGTATTTACCTTTCCATCTGTACTGTTGGCCATGAAGCAAGCTCCTCACTTCTGAGCTTGAGGTTTCTTCTTCTTCTTCCTCACTTGCGTCTTCGTCAGACCAAGTGGCCACCATGGCCTTTGGCTTCTTGTACCTCTGGAATTTCTTGTGCTTTTCCTTCTTGTTCTCAGGACACTCTCCTTCATGTGTCCTGGCTTGTTGCACCTTTAACAGATAACATTATCATCAGGTTTATGATTCTTATTGAAATTGGAAGAGGAAGTGTTCTTCTTACCTGAGGGAAATTTCTTTTTCCCAGTCATTTTCCCTTCCTATATTTCAAAAATTTCCTGAATTGTCTGGTCATGAGGGCAATCTCATCCTCATTCGACTCAGATTCTTCAGAACTTGTCTTATCCTGATTTTTATCTTTGTTGCTTGAAGAGGCTTTGAGTGCCATAGGCTTGGTCTTAATGATGTTCTTCATTCTCTTTTAAGTTTATTTCATATGTCATTAAAGATCCAATCAATTCATCCAAAGAAATTTGGACAAATCTTTTAAATCTTTAACAACAGTGGCCTTGGTATGCCAAATTGAAGAAAGTGAACGCAAAATTTTTCTTACCAAGTCTGCATCAGTATACTCCTTACCCAAAGCCTTGAGTCCATTGACTATCACCATGAATCTGGCAAACATTTCAGAAATAGATTCATTAGATTTCATCATAAAGAGTTCATATTCTGAACTAAAATGTTTGCCTTGGTCTCCTTGACCTGAGATGTTCCCTCATAGAGGTTCGAGTTTATCCCACATCTCTTTGACAGATTTGCACATAGAGATTCTCGAATACTGCTTGGGATGGACAGCACACTGAATCATGTTCATGGCACTATAATTCAGTGTAGCTTTCCTTATCTGTTCCCTTGTCCAGGTATCTTCTTCCCCTGGTTCTCATAGGGACCCACCTCTACAATTTCCAGATCTCATAGTTCTGGGCCCTTAGAAAACTTGCATTCTATTCTTCCAATAAGAATAGTCCAAACCATTAAAGAATGGTGGCCTATTTATGGAATGGCCATCAGCTATGAAACCCTTGAGTCCATGACACTTAGTAAATGCACAGAGAAAGAGTTAAACAAGCAAGCAAACAAACAACAAACAATCAAACACTCAATACTCAGAAAAAAAACTGCTCAGTTCAAATCAGATCGATGTAAACCGCTTGATACAATTGAAGGATCGAAATGAATGTGTGGAAAAGATCTAGAAGGGGGGGGATGAATAGATCTTAGCCACTTTTGCGGAAGCTTAAGTAATTTGAAAACTATTTAGAATCAGAGGCAATGTTATCAGTGAAAAACTACAGATCTGATTAGATTTGAGTGAGTTGAAAAACTTAGATGTGAAGCAAGTTGATTAAGTGAATTAAAACGGATCCTATGCAAGCATCTAGCGGATGAATCAATCAAACCACAGAAGACAAATGCACAAGGATTTTTTAGGTGGTTCGGAAATCACCCAAGTGATTCCTACATCCACCCCTCACAACCGTGAGGCTTCACTAACACAACTGGGCTACACACCCAAAGGAGCCTAACAACTCCAACACTTCAGAGCATACAACTCACACGACCTCTAGAGCAAGACTACTCTAGAAACACTGAGCAAGACTGCTCAAACCAACCTTGAGCTTGACAACTCAAACTGAGCTCGACGGCTCACAACAAACTGAGCACAATGCTCACACTAAAACTTGCTAGACACCAACTTAAGACTAAGATCCTCTAGCAACAGATCTAGTCCAAATTGAGAACTCTAAAGAGAGTTATGCAGAAGCACTTGCATAATCTCAAAAGATATCTCAGAAGAACAGAAGAAAAGATAAATTGTATTGAAAGGCTTCGTTCTTCAGTGTACTCCCTTGTAGAAGCTTGAATTGGGAAGGAACTTGTGAAGCTTGAAGTCCAAGTCGATGCTCTGCAATCTGAGAAGTTGGATCTTCCTCGAATTCTTCACCAAAGAAGTCTTCTACAAGATCTGCCTCCTTGGAATGCTTCAGAGGAGTCTTCAGGAATCAAATTCCAATTCCCACACCTTGAATTGGTGGAAATTGGTCTTCTGGAAGCACTTCGAGAGCAGAGGAAGGAGACACGAGCTCTTACTGGCCGCCAGGAGCTTTTTGGAGGCTCTAAGAGAGTTGGGTCTCTTGTCTTATGTGAAGGCTGGCCAAAAAGACCTTATATCCTTAGGATTCCAAAGATACCCTTTTGGGGTACAAGGGCACGTGTTCTAGGAGATTCTGATCGCCCTAGAAGGACACGTGGCAGCCATCAACTTTAGGATGAAAAGTTTCCGTAGTGTGTCGACCTGCCCTGGTGGTAGTGTCGACACACTGTCCAGAATATGTAAGAAGCTGTTCTGGGAAGAAGGTCCCGTGTCGACCTGCTCTGAGTGTGTGTCGACCTGCTGTCCCAAATCTGCAACTGGCTGTTCTGGGAACTGGGTCTAGTGTCGACCTGCTCTGAGAGTGGTCGACCTGCTGTCCCAATTCTTCTACTGGCTATTCTGGAACGGGATCTAGTGTCGACCTGCTTGAGAGTGTGTCGACCTGGGTAGGCTTGATTTCTGAAAAACTGCCACTCGTGTCGACACACTCTTGACATGTGTCGACACAGTCTCAACATTTTTATACATTTTGCCTTTGAATCTGTGTTGATGTGTCGACACCATTGATGGGTGTGTCGACACATCTTTTGCATAAAATGTTTGTACCTGAAAAATAAACACATATATCATTAGTTAAATGATTTATCATGACCATAAATGATAAATGTGGTTTGAACAATACTTTTTGAACATGAATTTCAGGTATGATGTTTTGACATGTTTCAATTAAATTGCTTTAAGAACACCTCTTGTCATCATCAAAATAGGAGGGAAATGATATGAATTTGCATTCAACCCAACAATCTCCCCCTTTTTGATGATGGCAACATTAAATCCATATTTCAATGTGGTTTTGATGAAGTGTGATTTTAAGCAATTTTTGATTGTTTAAATTTTTGTTTTCCTTTTGTTCATACTTGTCAAGGACCTTTTGATATTGTTCAGTAACAATTGATGATGTGTTTGTGAGATACAGTGTTACTTGAAATTAGAAATTTTGTGCACACAAGTCAAACAATTGGACAAGTATTCAAACACAAAGACAAAGATTTGCATTCACCATCACAATACTTTGCAATTGAAGCCAAACAACCATTTCATTTCATTCAAAAGATCATTACATCAGAATATTCATCAAAATATTACATTCAAGGCATTCATTCTTCTCCCCCTTTGACATCATCTAAACAAATGTACATTAGGTAGAAGATGGAGGAGGAGGAGGAATTGGAGCAAGAAGAATCTTAATGTCTGACAATCTTTTGTCCATTGACTTCATGCTTGACTTTATGTGTTCATGGATAGTTGTCAGCCTAGTGTGAAGATAATGCTCCATTCTATCAGAATGCTCTATCAAGGTACTTTGAGTTCTTTTCAATTCATCTGAAATAGGTTGAGAGCTTGATGAAGATCCATCTGACCAACCAGGCCTTGAAAGAATTTTTACTTCCTTGTGCAAGGTTGAGATCTCTTTACCAATGTGTTCATTGAAGTTTTTCATGCTTTCCAAATCATCAGCTAGATGAGCAAGCTGAGAAAGAGTCTCTGTAGTGTTGAAGACATCTGCTTGGGAATTTGCCAAAATTCCCTGAAGTACAACTTCTAGCTTTTGTTGGTGCTCTTTCAGCTCAAGATAGGAATCTCCCAGAGTGCCTATAAGTCTGTTGAATCTCTGAGCTGCATAATCTGAAGCTGCCTTCTGCTCAATAAATTTAGCTGACACTGTGTTCTCTAGTCTTTGAACTCTCAATTCAATTGGTCTGACATTGTTTGAATGGTGGAGTTCAATGTATCAAATTAGCATTGAGGAAAGAGAACAATTCTGGTGGAATTGAGGACCCACCAGAAGAAGTGGATGATTGGAATGTAGAGGAGAAATGTGGATGTTCAAAAGTATGTGGCATGGAAGAGGAAGGATCAGCTTGAGGTGGAATAGGGGTTTCAAGCTGAATGCCACCTTCAGGAGTGATATGAGGCTGGTCCTCATCCATTAGAGGCTGATCCTCTGGCAGGTGAACTTGTTCCTCTTGAACTTGAGGCTGGCCCTCATGATGTGGAGGCTGACCCTCCTGATCTTGGTCTCCTTGAGCTGGAGGCTGGTCCTCTTGTGCTTGGGGCTGATCCCCTTGAACCTGAGGCTGGTCCTCCTGAGCTTGAGGGGCCTCAACCACAATTGGCCCTCTTCTAATTTGATTTCCCTCCAATCTAAATCCCATAAACTTCTGGATATTCTAAAAGTGTAGATGTTTGACTTGGGAATAGATTGGGACTTCTCATTTTCCAAGGGCACACAAAGTGCTGGAACACTGAGGTCAGATGTGCTCCATAAGGAAGAGATCTCTTTAGGTCTGTTCTTGTAGTTTCAGAGATGATTTGATAGAGAATCACATGAAGGTTGATCTTGATGTCTTTGACCATGCAATAGAGGATGAACCTCTGGATGTCTGTCAATCTATCCCTTCCACCACCTTGGGGTAATTATGGTGGTCAAAAATGGGGGATGACCCTTAACACAGGTGGAAATGTATTGGCATTGAACCTGGTTACATAGGTCTGTTTGGGATCTGATGCATCTGCAGGAAGGCCTGTCAAGATGGAATAGGCTTCATGTAAATCAAATTCAAACTCATGGTAGTCAGCCCCCTCATCTGGCACTTTGAAAATGGAGGCAGCTACTGCAGTTGGCATGTCTATGGCTATTCCCTTGACTTTGGATTCAAATCCTTCTTCTGTGCAGGTGAGGTTCTTGTAGAATTCTCTAACTAATCTTGGATAGCAGACTTGAAATTCAGAAATAAAGGGTATCCAAGATTGAAAGGAAAATATGTTTGAATTTCAGGAAGAGAGTCTGCTAGTTGGATGTCTGAAAGGTCTAGAATTCTGGGCTTCAAAATCAACTTGGCTGCACTTACTGATTCTGAGGGAATATCCTCTTGAGACTCAGAAGAAGAAGAGGAAGATGATTCCTCAGGATTGTCAGAGGAATCGCCCGGAATCTCTGGTCTAGGGTTTGAACATGACTACCTCTGCCTGAAGTGGAGGTCTACCTCTCTTGGAAGCTCTCTAAGGTGCAGAAGAAGATCCTGGTTGCTCGGCAGGATCGTTTCTCCTCTTGTTCTTCTTTCCAATTGTTCAACTGGAACCTCTGCCGAAACGGGCCTGGAAGATGCCCTTGATCTGGCGCCACGCCGAGGACCCAAATCTGGACCATGGTGCTAGGGTTGGAGTGGAAATTGAAGAAGATGGAAGATTTGAGAGGGGATTGAAGAGTGGATGTGATTTAGAGAGGAAATGGTGGAGTGTCTTGCCGGAAACAATGGGAAAGAGGGTCGTCGGGTCGACCTGATGCCCAAAAGGGGTTCAGTGGCACCTGTCCCGCAGGAACAACAAGGGGTAATCATAAACCTAACGGCCTAAAAAGGATTCTGGCAAGGGGTGTGTCGACACATGAAGAGGGTGTGTCGACCTGACCCAGATTGTGTGTCGACACGGGTCACAATGTGTGTCGACACGGCCTTGATGAAAATTTGAATTTTTAAGAGGAAATTTTTGAGAAATTGGGGACATCTTTATAATGATAAATAATGAGAGGAATTATCATTTCAAGAATTTTAAGAGGCTTAAAAATTCATTTGTTATATTTTGCAAAAATTCATCACAGTTCAAGTTTTTCAAACAATTTCCAACAGGATATTAGCATTCCAAGACTTGAATCAACAAAATGATAAATTGAGGGATATAATGTATCTAACAATCAACCAAAAACTACCATGTTTCTCAATTTTCAAGAATTAAAGATGTCATCTAGACCAAATACAGTTGTGTTGAAAGTAAAACACAAACTTAAAGAACAACTTGATGAAGGAAGAAGATGATTCTTTCTAAACAAATCTCCAATAATTTTCATATTTTTGTTCTTTTAACAAACTATCAAATGATATAAATCTCTTTCACTCAAGTACTAGTGCTTTTTACACACCATAGTCCTGGATACTTAAGATTTAGTCATTGTCAAGTCTCAAAGGGGTAAATGATGACCTTTGACATGAAAATATACGTTTTGTAGACGCCAATATTTCCAGTTACTTAGTCATCATCAAAAAGCGTAGCACATTTTGCTTAGTTTTGAATTTATTTTCAATTTTGATCTCCTTTGAACAGAGTTAGCAATAGTGCTTCATGACATACATGGCACTTCATTCATTGTGAAGATGTGCAGTTTCTCAGCACAAGTGCCATTGCTCTGTTGGTTGATTGACAAGATTTTGGAGAGTTTGTGAGATAGAATTCAAATATATCCAGTCATCAGTTGCAAACAAGGAAATGTTTTAAGTTCAAGGCACAAATTGTTATTCAGTCTAGGAAGAGATCTGAATTTCTGTGGATTGAGAGACATAGTTGAAAGTTGATTAGTAAAAATATAATAAATCACTCAAGGTTCATTTTGTGACTCTAGACTTTAGAATGAGGACATCATGCAAGGAATTGATGAAATGCAAGAAGGGTTTTGAATTTTGCAAAAAGATGACTTGTGAATTTTCTAGCTCCCCCTGAGATGATGATTTCAACCATTTGTCATCAAAATAAAGATATGCAATTTTGAAATCATAAAGAAATTTCTTCTTGGATAACAAGAACTTCTCCTCAACAATTGCATATTCATTTCTTGGTACTTGGCGGAGACATACTCTCGCATAGTGAAAGTGTCCAGACAAGCATAACCTGTCCTTCTCCAAGTCACCATTTGATATACCAAGAAACTTCAATGCAATAGAGTTGAAGAATTCATTGCCAAAAAGGAAATGGAAGTTAAAACTGTGCAAGTTTTGAAATCAGAAAAGAAATTCTCTTTGAACAATAAAAGCTCCCCCTCAACTATTGCATATTAACTTCTTAGTACTTGGCGGAGACATATACTCTCGCATAGTGAAAGTGTCCAGACAAGCATAACTTGTCCTTCTCCAAATCACTATTTGATATACCAAGAAGTTTCAACACAATCAGAAGTGGAAAATTTATTGTAAAAAGGGAAATAGAATTGAAAGTGAGAGAGATATGAACAATGTAGCTGAGGAAGCAAGGAGTTATGAAATGCAAAGAACTCCCCCTTAGACAATGCATAGCACTCAACCCAAACCTTAAGAGAGATCAAGAAGGTGGACATTTACAAAGACCAAGTTCTCTCCTTAAAGATGAAAATCTGTTTTTAGGAAGGGGTTTAGTGAATATGTCTGCAATTTGTTTTTCAGTTTCAATAAAATGGAGTTCAAAAGATTTCTTTGCAACCTCATCTCTCAAGAAATGATGTTAATTTCAATGTGTTTTGTTCTGGAGTGCTGAATGGGGTTTTAGACAAATTTATGGCACTAGTGTTATCACATAGGATGGGTACACACCCTAAATCTTGGTTGTAATCAAGAAGTTGATGTTTCACCCAGAGAATCTGAGTTCCACATCTACCTGCAGCAACATACTCAGCCTCTGCGGTGACAGAGCAACTGAATGTTGCTTCTTAGAAGCCCAAGAGATAAGGCACCCACCTAGAAAAACACAAGCCACTAGTGCTTTTTCTATCTAACTTACACCCAGCATAATCAGCATCACAATAGGCAAACAATTCTAACTTGCAACCAGCAGGATACCAAATTCCTAAGTCACATGTTCCAACAAGATATTTAAAAATTCTTTTCACAGCAAGCATATGACTTTCTTTAGGATTAGATGGAATCTAGCACATAAGCACACACAAAACTGAATGTCAGGTCTAGAAGTAGTAAGGTAGAGCAGAGAGCCAATCATACCTCTGTAGGTCTTTGGATCTACTGACTTACCAGATGGGTCTTCTTCTAGCTTAGCATTTATTGCAATGGGTGTGCTTGAGTGTTTAGGTTCTGAAAGTCAAACATTTTTAGTAGCTCCTTGACATATTTGGTTTGACTGATGAAGATTCCTTCAGTTGTTTGGTTCACCTGCAATCCCAAAAAGAATGTTAAATCTCCCATTAAGCTCATTTCAAATTCATTCTTCATTTGATTTGAAAATTCAGTGCAAATGCCTTTATTAGTTGATCCAAATATTATGTCATCAACATAAATTTGGACCGCAATTATTTGATTTTTACTGTTTTTGTGAACAATGTTTGATCAACATTACCTCTAAAATATCCTTTTTCAAGTAAAAAGGAACTCAAACGATCATACCAAGCTCTTGGAGCTTGTTTAAGACCATAGAGTGCCTTATTAAGCTTGAAAACATGGTTAGGATATTTTTCATTTTCAAATCCAGGAGGTTGTTCAACAAAAATATTTTCCTTTATTATCCATTTAGAAATGCACTTTTGACATCCATTTGAAAGACTTTGAATTTCATTGAGGATGCAAAAGCAAAAAATTCTCACAGCTTCTAGTCTAGCTACAGGGGCATAAGATTCTTCAAAGTCAATTCCAAATTCTTGGTTATACCCCTTTGCAACTTGCCTAGCTTTGTTTCTTATTACTTGACCAGCTTCATTCAATTTATTTCTGAAAACCCATCTAGTGCCAATCATTGTTTGGTCACTAGGTCTAGGCACTAATTCCCACACTTGATTTCTTTCAAATTGATGAAGTTCATCATGCATAGCATTAATCCAATCAGAACTGGATAAGGCTTCATCAATTGACTTGGGTTCAATTTGAGAATTAGAGCTAGTGAGTCTTCTTCATGTTTTGCAAGAAGATGATCTGGTCCTAACTCTATCATTTAAGTTGCCACTACACTGTCTATGGGTGATCTCTTAGAAAACGAGGTTCAGAAATTACCTGTTGAGAAGTGCCTACTTCTGGAGCAATATTACCTGAACCACTTGAAGATGGTGAGTTGTTGTTCAGTTCTCTTCAATGTTGTTAATCTCCTCAACGGTTGGTGAAGAGTCCACAATGAGGTCATCCTCTTCATTGTCTTGTTTTTCCCTGCAAGATTTAGAATCATTAGTGGAAAAGGAATTTTCATCAAAAATAACATGTGGTGATTCTTCAACAGTTTTGGTTTTCAATATGTACACTTGAAAGCCCTTGACACTTCAGAATAGCCAAGGAAGATAGCTTCCTGACTCTTAGCATCAAACTTGTCAAGGTTTTCTTTGTTGTTATTGTGTACAAACACTTGCACCCAAAGTTTTGAAATAAGAGACAGTTGGCTTTTGTTTTTCAACAATTCATAGGGGGTTTTTCTGATCTTTGGTCTGACCAAAGCTCTGTTTAGGATGTGATTGGCTGTGTTAACAGTTTCAGCCCAGAAGGATTTGGGCAGATTACTCCCTAAGAGCATGGATCTAGCCATTTCCCAAGAGTTCTATTCTTTCTTTCCACAACTCCATTTTGTTCTGGAGTTCTAGGTGAAGAAAACTTGTGAAATATTTGCAATTCAGCACATAGATCAGAAAAGGATGTGTTATCAAATTCACCCCCATGATCATTAAAATGTTTTTAATTTTAAATGGATAAGTTGTAAGATAGTGGTACAGAAATTCCTGAATTCAAGGCATGCATCACTTTTGTGGGATAGAAAAATACCCAGGTAAATCTAGTAAAGTCATCAATGATTACAAACCCATATCTCTTGCCACTTAGGCTTAGAACTCTTGTTGGCCCAAAGAGGTCCATGTGAAGAAGTTCTAGTGGCTTGGATGTGAGTACTTCATTGAAGGTTTAAAGGATTTCCTAGTTTGTTTTTCTTTAGCACAGATCCCACAAATTGACCTTCAACACTAGAAAAAGATTCAGGAAGACCTTTAACCAGATTCAATCTTAACAACTTATTCAAGTTCTGAAACTTGCATGGCCAAGTCTTTTGTGCCAAGTCCATGCAATTTCATCTTTATTTGCTACAAAACAAAGATTTTCAGAAAAGTTTTTATTTAGGTTGATCATGTAAACATTGTTTCTCTTTTTCCAAAGAATTTGATTTTATCAGTTGATGAATCAATTATCTTGCAAAAATCAGATTCAAACACAACTTTGTGACCTTTGTCACATAGTTGGCTGATACTGAGCAAATTATAATCAAGCCCATCACTAACAAAACATTATCTCCTGAGTTTGAAGAAGTTTGACCACCTTACCAGATCCAATGATCTTTCCTTTATTTTTACCTCCAAAGGTGACTGACCCTCCCTCCTTTTCAATTAGACAGGAAAGTTTGGCTCTATCTCCAGTCATGTGTCGTGAACACCCACTATCAAGAAACCAAACATTGGTGTTGGGTGCACGACCTTCCTGCACAAAGATCAATGGAGAGAAGATTTTGGTACCCAAACAGAGTTGGGACCATCAGTATGATTAGCACAGATATCAAATCCTTTCTCACCCAAATTTGATTTGTTTTTACTTTGTTTTGGTACTTTGGTGTTTTCTGCCTTTTCTGTTTGTTCTTTCTTTTAGGAATGAAAGCACCAAGATCTTGTTTTTGGAGGAGGGGAGTTTTTCATTTGAAAATTTGAGTTTAGAGGAGGAGGTGGAATCCATGGATTGTGTTGGTACATCAAGAAATTTGGATAAGGTATATTGAGGATAATACCAACAGGGATTTTCATACCATTGGTTCCAAGGATTAGTCCAATTTTCTTGAAGTGTTGTCTTGGAGGTCCAGGTTTTTCATGGATTATTTCTTTTCCCTTTTTCTTATTTTTCAATTTTTATTTGAAATTTTTGGTTGAGTTTGTTTGTGATTTTTGGTGGAAGCAGGTCGACCTCTCCTGTACTGGTGTCGACACAACAGCCACAGAAGTCTTCTTCTTGTGGACTGGTGTCGACCTGTCAGGGGACTGTGTCGACCTGATAGTCTTCTTTGTTTTTGGGTTTTTGATTTGTTTTGAGTTTTGTTTGGGGTTTTGTTTGCTGTTTGTGGATTTCAGTGTTTTCCAGATTAGGACCCTTGACAAAATTAATTAGTGGTGCTTTTCCCTTTTTCTCACCAGATTTGTCTTTTTGGGGTTTCTTCTTGTTGAATCCTAATCCATGAGATGTAGTTGTCATGTTGGATCCTAGCAATGCCTCTAGGTTATCTTGGCCTTTTGTGAAGGTTTGGATAACCTCCTCCCTTTCCTTTAGCTGGTTTTTAAGAGCTTCAATTTCTTCAATTTTCTGTTGTTTTTCTTGTTTTTCAATTTCCAGCTTTTCATTTAAGTTTCTGAATTCTTGGGAGCCTTTTGAGAGGCAAGTTTCAGTTCATCAATTAGGTTTAGGAGATTCTCTTTTTCTTCAAGCAAGTTGTTACTTCAGATTCCAGTTCACAGATTCTATTGTTTGAAGATTGGTTATGGTAGAGATTTTCAATTTTCTTTTTGATGTGTTTATTTTCTTTTCTCATTTCAAAATATCTTTCAACTAATTCTGCATACACATCCTGCCAATCTTCAACACTATAGTCTTCAAAGGAAGTATTTACCTTTCCATCTGTGCTGTTGCCATGAAGCAAACCTCCTCACTTTCCGAGCTTGAGGTTTATTCTCTTCTTCTTCCTCACTTGCGTCTTCGTCAGAGCAAGTGGCCACCATGGCCTTGGGCTTCTTGTACCTCTGGAATTTCTTGTGCTTTTCCTTCTTGTTCTCAGGACACTCTCCCTTCATGTGTCCTGGCTTGTTGCACCTGTAACAGATAACATTTTCATCAGGTTATGATTCTTATTGAAATTGGAAGAGGAAGTGTTCTTCTTACCTGAGGGAAATTTCTTTTTCCCAGTCATTTTCCCTTTCCTATATTTCAAAATTTCCTGAATTGTCTGGTCATGAGGGCAATCTCATCCTCATTCGACTCAGATTCTTCAGAACTTGTCTTATCCTGATTTTATCTTTGTTGCTTGAAGAGGCTTTGAGTGCCATAGGCTTGGTCTTAATGATGTGTTCTTCATTTCTTTTTAAGTTTATTTCATATGTCATTAAAGATCCAATCAATTCATCCAAAGATATTGGACAAATCTTTTGAATCTTCACAACAGTGGCCTTGGTATGCCAAATTGAAGAAAGTGAACGCAAAATTTTTCTTACCAAGTCTGCATCAGTATACTCCTTACCCAAAGCCTTGAGTCCATTGACTATCACCATGAATCTGGCAAACATTTCAGAGAATAGATTCATTAGATTTCATCATAAAGAGTTCATATTCTGAAACTAAAATTTTGCCTTGGTCTCCTTGACCTGAGATGTTCCCTCATAGAGTAATTCGAGTTTATCCCACATCTCTTTGGCAGATTTGCACATAGAGATTCTCGAATACTCCTTGGGATGGATAGCACACTGAATCATGTTCATGGCACTATAATTCAGTGTAGTTTTCCTTATCTGTTCCCTTGTCCAGGAATCTTCTTCTCTCCCTGGTTCTCATAGGGACCCACCTCTACAACTTTCCAGATCTCATAGTTCTGGGCCCTTAGAAACACTTGCATTCTATTCTTCCAATAAGAATAGTCCAAACCATTAAGAATGATGACCTATTTATGGAATGGCCCTCAGCTATGAAACCCTTTGAGTCCATGACACTTAAGTAATGCACAGAGAAAGAGTTAAACAAGCAGCAAACAAACAAGCAAACAATCAACACTCAATACTCAGAAACAAAAAACTGCTCAGTTCAAATCAGATCGATGTAACCTCTGCTTGATACCAATTGAAGGATCGAAATGAATGTGTGGAAAAGATCTAGAAGGGGGGGGATGGATAGATCTTAGCCACTTTTGTGGAATCTTAAGTAATTTGAAAACTATTTAGAATCAGAGGCAATGTTATCAGTGAAAAACTACAGATCTGATTAGATTTGAGTGAGTTGAAAAACTTAGATGTGAAGCAAGTTGATTAAGTGAATTAAAAATGGATCCTATGCAAGCATCTAGCGGGGAATCAATCAAACCACAGAAGACAAATGCACAAGGATTTTTTTAGGTGGTTCGGAAATCACCCAAGTGATTCCTACATCACCCCTCACAACCGTGAGCTTCACTAACACAACTGGGCTACACACCCAAAGGAGCCTAACAACTCCAACACTTCAGAGCATACAACTCACGACCTCTAGAGCAAGACTACTCTAGAAACACTGAGCAAGACTGCTCAAACCAACCTGAGCTTGACAACTCAAACTGAGCTCGACGCTCACAACAAAACTGAGCCCAATGCTCACACTAAAAACTTGCTAGACACCAATTTAAGACTAAGATCCTTAGCAACAGATCTAGTCGAAATTTGAGAACTCTAAGAGAGTTATGCATAAGCACTTGCATAATCTCAAAAGATATCTCAGAAGAACAGAAGAAAGTAAATTGTATTGAAAGGCTTCGTTCTTCAGTGTACTCCCTTGTAGAAGTTGAATGGGAAGGAATTGTGAAGCTAGCTGAAGTCAAGTCGATGCTCTGCAATCTGAGAAGTTGGATCTTCCTCGAATTCTTCACAAAGAAGTCTTCTACAGGATCTGCCTCCTTGGAATGCTTCAGGGAGTCTTCAGGAATCAAATCCCAATTCCCACACCTTGAATTGGTGGAATTGATCTTCTGGAAGCACTTCGAGAGCAGAGGAAGGAGACACGAGCTCTTACTGCCGCCAGGAGCTTTTTGGAGGCTCTAAGAGAGTTTGGGTCCTCTTGTCTTATGTGAAGGGCTGGCCAAAAAAGACTTTTATATCCTTGGATTCCAAAGATACCCTTTTGGGGTACAAGGGCACGGGGTTTTAGGAAGATTCTGTTCGCCCTAGAAGGACACATGGAAGCCATCAACTTTAGGATGAAAAGTTTCCGTAGTGTGTCGACCTGCCCTGGTGGTAGTGTCGACACACTATCCAGAATATGTAAGAAGCTGTTCTGGGAAGAAGGTCCCGTGTCGACCTGCTCTTGAGTGTGTCAACCTGCTGTCCCAAATCTGCAAACTGGTGTTCTGGGAACTGGGTCTAGTGTCGACCTGCTCTGAGAGTGTGTCGACCTGCTGTCCCAATTCTTCAAACTGGCTGTTCTGGAACGGGATTTAGTGTCGACCTGCTCTGAGAGTGTGTCGACCTGGGTAGGCTTGATTTCTGAAAAACTGTACTCGTGTCGACACACTCTTGACATGTGTCGACACAGTCTCAACATTTTTACACATTTTGCTTTGAATCTTTGATGATGTGTCGACACCATTGATGGGTGGTGTGTCGACAATCTTTTGCATAAAAATGTTTGTACCTGAAAAAATAAACACATATCTCATTAGTTAAATGATTTATCATGACCATAAATGAAAAATGTGGTTTGAACAATACTTTTTGAACATGAATTTCAGGTATGATGTTTTGACATGTTTCAATTAAATTGCTTTAAGAACACCTCTTGTCATCAAAAATAGGAGGGAATGATATGAATTTGCATTCACCCAACACTCCGCACGCAGTCGGGTGACCTCCTCTGATCTCCGGGTGCCTCTGCACTCACAGCGTTGCCACTCCCTCGCCATCTCCACCATCTGTGCCTCAGGCCGCCTCCGCCCGATGCGCAGCTGGTCCCTCTCGCTCGGCAACTTCATGGCATGCTCATGAGCGAGCTCCAAGTCTCTCTCCTGCACAACAACCAATCATTCAGCATATTGGAAATAATCAACCTCAGCCTTTAAATGAACTTACCCGCTCCTCAGATGCCTCTGTGCCTCCTCGGCTCTCAGCACTGCCCCTGTCAGTCGAGCCTCCATGAGCGATGGAGAGCCCCCTGCACTCCGAGAGGAGGAAGAGCCACCTGTTCCGGTACCCCTCACTCTCTCCAGCTCACTCCGCTGCATGCAAAAGGCATGTCAGTTTCAAAATTTTGCTTAAATCAAAGGGGCTGAAAGTGAACACGGTACTTACCAGCTCTGTCGTCTGACTCTGGGCTGCCTCCCGGTCTTGCACCACCGACTGGAGCAAGGCTCGGAGCGATGCGATCTCACCTGTCACGTCCACCTGTAATGCATTGCCAAATCATCAGTTCTAACCATAAATCCCAATTCTTGAGTTGTGGTTTAGAAATTTTTAACTGGTGTCGGGCGCTCTTGTATACCTTTCCTCCATACTTCAAGGCGTACGCCGGAGGTAGGCATCATCAGTGGTCGCGTGGTCTACGATCTGACACCCTGCCTTTCCGCTCCCAGTTCTCGATCTACTCTCGCGCGCGCTCCCGCCAGTCTGTCGTGTCGTGAAGTCCCCGAAAGCTCCAACCCAACCAGCGAAAACGGTCCCGGACGGGGACTCCCGACACTCTGCCTGAGGCCTAGTGAACGCTGGGTCAGGAATAGGTCAGAGGTAGCACAAGGTTTAGCGCATGCAACACACCGACCCTACCGAAGTAGGGGCGGGCCTGCGCCAACCAAGGCTGTCCCTCATACCCTCCCCCAGATAATACTGCCAAACACCTGCGAAAGAGAAGCAATCAGTCATTAGGCAATTAATCGAGCAGATAATTTAAGCAAAAGCAAAGAATAAGGGGCTTACATCCAGATAGGGGTAGCTGTCAATCGCCTCTGGAGTGCTCCAACTGATCGCAAGGGTGGCGAGTGTCTCGGCGGGACTCCAGCGGCGTGCATGGGCATTAGGCCCGGCCGTGTGAGCTCCCCTCTCCCCAGGGCAGGAAGGTGTAGATAGGCCAAACCTGCAAGATAGAAGACAAGTCAAAGAGCAATTTAAGGAAAGTGCAGTGTAATTTTAGAAGGGGTAGAGGAGAGGGTGTGGACCTAGAGAAAGGGTTAGAACTGCTAGTAGATGTCTTGCCGATCTGAGGCGCTCAGGCAATCGAACGGTGCGCTAGGAAGGATGCCCCCCAAGCATACCCCCCTACCTCACCTAAATCCGCCAGCAGGGGCAGGAAGCGGCAGGGACTGCGTCGCCCCTCGTGGCAAACAAAAGTCTACCAAGAAAGAGGACGAGGAAGCGGCGCAAGTCCAAGTCCGCCTACGGCCGAGGCTCACTCGCTAGCTCCCTCCTACTAACTCTAGCCAGCCTCTCCAAGTACTCATCCTCACTCTCCCTTCATTCTTTCCCCGCCTCAAATAGACTAGCTCTCCTGCAAGGCTATTCTAGGCACTAGGGAGGACCTATGCTCCACGAGGAGCTCTAAGAGCGCTCAGCTATGTCGTGATAGCAAGGGTAGGTATAGCCACTCACCGCTTTCCCATACACACTGAGCCCTGTGATCCTGCTCACAACCTCTAGGGCTGGGGATCATATGCCCCCAAGAGAAATGCAGAAGCATTCGCCTCCCTATCCCATCTGCTCCGTAGAGACTGAGTGAGGGCCGGATCACCCTCATCCTCTCTATCCTAAAGATTTCCCCCGAATCCATCTCCTCTACCCGATCTCTCTGGAAAGGGGGGAGGCAAGGAAGGCAGCCAACACTAGTGTCCACGACACTCGAGCCCTCATCTCACCCTGCAAGATCCATTCAAGTCAAGTTTAAATTCCTTAGTCCCTGTGGTCAGTTTATGTCGCGGCAGCTCTAGCCGTCGCGACCTTGTCGCGACGAAGCGGGGCTCCGCGACTCTATCGCATCATCTTTCTAGGTCGCGATAAGGTCGCGTCAGCCGGACTGCTGCGACAATGTCGCGACGCCTCGCCCCGCCGCGACACCATGTCGCGGCAGGTCGTACTGACGCGTTATCAGGATCAAACCCTGCCAGAACCCTCTTTGTTTGACCCTCCTTTCTCTAGGCTTTTCGCCTACATTCGGCCCCCTAGGGGCTCCGTTTACCACATCCACATGTTCATACAAGGATTAGGGTCGAGTTACTTACCGATTAATGCCTTGGCCCTTTCTTCCGTTCCTCCTGCACATCCACCGCCAGGATCGTCTCTTCCCTCCTCCTCCTCCATCTCTACTCGGGCACCTCCTCCTCGACAGGAGGATCCTCGATCGGTGCCGGGAGCTCCAGCGTTCTGCTTGGCGCTTCCTCGGGAAGAGCCCTCACCCGCGGTCCCCTTTCCCTCCATTTCGGGCTTGGTTGAGGTTGAAGGAAGATCTTAGGCGAAGGTTTGCACGGTTGCAGGAAGTTCGGAGATTCAGGAGCTTTTAATGCTTTTGGTTTTTGAAGAAAAACCTGGCATGGAAAGAGGAAAGGAGGAGCCGTTGTTTTTGATGAGTGGTTCATGACACGATCAGCGCGCGGTCGGTGCGTTATGTCGCGTCGAGCAGGGACGTCGCGACGTTGGCGCGACGCGCCGCCTGGCCGTGACATGAAAGTGAACCCCTGACTGTCGCGTCATCAACAGAGCGCTCGCACGCACAGAAAATTTATTCTTGTTCATATGCAAGTCTTTACAACCCTAATTTCATCTAAAACAACCATCAATGCTTTTAAATCCTTTCCTAACTACCATCTGGCCTAACAAATCAAATCAAGCAGATCAAATATTTCCTCCCGCTGGTTAGAGCTTCTTCAAAGCTTTCAATGATTCTTTAATCACTTCATCGTCTTCCTCCACCTCCGCTTGGATCACGCTCATGGGCACATACCCTCCAATGGACGACTGCGCTATGCATGTCAAGCGGTCCTGCACGTCGCCCCTCTTCCTCTCTTGGATAGGCGGGAAGTGTGAGAGGAGTGGACCACGCCCGGGCCGCACCGCACTGGAGGTAGCAACGGTCCGGGTTGTAAGAAACGAGTGACTCATTGCCCAACAGCCTCAGGGCAAGCCCGGTATGTTGAGAGAGATGGATCATCTTGCCATGCATGAACCGGGGGGTGCGTGCGAAGTCTGCCACTGTCATACCTCGGAGGTACCTGCGCCATGCTTGAATGCCCTTCACTTGGCCCGTCTTGCACCAAGCTCGGGTACTCATTGGAGTGGCCCGCCCACGTGCGCCAAAGGGTGGTTCAGCATCGTCTTGCACTCCACGGTCAAGTCTCCACCGCCCGAAATTGAATGTGCATCCCCATCCATAGCTCGAGGGCAATCACCGATCTGTAGAAGGGTCCTCCAAGTGCTGTGCAGGGACAGACCGGCATATAGATAGCTCAAAACTGCTTTGGCCAATAGTCAAACCTTCTGAGATAGAATCGATGATGCTCAAATTAGCGAAGGAGTGGTCCCGTCTCCAGAGGGAAAGTATGATCCCGCAGATACAGATGGCAGCTGCCTTGGCAATGGCACCGTATCTCCCCGATCTTCCGCTTACATTATGAGACGACCACTGTGCGATGGGGAGTAGGTGGACGTGCATGCCACTGGTCATGGAGCGTAGGTCGTTCTTCATGGAGGCAAACTTGGCCAGAATGCTCAGGAGTGGATCTGCTCCACAGTATATGATATTGCTATCTCTTCACCTCGATGATAACGTGGGACCGAGCTGATCTCTAATTCTTCCAAGAGTATGGTGGCTCAAAAACCGGGGAAGATGAAGGAGTGTGTCTGAGTATGCCACAGCTCGGTAAGTGCGGTGATGTTATCCCATAATGGACGATTTTGTCGTGCTTCTGGCAAGTACAAGCACTGTGGACAAACCCACTTTTAGGAGGGAGATTGAGGCAGGCGGCAACACGTCGAGCATGGAAGCAGCCATGGTAATCTAAGAACCGCCTATGGCCAAGGAGGATCTGAAAGAGAAGAAGAAGGAGGCGATCTAAGATGGAAAGGGAAGAAGAGGAGAGAAAAACAGAGCAAAAGTGCAGAAATAGAGCCACTTACTTGAAGATCCGGGCGAGAGTAGAGTGTGTTTCGGGATGTCGGAGAGGTGCTGAAGATCGGCATGAGACTCCCTAGCAGCCTTTGGGCCGGAGTAGGAGGGATGTCCTCTGCAAACGCCGAAAAGCTTCCTCTCATAACTGCAAAGATGAGAAGATGAGAACTTGAAGAGCAGAGGATGCAGAGGTTAGCTGCGGGATTAGCACCCTCAACCCTCTATTTATAAGGTCTTAAGGGTTAGAGACCCACTCTAATCCCGAGACTAGGTGTTAGGATAAGATTAGAAGAGGTTTAGGAGTCCTAGTGTGGTCTAGGTGTCTTAGGATAGGGTGAACCCCGGTTTCTGGTTTTTCCGAGCTCTGTCCGAGTCGCGATACCGCGATCTGACGCGACCATGTCGCGACAGGGCGCTGCGACGCGACATGGTCGCGGTCGTTTCGGCTGTCGCCTCTCCACCCCGAGGGGCTGTTTTCATCCTTGAGCTGTATATATATGTGTTTGATTGCTTATAATGTTGTGTTTCGTATTCATGTGTGTTATTTCTAAATTTTTTTTTTTTCAGAAAATGAAGAAAGATTTCGTCACAGTAAGATAGGTATCGATTTCTGTCCCTATTCCTCGCATTACTATATGGTATTCTATCTATTATACTTTTCAAGGACCGGATGGTTCTCAATGGTTCTGGGATTGAGTTCCCCTTTACCAAAAACAGTGATAATCTAGGTACACATTGTTAATCGTTGGATAGGCTGTTGAGTAGTTAAGCAGGGGACGATGATTCAGGCCTACACCGCGGTGTGGGTAGTCTCTTGACCCGTTCTTACTTGACTTAGAAATATTATCCTTGATCTATTTTCTATTTTTGTTTTCTCTGCATTCGCTTTGATGATTTCTTTTACTTTAGCCCAGCATGCATCTGTAGGACTTTGAACTTCCTGACTCATTCTTGACCATTGAGAGCTCTTGTTGAGTGCCCAATCATCTTCATGTTCCAAACAAGAAATCCAATTCCACTCTGAATTGGAAGGTTTGCCTCTGAGCAAGTTATTTCCCGTTAGATTGACAAGAATTTCCCTATCTGGATTCCTTATCCAATTACTCATCCTACTCCTTTGATCTGTTTTGGTTGCGAACCGCTCCCAGGACAGAGTCATGAGTTACCCTGCCTGGCACGCACTGTCCTTCCAAAACGAAACCTGCAGGCCAATCGGCTAGGGTAACCTCTCAATCGAGGGGTTGATCGTCCTCTCTTTTTTCCCTCTCGTCCAGACTTGTGCTCTTCTTGGCATTCTACTCGAAAACCGACTCGGGGCTTTCACAAAGATTCCAATTGCCTGCTAGATAAGATCGGGTGTCTCTTACCTTGGCCTCCACTTTTCAGTCCACTCCGCGTCATCTCCGTTCCACCGTCACTTCATGACATCTCCACTACTTTCGCTTCGCTCCCCTACAAAGTGGAAGCCAAGGAGGGGCAATCTGTAGACACCCGGTTTTGACTAATGGGTTGAACACTTCTCTTGTTGTCTTAGTGGACCCCTAATTGGTCATCACCTTGAGCCCATCATTTGCCTTGCTTTGAGTCCTTTAAACATAAAATGCTTGAAATCCCAAAAGTTATCACTTGAGAGAGTCCTTGGGGCATGATAACTCTTGTCCTATCATGTAGTTGGGTGATAATCCTCAATAATGCAGATCATTGTCGCGACGCCTCGTGGCGTCGCGTCTCTAGTCGCGACAGCGCTGGCGCCGCGACAGCCCATGCATTATCCATGGATGTGCAATGCTGTCGCGTCTACCTGCACCGTCGCGTCTTAGTCGCGGCCCTACGATACGTCGCGACAATGACCGAATTCTCTAGCCTCCTAAACTACTTCCTATTTATCCTCCTATAGTTCAACTTAATCCTAAGGATTATCCCTACCCTTGGGGTGGGATCCTAGCTTAGGGACTCTTGTGAGGATCCCCAAGGACTCTCAACCCAATTTTTATAGGGCTTTATCTCCTATTATGATTTTTTAAAACCTTTTGAGAGATAATATCACTAATTCTCACTCCAAGCTCTATATAAGCAAGGCCCCTCCTCAAGGACGAGGAGAGTCTCATTACCACCCCGAATGGCTGACGAAATTTCCTTGATCTATACTTAGCACCACAGCCACAAATTTTGGCCATTCTCCCTTCACATTCCACTCCCTAAAAGTCATTCTTCCACCATTAATGGAGCACGGAACGTGAAAAGGGCGACCCCGACGACCTCCTGGAGCTCTTGCACATCCTTGGAGCACACTCACGCCAGGGAGTCGCCCCAATGGGGTCATCTTCTTTTCCTCTTATTCTACATGCATTTTTGTGTTATTTTTAGATAGAGCATTTCCGTATCTACCCCACGTTTTTCCCACACCCATAGGGGTTCAAAACCACCCTAGGTGAGTTCCCGCCATGATCTCCCATTTCTCTCATTTTTAGAATAGATACTATGCTTCACATATTCTAATAGTGCGTTTTTGTTGTGGTTTTCTTTGGTTGCAGACAAACAGGTGAAGTCTACGAGAAGCTCTCATCTCTGGCCGGCTAGAGACGAGAAAAGGTCTCTACCTATTTCTCCTGCATTCAGAGAACGCGACGACCGAGGGTGACGCGACTATAGACGCGTCGACGGAAGCTAACGCGTTACCAGTCTATCGCGGTGCCAATGCGACCGCGACATCAGGTTAGTTTCTGTTCTCTCTCCTTTTCCTAGTGTAAGTCAACATCATCTCATTTTCATTTTTAGGCGACTATCTAGATGGCGATCACATCCTATTTTCCTTGCTATCATATTTTATATTCATGTCTGTGTTGAGGGGGGTACAATCCATGTGATTATAAATACATGTAGGTTATGTTAAAAATCTCAGAAACTTGTATGACGCAAGATAATTCGGAGAAAATTTCTATGGTAATATGAATGCTAGACACAGGTTTGTGAACTATTAAATTCAATCTTAGCATTTTGAGTCCATGTTAAACCGATTTATGAATAGCATGTAAATGAGTGTTTTATTTTCTATAAATCCTGCATGGCTCAGAAAAATATGAAAAGTTTGCACGTATGATCTGAAACCTTCAACAAGTCTGTGGTTAAATTCTCATATGATTTGGGGAACCGAAAGTAATATTCATGTAAATTTCACATGAAAATAGAAATTAAAGTGTGTCCATTGAGATGATTTAATTGTTGATTGATCTCAATATGATTGGGATATTTTTCTGAGTGTTTAAATCCTGTTAACAGTAGTATCATGTTAGGGTTAACTGAGACATGTGGAATTTATGGATGTAACATATAAAATGATTCAACAGAATAAGTAAAACATGTGAATGATGTGTGAAAATGCGATAAAGTGAATGTAATGTGTAATAATTGGGCCTAAAATGGCACGGCTACCTAGAGGCCTCGAGAGCTTTACGTAGAAAAGTCCCTATGGAAAGCTCTATGTGTGAAAAGTTCGTCCTAGACATTAAGAAATCCTGGAGGTGGACAAGTACCACTGGATAGGGTGGAGAGGGCTCTCCCGGTCTGCACAGTTATCAAGATTCACCACTGTATTGCCTAGGGTGGTGGATATGTGATTATGAGTGTGTATGTGTTATGAGATGTGATGAGTTGTGTTATGCGGTGAGTTATGAGAATGAGATTTTTGTTAGTGTCCTCTACTGGTAGTTAGGACTATGTGTCATGGCAATTTGTTTAAGCAATGAAATAAATAAAGTGTGAAATGATATGTGAATGTGGACATGGTGAGTGCAAATGATATGATATGTGATAGGCGAAAACAAGAGTAAATGATATGATAATTATGTGAAATGAGATGTGAGGGAGAGTTATGCAAATGAGAGTGTGCTTGCATGTGTGAAAACTAGTTATTAGCATGCTATGTTTATGTTTTCCATAGGATAATATCTCAATTGAAATGCCATGCTTAGTATCATATCATGTAGTTTACAATTCGTCATGTAATGGTGTATGTGAGTAAACTTAGACAACCGTGTTATTATGCAACACAAAATATGAACATGTAGACTTGTCGAAGGGAGAGATAATATTGTGAATAATCATAGATCCATGTAATTGAATGTAATGCATATAAGAACAACAAGTAAAGTGCGTTTATGAACATGGTAAATGCATGAATAATATTTGGACTCCATGCTAGTTGAAATGCTCAATTAGTATAAAGTTTATACTAAGTGCTTATGGTTGCTAAATGGTTTTACCATGTTTTAACCTTCAATTCATGCTATAAAATGTGAAGCTTGTGTATGTGGTTTTATATGTTAAACAGCAAGCAAATTGTACAATTAAATACGAAAAGTGCATGTGAAAAGAAAGTAGTCATCATGCTAGCTTATTCTTTTCCCTTATGCTCATTTTTATGCTTTGTGGTAGAGATATCTATGGAATGAAATAATGTGGGACGAACCATGCTACATGTTAAGTGTATGAATTATGTACATGTGTATAATGTAATGCTCATGATTTAGAATAGAAATATGATAGACTAAAGCATGCTCATGTGAATAAAATATGTGTTGCTAGTTAAGAGTAAGGACCGTGTGTACCCGCGTGATTCGATGATAGTGTGACATGTTTAAGTTTAAGTCTTTGGCTTGCTTGCTGAGTCTTTGGACTCACTCTTGCTTCGGTATACAGGTTGACAGGTATCGTGTACTAGAAGGAAGCTTAGTGAGGATCGTCATTTAGAAGACTATTTTGTGGAGCTGCTACTAGTTGTACTTTTCTTTTTCTCATAGTATGAAAAGAATTATTGTATGGACAATATTGGACAATGTAGTTCTTTTATCTTGTATTAATGTCGACATTGTCTTTCTATTTCGCTATTTAGATTGTGGAATGTGTGTTGGTGATGGATTAAAAGTTGAGTTATTTATTCTATTCCACTGTACTCTATTGCTATCCAGGTACATATCAACCTATCAACTAGTGTTGGGTACATGTCCCACTGTGACGACGCCTTTATATCGATGGGGATTGATATAATCGTACCGGTATGAAGAGGGTCGTTACACCAAGTGGGTGTTCAGAAACAAATTGGATAAGGCTGGTATGATTTTAAGAAACAAGGCCAGGCTGGTAGCTCAAGGCTATTCCCAAGAGGAAGGCATTGACTTAGATGAAACCTATGCTCCTGTAGCTAGACTTGAGGCTATTAGGATTTTACTTGCATATGCATCTGCTCTAGATTTAAAACTATTTCAAATGGATGTTAAATCTGTCTTTTTAAATGGTTTTATTAAGGAGGAAGTGTATGTTGAACAGCCTCTAGGTTTTGATGATTTAGAATTTCCAAATCATGTTTTTAAACTTCACAAGGCTCTATATGGCTTAAAGCAAGCACCTAGAGCCTGGTATGAAAGGCTTAGTTCTTTTCTTCTAAACCACGGTTTCAATAGAGGTCAAGTAGATAGTACTCTTTTTATAAAGTCAAAAGTCAAGCACATACTACTAGTTCAAATTTATGTAGATGACATTATTTTTGGTTCTACTGATGAATCCCTTTGCAAGTATTTTGAAAGGTTGATGCAGGGAGAGTTTGAGATGAGCATGATGGGGGAGCTCAATTATTTTCTTGGACTACAAATCAAGCAAGGAAAAGATGGCACCCACATCTGTCAAGCAAAATACACCAAAGAGCTTTTGAAGAAATTTGGTTTTGAGAACACAAAGCCACTCTCAACACCAATGAGTACATCTACAAGGATGGATAGTGACAAGGATGGTAAGAAAGTAGATCAAAAGATCTATAGAGGTATGATTGGTTCATTACTTTACTTAACGGCCAGTAGACTTGATATTCTATTCAGTGTATGCATGTGTGTTAGGTATCAAGCAGATCCTAGAGAATCTCATTTAATCTCTGTAAAAAGAATATTAGATATTTAGCTAGAACTCATGACTTAGGTCTGTGGTATCCAAAATCTTGTGAAATTAATTTAGTAGGATACTCTGATGCTGACTATGCTGGATGCAAAGTAGATAGGAAAAGCACCAGTGGTTGTTGTCAATTTCTTACAGGGTGTTTGATATCCTAGTCCTTAAAGAAACAAAATTCAGTGACACTATCTACAGCTGAAGCTGAGTACGTGGCTGCTGGAAGTTGTTGTACACAACTTTTATGGATAAAGCAACAACTTGAGGATTTTAGACTAAATATCAAATCAATTCCACTACTGTGTGACAACACCAGTGCTATCAATCTCACCAAAAATCCAGTCCAGCATTCAAGGACGAAACATATTGAGGTTAGATATCATTTTATTCATGATCATGTAGCAAATGGTAACATTGAAATATCTTTTATTGACACAAATGGTCAGTTAACAGATATTTTCACAAAAGCCTTACCCGAGGAGAGATTTACGTCTCTTAGAAGGGAATTGAGCATGTGTAATTTGTGAAGAGATTTCTGTTTAAAACTGGCATATAAACTTTTAGAATTAAGTAAGTTCTCCCTCCATGGCTTTAAGCAAAAGTAATTTAAATTATCTTTCTGGGCCGCTCTCTTTATAAAGTCTGTTGAGTTGGTCAAACTCATTTGTCATTTTCTGCCACCTATTGGCACCTCACTTTTTGATAAAGCATTTATTTAACTCCGAAAATCGATGTGGGAATGATTCATCTCCTATCTTCTACCTCTTTCCCTCTTTCATCTGGTTACCTGAGCCGATGTCCTAACAACTTCGACATCGACTCTCTGCAAATTTGAAGCCCTTCACCTCTTCCCGCGCAGAATTTATTGAGGGCTTTCACTTCTGCCACCATCTCCTCCATCCTGAAACCCTCCTCCACTCAAATCCATGGCCACACCAGTTGTTTCCGGCAGTCTTGGGGGCTACGACACTGAGTACCTCTCTCCTGAGCAGCAGGAAAGGTTCATGTTCGTGAAGACCAAGCTTTGTGGAAATAAGGCAGTGGATGTAGCTGATCTTGAGAAGAACGACATGCACAACATAGTGGCCGCAGTGAGAAGAATACAGTAGACAATCATTTCGACCTTCTCTGAGGTAAGCTATCCGGACCTTGTGAAGGTGTTCTTCGTTTGCTTGAAATCAGAGGCAGATGGGTCCCTGACATCTTCAGTCAAGGGAACCACGATCAAGATTGATCACAATCTTCTGAAGACTCTGTTTGATGTAAGCACGACTGGTCACAGTGGAATCCACACTGTGGATACTCAGGTCAAGGGTCTCAGAATCATGGTCCTGAATTCCGGTTGAGAGATGGGAAAATAGATATCAATCAGTTGAATGGATTCAACCGTCTTCTACACTTTATTGTTTGTCAAATTCTAGTTCTTCGAAGTGCAACTTTTTCAACCTGTACCAGGGCAGATTCGGATATGATGTCTAGGCCATACAGAACAAGGAGATTAACATGGCTGAAGTGATGATAGAGAGGATGAAGTTTGCTCGTGATCAGATTGGGACACCAAGAGTAAGCTCAATGTATCTCTGCCTTATGCTCACTTGCTCACCAAGGTTTTCAAACACTTTGGTGTTGACCTGTCTGGGGCAGTAGTTGAGAAGATGGGCCAGAGCATTAGGTGCAGAAATCTTAGAAAAAGTGGTTTCTCAATCATAAATGGGTATGGACCAAGACCTCAGTGGCTGAGGGTGAGGCTATAATTGGCGAAGCCTCTGAAGTCCAGCCAGAGGAAGTGGTAGCACCAGCAGCAGTGGCAGTAGCAGCACCAGTGACCGCATCAGAAGCAGAAGTGGCAACAGTAGCAGCAGTGACACCAGATGCACCAGAATCAACTTCAACTCAAGCAGCAGTTTTTGAGATAGAATTTTCAGCAGAACCAGCAGCAGGAGTACCAGCTGAAGTTGCATCCGTAGCAGAAGAGGCACCAGAATCATCAGTTGTAGTAGAATTGGAAAGAGAAAGTGTAGAGGAAGTCTCAGTGGCACCAGCAGGAGCTGTAGTGGAAGAAGCTGAGGCATCCGGCCACCTTGAAGACGCAGCTGTAGAAGATGATCCCAGCCATGAGGAGCAAAATGTTAGTGAGCCTCAAATTTTAGAATCCATGGCAGTGGGCCACAATGTTGAAGTACCTGTGATAGAAGAAGCTCCCATTCAGGGGGAGCAAGGAAGTATTGCAGAAGATGCTCCTATTGAGGGGGAGCAGTCTGTCAACCCAAATATCCCAGAAGAAACCTCTGTACCAAAGGCAGATACCTCCGATTTAGACACTTCATTGGAAGGAAATGAAGGCATACCTCAGGGGGAGAGCACTGAAAACCCCCCAGAAGAACATTTCCGAGATGGGGAAACGGATAGCTCCTCAGAATCTGATGAGGATGCCAATATTGATGAAGTACAGGCTTCTGTGAACCAAGCCAAGGAGAAAGGGAGGAAGTTGCTCCAGAACTTCCTCTTCTTGCAGATGCTCCATTTCAAAGGACCCAGAGACAGAAGATTGTGATACAACTGAAGCCTGTCATAGAAAGACTAGATGTTCAAGGAGAATCCTGTGCTCTTTACAGTCCGATGTAAATTCAATTTTCTTGAGCCAGGCCTCCACCTCAAAAGAGATGTTTCAAGTAAGGAATGCAATGAAATGGTTCAATAAGGAAATGGGATCCATGAAGGCCTTACTTTCAGAAGCTCTGCAAGTTATAAAAGCTCAAGCACCTCCATCTTCTGAGCCTCCTACATCAGCTGCAGAAATGGAAGGGCCATCTGTGGTTTCAGAAGAAGTACCTTTGGAGTCAGGGCCATCCGGGCCCTCAGTTCAGGAGCAAGGGCCATCAAGGCCTCCAGCTGAAGGGTCAGGACCATCTGAGCCGGCAAGGGACAAGCAAATTCCAGCAGAAGAACCTGTTGTAGATCCAGTGCCCCTAATTTCTTCTCCCTCTCAAACCCCTGCTCCTCCATCCCCACCTTCAGCCTCCACTGCTCCACCTGCACCTCCAACCTTTAAGCAACCACACCCTAGAAACATCTCCTCACCAGCACCTTTTTCCTCTCCATCCACCTCACCTCCTGCATTTTCAACTCCCTTTCCTTCGCCTCGTCCTATCTTTGAGGTTCCTCCAGCCTCATCATCAGCTGGAGCCTCCTCCTCTGGTCCCTCATTGTCAGCTGGACCATCTCCTCACACCTCTTCTCATCCACCATCCCTCTTCATCCTCATACTTAGGGCTGTAAATGGGTCGGGTTCGGAATCGGAAACACAGATTCCGATACCGATTCCGATAATCGAAATATGGTTCCGATTCCGATTCCGATAAGAATGGTTAGTTCCGATTCCGTTCCGATTCCGATAACATTACCGGAACCGAAATTCCGATAAGGTAAGATGTTTACCATAATTTTACCTTGAGTTTATGATAATTTATCGGAATAACCGATACCGATACTGATTCCGATTATTTTTTCGATTCTGATTCCGATAACTTATCAGAATATCCGATACCGATTCTGATAAGCTATTGGTATCATTTTCCGATTCCGAAACCTATAATTTTTATCGGTATCGGATCGGAATATCGAATATCGGGTTCCGTTTACACCCCTACTCATACTCCTCCCTCCTTCATCACCATCATCCCCGAAGGAGCTCAACTTGATGGTCCCTATCTGAGCCCCATCAAAGATGAATTTGAGGACACCATTCTTGGCTCTGTTCTCAAAGTTGGCAAGCATATTCATGTCTCTGATCCTTCCTGTCCTCCCTCTAAGAAAAGAAAAACTCCTCTTCATCTTTCACTCCATTGTATCCTCCCTTGTGGTTTTCTCTCACAGAGGTCACTAAAAACAAGCCTCTCTACAGGGAATACCTCTCCAAGGTTGTCTTTGCCACCCTCTTCAATCTTCCTTTCCTAAACCTTTCTGACCATCTTCAAACCATCCTACCTTACACCTCTCTTACCAAGTTTGCAAGGAAGAAGATCTTCTTTATGCTCAATCCTTCTCTGAAGAAGAATGGACACGCTCAAATAAAGTCCTCTACAAAAAGTTTCTCTCTGCCAGATCTGAAGTTTTTCCTCCCAGGGATCACTCTCTCACCTTATCTGAATGGTTTCTGGTCCACCATTCCACAATCTAGGCTCCCTTCATCCAGAAAGAGATCAAGCTGATCAGGCAATTCAAGATGTTTAATGATTATAGGTATCTTCATCGTTTACCTGAAGTCCATCTCAGTTAGTTCAGGCAAGCCATCCGAAATCTTGGATCTGAGTATGGCGCTGCAGCAATTCAAGTGGACTTTGCTACTCTTCAGCTGCCAGAGGCTACATATCTTCCTCCTCTTCACTCTTTGCTCATGGATACACCAGTGGGCTCAATTATTTTTTATCGTTTTGCGAGAGTGATTGGTAGAATCAAAGTTCAGAAGGGCAGTGTGGTAGCTTTTCCCAGATTTATCTTTAAAGAGTACCACCTAGGCCACATCCGTGCTGAGATTCTAGCCCCTGCCTTGTCAGAATGTGAAAGACTGACACCTACAGGTTGGGCCAAGTTCTATCCCTTATCAGCTCAGCAATTGTCGGATACAAATGCAACCTTAGCCAGGGAAGGCCGCCCTCCAATCTCAGCTGCAACCTTTCTGGATATGAATTTCCTCCAACTTGTAAATTATCCTCTTCAAATTTGGGTGGAAAGGTACAAAGTCTATGTCGCCATGCGCCAGGAATTGAAGCATAGGCAGATCTTCTATCCTGTTTCCCTTAATCAGTTTCTTGCTTGTGCTAGCTTTGGAAAAGTCACCTACTACAAGATCTCCTTGGACAGAGATCCGTACCATGATTTCCTTGAAGCTCAGTTGGTCCTTCACCTCAAAAGAATGGCTCCTCTATGGGACCAAATTATTCTGTTGGCCTTGGACCCTTCAAGATTTACTTTGAGTCGCAGGAAGAGCAGGCCTGGGAGATTATTTCTCATTTTGCCTCTCTTTTATCCCCTGCTTATTACTTACCTGTACCTCCTCAGAATGAATGAACTACATTTGCTTGTCTCTGCTTATCTTTTCTCTTCATTCTTTGTCTCCAATTATCTTTTTGCTTAATGACAAAAAGAGGGAGAAAAATACTTAGCATGTCTGAAATACATTCCGCAAATATTCATATTTTTTTTACTATTCATGCTTATTGTTAAGGGGAGAAAAATACTTAGCATGTCTGAAATACATTCTGCAAATATTCATATTATTTATTCTCGCTTATTGTTAAGTTTTGTCATCACCAAAAAGGGGGAGATTGATGTTCAGTCTGTCCCCATGTAATTTTAATTAATTACATATTATTTTGGTGATTAACAAAACCAAACAAAATCCTATCAAAAAGTTCTAACACATATTTCATAAGTCTTAAGTACAGGAAATTTACCAAGGTCAAACAAGCCAATATGGTAAGTATTACCTTTCTGAAGCTTTAATCATTTCAAGATCATATTTCTCTAAGTCCACACCGACTCCTGTTGAAAGCCTCAACGATTTCCTTATGTGTGTATCGATTTCAATAGAGCTATAACGATTTGATATCATAACAATTTCTTTATAAGACTGAGATATCATGTGGTTTCAAACAAGTCGTTCCTGTAACGATTCTTTAAGTCATCGTAATGATTTCTTTAGAACTCATAACAACTTGCCCGTCGTAACGATTCCTTAAGTCATCGTAACGATTTCTTAAGAACTTGTAACGACTTGCCCGTCGCAACGATTCTTTAAGTCACCGTAACGATTTCTTTAGAACTCGTAACGACTTGCCCGTGTAACGATTCTTTAAGTCATCGTAACGATTTCTTTAGAACTCGTAACGACTTGCCCGTCGTAATGATTCTTTAAGTCATCGTAACGATTTCTTTAGAACTCGTAACGACTAGCCCATCGTAATGATTCTTTAAGTCATCGTAACGATTTCTTTAAAACTCATAACGACTTACCCGCCGTAACGATTTGTAAGTCTTCATAACGATTTCTTCGGTGAACACATCGACTTGCTTTTCATAATGATTTGCTTCGCGCAACGATTTCTTTAGAGCTCATAACGATTTACTTCGCGCAACGATTCTTTAAGAGCTCATAACGATTTGCTTCGCGTAACGATTTCTTTAGAGCTCATGACGATTTGCTTCGCGTAACGATTTCTTTAGAGCTCATAACGATTTGCTTCGCGCAACAATTTCTTTAGAGCTCATAACGATTTGCTTCGCGCAACAATTTCTTTAGAGTTCATAACGATTTCTTCGTTGAACACATCAACTTGCTTTCCATAACGATTTGTTAAGTGTTCATAACGATTTTTTCGTTGAACACATCAACTTGCTTTCTATAACGATTTGCTCTCTATAATGACTTGTTGGTATTCATAACGATTTCTTCAGTAAACACTTGATCATAACGATTCATAAGTCATATAGACAACGACTTTATGGTTTATATCGACTTGACACTTATCTTATCTCTTAATGCGTTGAATAGTCAAAGTCTTCTCTAATCTGTCTGACTGCTGTGCATTTAATGAAGACAGAACGTATCTCTGCATGCATGCAGATGGTATCTTTTCATTATCGTGCATATTCTGTCAACATCTTCTAAAACAAGCTATTTGGCATTGCTACTTGGTGAATATTCACATCAACATTACTGACAACAAGAGACAGCCTAGCTGTCTACTGTTCTAGCATTTAATATGTGCAGGGTCCTAAAGACATTCTGTCATACAACGTTGGACCATATAGACGCCATAAGACCTTATCTCTTTCCGTGCTCAACTGGATAAAAGATTGTTGAAGCTTCCAAATGTTAAGCAGTCTAACGTCTACCAATCTAAGAGACAACGGTTACTTCAACGGCCGTATTTCAAATGGAGATATAAATACAAGATAGAAGATCAGAAGAAAAGCATGAATGATCAACGCACAAGCAACTCAAAATCATCTGATAGAATTCTAGAGCCAAGAACCTCATTCCTTCCCGTGTTGCTCTTTGCTCTCCACACTGTAGTGAAAATATTGAGAGAGCTCGTGTAGTTCTAAGAGTCTACTGTGTTTCTAGATCTTCTACTCCCAGTCATGCTTGCTTCAGATCTTAGCTTGTTGAAGCTTGATCTAGGGGCTTATTTTACTGTTACTTTTGTGTGGTTGTTCCCTTCAGTGTTGAAGGAAGACCTGGTGGGGTATTCAGGGTGTTGTGTTCCCTTCTGTTGTGAAGGAAGACCTGGTGGGGTATCCAGAGTGGTGTAATTCCTTCGTGTGAAGGAAGACCAGCTGAGCTGGGTGTTGTAATGTCCATAGGGGGACTGTACCCTAGTTAGTGGAATTCTGAGTTGTTGCTCAGGGGCTGGACGTAGGACTCCTAAGGAGAGGAGGTTCGAACCAGGATAATTTCTTTGTTCTGTGGTTGTTTTTCTTGTGTAATTGCTCTTTGAACTAACTATTACCCATTCATCCCCCCTCTGGGCTTGTCAACTGAGCAACATGTGTGTGTGTGTGTGCGTGTGTGTGTGTGTGTGTGTGGTGTGTGTGTGTGTGTGTGTGTGTGTGTGGTGTGTGTGTGTGTTGTGTGTGTGTGTGTGTGTGTGTGGTGTGTGTGTGTGTGTGTGTAAGGCCCTCGAATTTCCGTCACATTATTTGTATTTGTGTGTGTATATATTTGTGCTGTGTATGTATATACATATTTACGTACGTATTAATTAGTACAATTACATGTGCATGTGTTTATACTAGATGTAAATAATGCATGTATTGAATGGTGATAGTATGGATATACTACCATATACATATTGCATGTATATATGCATGGCATGCATAGTTTTCTGCATGTTTTAGAGTTCTAGCCGAAGGCCAGATTGGCGTCAATATCAAGACGTCGAGGAGGTGTCAGCGTCCACCCATGGACGCCAACACTAATCCCAGCGTCTAACGATGTGGACGCCGTTTTCTATGACCTGCATGCATTGCAGAGCCAGAAATTTCGGAAACAAAGTAGCTCACCCATTGGGGAGCTGTCCCCAACGGCTCTGAGAGCCATCTTGTCACCCTGTGAGTGGGAGAGAAGCCTCTCCCATATGTCTAAACCCGTATCTGCTCCCCAACCCCTCTCTTCACCCTTTGCAAGAGAGAAACAAGAGGAGAAAACCCTATTTCGGACTGTGAGAAAACCTCATCCTTGCAGCCCAAAATCCGAACTTCTGAAGCTTTGTCCGGCGTTCTACTGCAACTGGAGGCTAGAGGGATCATCGAGGAAGGCCTCCCCGACATTTCTTTGCTGTGGAGATCATCCAAGAGCCCGGAGGAAGGAGATCTTGGAGGACATTTCTGCACTTCTTGGGACGGCTCAAGGAGAGCTTCTCCGAGCATTTAGATCCATTGGAGCAATTTTCTAGAGGCAAGTGACCCTACCATAAGGTTCTCGTATAAGTCTAGGACGGTTTTAACATTTTTGTGTATTTTTCTTCGTGTCCTTAACCCCCACATTCATCCTATCTTGAGAGCTCGGGTCTGTGTTCTGCACAGACCTGCATTGACGGCAAAGTCCCTGGTCACTAAGATCATGCTTAGCGTCCATCGACTATGACATTGACCTTGAATCAGCGGCCAGAGACCGCCGCCAAGTTCATCTGGACAGAATAGTGACCTGTTCTGCCCTTCTATACAATTATTTTCGATATGTTTCACGATGAGGATATACTGTAAATCATTTATATGTATGTATAATGTTGAGGTGATGAATGTGGTGTGTGGATGGATGAGTTATGATGTGTGGTGGTGAATGTAAGAGATTATTATCCCATGAAATTTCAAGCATGATTTGTTGGTGATCTTGCCAATCAATGTTTTATGATTAGGACTAGTCTGAGGCCTACGTTTTGTCAGATCATGAAGTTAGTGGATCAGTATATGTGTACTCAAATTTTGATAAATTCTCATTCTTATCTGAATTATTACGCTTTCTGAAATTGAATTTATAAAAGCATGTGTAGGGTTATAAAACCTTGTGAAAATGGTATGTTGCTCAGAAAACTCTGAAGAAATTCTATGATTATGGGCATGTTAGGGTTCAGACAGTAGTGGCAAAAATGTATGATGGTGTTAAACTCCATGTCACTTAAATTATGAATGGCATGCTAAATAGGTATTTGATTTTTTGTAAATTCCATTTAGCTCAGAAAAATCTGAAAAATTGAAGGTATGATCTTGAACCGAAAATAGCATGGGTTAAATTTCCAGGTCATTTGGACTAGTATATAAGGAGTTACACTTTTTCCATGTGAAATGTAAAAATTTATGCATGTCATTGTAAAGTGATTAGATATCGTTTAAACCCAACCTGATTGGTGAATTACTGTGTGTTAAACTCCTGAAATCTGTAGTGTCATGTCAGGAAACAGAGATATGCATGTGAGTGAGGAAGTGAATGGGATGAAAAGTGATATGTGTAAAACCATGGGTAAATCGGTAAAATGTGTAAATGTGTAACTGTGCCAATGTGACACTGCTTCCGTAGAGGGCAGTGGAACTGTATCAGGAAAAAGCCCCCTGAGAAAGTTCAATGTGTAAGTGACCCTAAGGGCATTAGGGGGAAATCCTGGAGGTGGACAAGTACCACTGGTTAGGGTGGAGACTTGTTCTCCCGGTCTGCGCAGTCCAAGAATCGACATTGTAATGCCTAGATGGCGTCTATGTGTAATGTGATGTGTATATGTCCTTCTTTGGTGGTTTGGACTATGTGTCACGGCACCTAAATGTGAATGTGAATGTGTATGTGTTCATGGTTAATGTTAAGTGAACAATGTGAAATGTGTATGTGCAAAGTGCAACCATGTGAATTGGAAACTTGTGTAAAGAAATGTGAAACTAAAATGTGAGAATATGACATTGAAATCCATGTGAGACAAATCTGAAACCATGAGAAATCAGTAATTTCATGTCGTTATCATCATGTTTATATGTGCGAAAATGTCTAGAATCTATGTTAGGGATAATTGATGAGCACGTGTACAAAATAGCATGATTGGTTGTTCACATGGCATGTTTTAAACAACATTGTAGCTCTCATGTGTAGGTTTACAACCATTAAACCATGTGAAACCAGCAACTTAAAGCATGTGAAAATGTCTATGTATGTGCTTAAGAACATGAAAATCCATGCTAGTGTGTTTTTCCCTTCATATATGCACAGTGTTCATGTTGGTAGCTCTCATGTCTTGGTTCTTTAAAGGCAAAATTTCATGAGTAAATTGAATAGAGAGCATGTGATAGGTAAGTTTTATTCTTAGAAATCTGAAAGCATGATCCATATTAAATTGTAGAACTTTCATGATAGGTTGCAACTTTCAAATGACTAGCATGCCATATGTTGAAATTTGTGAATGTGCATGTAGAAACCGCTATGACTTATACGTGTATGTATGAGTAGTGTTGCTTGCTGAGTCTTTAAGACTCACTCTTGCTTCGGCGTACAGGTATAGACGGTGACGAGACTCTCGTGGAGGAGACTGTAGAGACGGACTCCGAGTGCGGAGTTTAGATTGTTGGAGCAGTGTACCCCTTTTGTGCTTTCATAGTATGTAAAAGACATTGTACTAGAAAATATGAGAAATTGTATAAGTGTGGACATTGTGTACTTAATTTTCAGCAATTTAATTATGTGAACTTTTAAGTTCTTTAATGTTATTGCAACTTCATGTATGTTAATGTGGATGATGAATGAATGAAGACAGTAGTTCTTTTTACTTCCGCTACTCTGTTCGTATATTCGCGTGTATCTCAGCTGTTTGTATCGTTTGGGTAAATGTCCCACTGTGATGATGCTTGTTATACCGACGTGGGTTGGTATAACCGTACCAGTATAATGAGGCCGTCACAGAGATTGGTATCAGAGTGGCCGGTTGAGATTGCACATGAATATACCTAGGTCATCATCCCCATTGCATGCTAAGTATGTCCACATGTGTATAAAACACTAATAAGAAGTGAAAAAGATAAGAAAATGGTTAGAAAACTTAGTAACCTAGCTCTAATGGTGGCTGAAATTTTATTACAGCCATGGCTTCGAGAGGTAGGCGTGGTGGAGCGTCGGCCCGTGGACGAGCCGAGACGTGATGAGCGGGTGGAGCAGCAGGCCCCGGCACCGCCAGGTCCTGTACTTCCCCCACCGCCGCCTGTGGACTATGGAGTATTCATGCAAGGTCTGGTGCAAGCCATGCAGACGCAGGCATACCCAGGCAGCACTCCAGGCACAGTTGGAGGCCCAGGTAGAATAATGAACCAACTAGTAGTTGCTATTTAAATTGCATGATATTGTGTTTATTGTGTATTGCCTATTGTTAATGTAGCAGGCTCAGGCACCAGCTCAGGACCATGGTGGACCTCCCATCATGGAGCGATTCAAGAGGATGACCCCACCCTCTTTTAAGGGGGAGAGTGATCCATTAATGGCAGAAAGTTGGTTAAGGGAGACAGAGAAAATCTTCCGAGCCATCAGGTGCCCTGATGAGGATAAGGTGACATTAGCCACCTACATGCTACAGGTGGGCTTTTAATTTTGTATGTTTGTATGTTTGCTTAATTTAGAATTTGTTAGTTGGTGCTTATGAAGGTGTATTGCAGGAGAGAGCGGATGTATGGTGGTCCTCCCTACTACGTACACACTTTGAGGACGGAGCAGTAGACGTGGCGTTGGACGCATTCGTGAGGCTCTTTCGAGCCAAGTTCGTCCCAGAGCATATCCAGGACAAGATGGAGCAGGAATTTCTCTCCCTGACGCAAGGCTCCATGACTGTGCTGGAATACGAGGCAAGGTTTTCTGAACTTTCTAAGTATGCACCGCATATCGTAGAGGATGAGCGCAGGAAGACGAAGAAATTGTGATGGGACTCAAGCCATCACTGCGGACGAGACTCGTGGCGTTTGACCACCGCACGTTGGACGAGGCCCTCAGTGCTGCCTGCAGGCAGGAGGGAGAAATGGAGCAATATCTGGAGGAAAAGAAGGCTTCGCAGAAGAGGCCACAGCGACATTCCAGCGGCAAGACAGAAGAAAACGGTGTACCAGACACCGCAGCGATCCGTGACAGTCAGCAACTCTCAGGTACCTTCTGTACGTTCCCCTGGTGTGAAGAAAGAGTGTCCCCATTGCGGAAGACACACGGTGGTTCCGAGTGTTGGTTGGTAGCGGGTAGATGCTTGAAGTGCGGGAGCAGCGACCACAAGATCAAGGATTTCCCAAGACTTCAGCAGGGAGCTCAGCGTGGAGCGCCAGCCCCAGCAGTAGCGACAGCCGCGCCGGCTACAGAAAGACCAGGAAGGCCTTGAGCCCCAGCTCGAGTGTTTTCTTTAGCTCGCGAGGACGCCGAGCAGGCGGAGCATGTCACCGAAGGTACGGTTTTGCTTTTAGGTGTGCACACTCGGGTTTTGTTTGATACGGGTGCTACTCACTCGTTCATTTCCGAGCAGTTCGCTAGGCAGTTAGCCCTAGAGTCAGGCGTAGAGTCTGAGGATTTAGAGGTCCCTTTGTCTGTGCACACCCCTGCGGGTACGGTATCGACTAGGAAGTGCATTCCGTCGTTACCTGTGTGCATTGAGGATAGAATCCTAGATGGGTGTTTCTTCTTGCTAAAGATGAAGGACTATGATGCTATTCTTGGTCTGGATTGGCTAGAGGAGCACTATGCATTAGTGGATTGTCGTCGGAAGAGGATTGTTTTCCGCATTCCTGGTGAGGACGAGTTCTCTCATCCCTTGCCAAGGAACTTGGCTGGAAAGTTAGTTAGTCATCTCTGCCATGAAGGCGATGCGCATGGTAAACAAGGGTTGTGACGCTTTTCTTGCCAGCGTGGTGTTAGTGCCAGAGGCTGGGAGTCACTTACTCTTGCGGAGATTGAGGTAGTGCAGGATTTTCCAAATGTCTTTCCTGATGACTTGTCTGGATTGCCACTAGATAGAGAGATAGAGTTTACTATAGAGTTGCTTCCGGGCACCTCTCCTATCTCGAAGGCTCCATATCGGATGGCACCTGCGGAGTTAGCCGAGTTGAGGAGCAATTGCAAGAGTTGCTTGATAAGGGTTATTCGCCCTAGTGTTTCCCCTTGGGGCGCACCTGTATTATTCGTCAAGAAGAAAGACGGGTCACTTAGGTTGTGCATTGACTATAGGAAGTTGAACAAGTGACTGTGAAGAACAAGTATCCCTTACCTCGTATTGATGACTTGTTTGACCAGTTGCGAGATGCATCAGTCTTTTCTAAGATTGACTTGCGATCTGGTTATCATCAGTTGAGGATTCGGAGTGAGGATGTGTCCAAGACGGCATTAGAACCCGTTATGGACATTATGAGTTCTTGGTCCTTCCTTTCGGATTGACCAATGCCCCTGCAGCGTTCATGGATCTCATGAACCGGGGTGTTTAGGCCTTATCTAGATAGCTTTGTTGTAGTGTTTATTGACGATGTGTTGGTCTACTCTCCGGATGAGGCCACGCACCGTCAGCATCTGAGGTTAGTGTTAGAGGTTCTTCGTGAGCACAAGCTGTATGCAAAATTCAGCAAGTGCGATTTTTGGTTGCGCGAGGTTTCATTTCCTCGGCATGTTATCTCCGGCGCTGGTGTTGCAGTTGATCCAGCGAAGGTCCAGGCAGTTATGGATTGGGAGGTTCCAAGACCCCTTCGGAGATTCGTAGTTTTATTGGGTTAGCTGGTTACTATCGGCGATTCATTGAGGGTTTCTCATCCATCGCCGCCCCCTTGACAAAGCTGACCAGGAAGGGTGAGAAGTTCGTATGGTCTGAGGCATGTGAGCATAGCTTCCAGCTATTGAAGGCTAAGCTTACTTCTGCTTCGGTATTGGTATTGCCTAGTGGTCTAGAGGGCTTTGCCATTTATACGGATGCGTCTCAGATGGTTTAGGCTGTGTGCTCATGCAGCAAGAAAGGGTAGTGGCTTATGCTTCTCGTCAATGAAGGAGCATGAGAAGAACTATCCGACTCATGACTTGGAGCTCGCAGCAGTGGTTCATGCACTAAAGATCTGGAGGCACTATCTTATGGTGTCAGATTTGAGGTGTTTACCGACCACAAGAGCTTGAAGTATCTTTTCTCCCAAAAGGAATTAAACCTGAGGCAGAGAAGATGGATTGAGTTCTTGAAGGACTATGACTTCGACCTTCAGTATCACCCTGGAAAGGCGAATGTCGTAGCGGATGCTCTTAGTAGAAGAGGTCTTCGCTCCAGCAGGATTGGAAGATGTTGGAGGATGCGGTGTACTCTATGACCGAGTTAGAGCCATCGCTGTGTCAGGCTTTTGTAGCTCAGCTGTCCCTTAGATCCTCGTTTTGGATGAGGTGATCGAGCAACAGGAAGCGACCCTAGATTGTTAGAATTAGTGGGTAAGCGGGCATTGCTCGTGATGAGGACAGTGGATTAGATTTCAGCACCGTGTTTGTGTCCCCTGAAAAGATCTTTTGGTGGTCCGGCATGATGAAGATGTTGCGGTATGTGTCTAGATGTCTAGTATGTCAAAAAGTGAAGGCCGAGCGACAGCGACCATCCGGCCTATGCAGAGGATGATATCCCAGTGTGGAGTGGGAAGCTGTCACTATAGACTTCGTTTCGGGTTTGCCTCGATCTAGAAGGGGCAATGACTCGATTTGGGTAGTTGTAGATAGATTCTGAAGACTGCTCATTTCTTGCCTATGAAGAAGAAGTAGTCAGTAAAGAGTTTAGCTAGATTGTATGTTAGTGTATCATTAGATTGCATGGCGTACCGAAGTCGATTCTTTCGGATCAAGATCTGAGATTCACGTCGAGGCTGTGGAAGGGTCTTCAGGATGCGTTAGGTTAGGAGCTAAAGCCAGTTCGGCGTTTCATCCCAGACTGATGGATAGTCTGAGAGGACTATCCAGACGCTCGAGGATATGTTGAGAGCGTCTATTCTGGATTGGAAGGATGATTGGGAGCGCCATTTACCTCTTGTGGAGTTCGCATACAACAACAACATTCATGCTAGCATGGTATGGCTCCTTTTGAGGCGTTGTATGGTAGGCTGCAGTTCGTATCTGTTATGTTGGGAGGAGACTGGTGATAGGCAGTTGATTGGACCGGAGTTAGTTCAGGAAACTTCGGATAAGATCCAGCTTATCAGGAAGAGGCTTGTTGCGGCACATGATAGGCAGAAGAGTTATGCCGACAACAGGAGAAAGGATTTGGAGTTCGAGGTTGGCGATCATGTCTTCTTGAAGATATCGCCTACTCGAGGTGTTGTCAGATTTGGCAGACATAGTAAGTTGAGCCCCAGGTCATTGCCCATATGAGATTCTCAGACGTCTGGGCAGCATGGCATATGAGCTAGCATTACCCCCAGCTTTGGCTAGCGTTCACCCTGTATTCCACGTATCTATGCTCAGGAAGTATGTCCGAGATCCGTCTCATGTGATTAGTCATGAGCCAGTGGAGATCCAGCCAGATCTTTCGTATGTCGAGCAACCAGTAGCCATTCTTGACAGGAAGGTTCAGCATCTCCGGACAAGAGTATTGCGTCGGTGAAGGTCCTATGGCGGAACTTCTCACGAGAGGAGGCTACTTGGGAGCTTGAGGATGCGATTAGAAGAAGTATCCCCTTTGTTTGAGTAGTGTCGTTCTAACTTCGAGGACGAAGTTTCTTTAAGGGGAGAGGGTGTAAGGCCCTCGAATTTCCGTCGCATTATTTGTATTTGTGTGTGTATTATTTGTGCTTGTGTATGTATATACATATTTACGTACGTATTAATTAGTACAATTACGTGTGCATGTGTTTATACTAGATTTAAATAATGCATGTATTGAATGGTGATAGTATGGATACACTACCATATACATATTGCATGTATATATGCATGGCATGCATAGTTTTCTACATGTTTTAGAGTTCTGGCCGAAGGCCAGATTGGCGTCAAATCAGACGTCGAGGAGGTGTCAGCGTCCACCCATGGACGCCAACACTAATCCTGGCGTCTAACGATGTGGGCACCGATTTCTCTGACCTGCATGCGTTGCAGAGCCAGAAATTCTGGAAACAAGGTAGCTCACCCATTGGGGAGCTGTTCCCAACGGCTCTGAGAGCCATCTTGTCATCCTGTGAGTGGGAGAGAAGCCTCTCCCATATGTCTAAACCCGAATCTGCTCCCCAACCCCTCTCTTCACCCTTTTGCAAGAGAGAAACAAGAGGAGAAAACCCTATTTCGGACTGTGAGAAAACCCCATCCTTGCAGCCCAAAATCCGAACTTTTGAAGCTTTCTTCGACGTTCTACTGCACTGGAAGCTAGAGGGATCATCGAGGAAGGCCTCCCCGACATTCTTTGCTGTGGAGATCATCCAAGAGCCCGGAGGAAGGAGATCTTGGAGGACTTTTCTGCACTTCTGGGACGGCCCAAGGAGAGCTTCTCCGAGCATTTAGATCCATAGGAGCAATTTTCTAGAGGCAAGTGACCCTACCATAAGGTTCCCGAATGAGTCTAGGACGGTTTTAACATTTTTGTGTATTTTTCTTTGTGTCCTTGACCCCCACATTCACCCTATCTTGAGAGCTCGGGTCTGTGTTCTGCACAGACCTGCATTGACGGCAAAGTCCCTGGTCGCTAAGATCATGCTTAGTGTCCATCGACTATGACGTTGACCTTGAATCAGCGGCCAGAGACCGCCGCCAAGTTCATCTGGACAGAACAGTGACCTGTTCTGCCCTTCTATACATTATTTTCGATATGTTTCACGATGAGGATATACTGTAAATCATTTATATGTATGTATAATGTTGAGGTGATGAATGTGGTGTGTGGATGGATGAGTTATGATGTGTGGTGGTGAATGTTAGAGATTATTATCCCATGAAATTTCAAGCATGATTTGTTGGTGATCTTGCCAATCCATGTTTTATGATTAGGACTAGTCCTGAGTGCCCTAAGTTTTGTCAGATCATGAAGTTAGTGGATCAGTATATGTGTACTCAAATTTTGATAAATTCTCCATGCTTATCTTAATTATTACGCTTTCTGAAATTGAATTTAGAAAAGCATGTGTAGGGTTATAAAACCTTGAGAAAATGGTATGTTGCTCAGAAAACTCTGAAGAAATTCTATGATTATGGGCATGTTAGGGTTCAGACAGTAAGTGAAAAAATGTATGATGGTGTTAAACTCCATGTCAACTTAAATTATGAATGGCATGCTAAATAGGTATTTGATTTTCTGTAAATTCCATTTAGCTCAGAAAAATCTGAAAAAATGAAGGTATGATCTTGAACCCGAAAATAGCATGTGGTTAAATTTCCAGGTCATTTGGACTAGTATATAAGGAGTTATGCACTTTTTCCATGTGAAATGTAAAAATTTATGCATGTCATCGTATAGTGTTAGATATCGTTTAAACCCAACCTGATTGGTGAATTTACTGTGTGTTAAACTCCTGAAATCTGTAGTGTCATGTCAAGAAAATGGAGATATGCATGTGAGTGAGGAAGTGATGGGATGAAAAGTGATATGTGTAAACCCTGTAAATCGGTAAAATGTGTAAATGTGTAACTGTGCCAATGTGACACTGCTTCCGTAGAGGGCAGTGGAACTGTATCAGGGAAAAGTCCCCCTGAGAAAGTTCAATGTGTAAGTGACCCTAAGGGCATTAGGGGGAATCCTGGAGGTGGACAAGTACCACTGGTTCGGGTGGAGACTTGTTCTCCCGGTCTGCGCAGTCCAAGAGTCGCCATTGTAATGCCTAGATGGTGTCTATGTGTAATGTGATGTGTATATGTCCTTCTTTGGTGGTTTGGACTATGTGTCATGGCACCTAAAATGTGAATGTGTAATGTGTATGTGTTCATGTGTTAATGTGTAAGTGAACAATGTGAATGTATGTGCAAAGCTCAACCATGTGAATTGGAAACTTGTGTAAATAAAATGTGAAACTAAAAATGTGAGAATATGACATTGAAATCCATGTGAGACAAATCTGAAACCATGAGAAATCAGTAATTTCATGTCGTTATCATCATGTTTATATGTGCGAAAATGTCTAGAATCCATATTAGGGATAATTGATGAGCACGTGTACAAAATAGCATGATTGGTTGTTCACATGGTATATTTTAAACAACATTGTAGCTCTCATGTGTAGGTTTACAGCCATTAACCGTGTGAAACCAGCAACTTAAAGCATGTGAAAATGTCTATGTAGTGCTTAAGAACATGAAAAATCCATGCTAGTTGTGTTTTCCCTTCATATATGCACAGTGTTCATGTTGGTAGGTCTCATGTCTTAGTTCTTTAAAGGCAAAATTTCACGAGTAAATTGAATAGAGAGCATGTGATAGGTAAGTTTTATTCTTAGAAATCTGAAAGCATGATCCATATATTAAATTGTAGAACTTTCATGATAGGTTGCAACTTTCAAATGACTAGCATGCCATATGTTGAAATTTGTGAATGTGCATGTAGAAACCGCTATGACTTATACGTGTATGTTATGAGTAGTGTTGCTTGCTGAGTCTTTAAGACTCACTTCTTGCTTCGGCGTACAGGTATAGACGGTGACGAGACTCTCGTGGAGGAGACGGTAGAGACGGACTCGAGCGCGAGGAGTTTAGATTGTTGGAGCAGTGTACCCCTTTTGTGCTTTCATAGTATGTAAAAGTGACATTGTACTAGAAATCATGAGAAAATTGTATAAGTGTGGACATTGTGTACTTAATTTTCAGCAATTTAATTATGTGAACTTTTAAGTCTTTAATGTTATTGCAATTTCATGTATGTTAAATGTGGATGATGAATGAATGAAGACAGTGTTCTTTTTACTTCCGCTACTCTGTTCGTATATTCGCGTGTATCTCAGCTGTTTGTATCGTTTGGGTAAATGTCCCACTGTGATGACGCTGTTATACCGACATGGGTTGGTATAACCGTACCGGTATAATGAGGGCCGTCACAGTGTGTGTATGTGTGGAGTGAATAGCATGCCGCTAAAGAAGAAGAAGGCAAAGAGAAGGGAGAAGAGAAAGATGATCATCATTTACAGGCTTGGTGACTGCTTTGGGGCTTCTCCAGCTCATGGTGAAGCGTCCTGGATGCTCCAAGGGTTGAGAGGAAGAGAGAAAAAAGGGTGGAGGCTCTCAAGGATTGGAATGACTTTTGTCTCTCTTCTCTTAAAGCTCAATGCTTTAGCTCGTCAAGCATACCCCCCTTGCTTAGAAGGCTAAGGACCTTCATATATAGGTAGTGGGGGTGGTGCTAAGGAGCATAGGATGCTCAAGTGTGAGAAAACACACTTGAACATGTGGCAATCCAAGTAGAAAGGCTTGGCCAAAGGGAGGGGGCCAAGTAGGACTTTACTAGGTCAAGGGGGTGCCAGGTGGGCCATTGCTCGTTGGAAACGGCTCCATGCACTGCATAGCCAAGGTTGGGGCGCAAGTGGGCGATATTCTCGAGCAGTCTCGTAGAACAGGTAAACCCAAGTGACGCAATCGATGCTGCCGCCAACCCCATGCAGACGTCAACCTATGTGGACGTCAACCTGAGTCGACGTCAAGGTGGTGTGCCGTCAACCTTAGAGTCAGCGGCAGTCGATGTTGACGCTAACATGGGATCTGGGGCAAGTCAACAAGCAGTCAAACGAGTCTTATTGGGTCATGAACCATACAGGGATGGACCAAATCTTGCGTCTACAAATGCCCCTCCGAGACATTCGATCTTGCAAGGGAGTGAAGCAGGTTGAAAGGTTAGTGTCTCGGTAAACAAAGGATGCGGAGATTTGATGAAAGGAACATCTCCGAGGATAGGAATTCTAGAAATCCACACGAATGAGTTAGGCTAGAAACAAGTGACGAATCATCTGAGAGACAAGTGTGTGAAAGAGGGAGGGTGATCTACCCGTGTAATTACAACTGCAACCCAACAATCGGGTTCCCGCCATCGCCAAGTAGGACTTTGACTAGTTTCTGGTGTTGTCTGAGTCAAAGGAGTCGTAATATGATGATTGAATCAGGAAAATCTCACAACCAAAGTCCGTCAGGACCCGCTGACATAGTCAGGATGTTTGTCCAATCAGGGGGTTGTGAAGATAAAAGGGATTGATTGTACTCTCAAAGGATTATCAAAGATTCTAATTGGAATCATTGTTTGAAAGGCTGGAAGTCCAAAATTAAGCTCATGACTGGCGAAAGGTTCACATGAACTCAATAAGACTGGTAGACTTGAATGATAGCTCAATGGTATACTTGGTGGGACTATTTGGGATTGCTTGAAGAATAGGCAACAAGGACCCAATATCAGCTTTCATATTCAGGGAGGTGGTGCTGATTTGGTTGGCCACTTGAGCTGAGTGCCACACAGGAATTGAGGAAAATCTCCATTTTTTTTTAGTTAGTAAGAGAATGTTAGCAGTGAAATCCTAAATGCATGTTGGTGTGGGTTCCCTATCTAAAATGTAAGTTAGGACCAGAGGAAATTCTAAGGTCAAACAAAATAACTGAGGGATCGCAAAACCCATCATAGTTTTTGGTAAAGGGGAACTCTGGGTTCACAGTCGCCAAGTTATTTGCCTCTGGCAACTAAACCTATGTTAGACATACCTGTACAACACTCAAGGTCGCATGAGGTGTGCTCATATTGAAGCACATCCGTGTTTAAATATCTTGCAAAATATTCAAAACACAGGATGAGAAATAATGGCCATATGAATAATAGGTGCTTGAAAATTTTGCGCGGTTGACGTCCAGATTGAATGCCGTCAACTCACAATTGTTGTCAACATAGTGTAGTCTACCACAGAGACGTCTACGGATGTTCCGTCAATAGTTCACTAACGTCAAACGATGTGACGTTAACCTGCCAGCGGATTAAACCGAAAAAAATAGCAATTAGGAGGCCATTAGCACTCTTCCATCTTCAACCTCTGTCCTCTCTTCCTCAACTCCAAACCAGAGAACTTTGGGACGACCTGCAGCAGCTATCCATGGCCTCTACATCGACCAGAATGTCTATGAGCATGAAACCGGGTGTTTTAAGTGAGGTTTCCAGTCACTTGAGCACCCGACTGGCTAATGGGGAGGTGTTTATCGTCTGTTCTTGCTCCTTTCTTGCTGAAAATGCCCCAACGCCTTCTTACAGTGCTTCCTGGATGTGCAAGAGGTACCCACCTTCCCAAGCCAAGGCCAAGTACAGGCCTTCTCCTTGTTGATCAACCTGGTAAATGCATTGACAATCGATATGAGGAGCTACATCGAAGCATGGAATCTGAGTTTCATGATCGTCTGGCCAAAAACATGAAGGACATGTGGTGGGGATTTGATGCCCTGGGAGAACTCGTGGAGCACTGGCATCCACACACACACACATTCGTGTTCCAGGGGTTCGAGGCAGTCGTGCTACTGGAGGAGGTAGAACTATTTCTGGGCTGGAAACGCTGCCTGGAGTATGACACGACAACCCCTCTTCTCCCATGGGAAGAGATTATGGAAGACATTGTGCGAGACAAGAAGGAAGTGCTGAGGATGATGAACAAGAACGAGATCTTCTTGGATCGGTTGGCCTGGTGGTTGATCCAGTACGCAAAGGAGATAGGCGGTGAGAGGGCGACCCGCGGACTAACACTCTGCCTCACTGGTGTGTTTCTATTCCATACTAGTGGTGGCTTCCTCCTGTATGTGCATGTGGGAATTCTATCACTATTGTGGCAGGGCAGTCACTTGCCCCTGCAGTGCTGGCACACCTCTACAGCTCCCTCACTATGATGAGCTTAGGCGGAGCATATGCAGGAGCTTATTCCTACTTTAGGTATGGATGGAGGCTCATTTAAAGTTTGATTATGCTGAGAGACAACCTACCCCCTCCAGAATCTTCCTTCGGTGTTCAGTGTACTGCAGCAGAGCATGGTATGAGCCAAAAGTGGAGATTAAGTGCGTGACAACACACCTGAAGAGCAGAGATGTCTGGCGTGACTACCTTAGCTACTTCCCAGTGGAGGACTTCATAGTGAGGCCACTGTTTATGAGGACTATTGAGTTTAGAGTTCGCACCAAGGAGGACAGGAGCTTGTGGCTAACTGGTCCTGATCAGATGGTGGTGTACTAGCCACACCGGTGCCAATGTCAACTAGGAATGCCACGGGGAATTCCAGCTTCATCTCGCTGCACTACCATGATCATCTCTAGCAGAAATGAGAAATTGATGAAGAAGGCTAATAAGACATGGGAGAAGTACACAGTGAGCCATAAAGTGGGACAAGCAGTGCAAGAGAACTGGGAGGACATCTGGAACTATGAAGAGTACATTGATATCATCCACCTTATTTCATGTGAATTTTTTATGGCTCGTAGAGCAAGGTGATGTGCTCTCTCATTTCAATAATGTAACACAAGTTTGATGAATAAACAATGAATAGCATTGAGCCCAATGTGTTGAAATGGCTTGAAATGAGTTGAATTGTGTTGTGTATGCCTTGAATTGCCTTGCATTGTGTGTTCTGTGAGCAGCCGGTTGGCGTCCACATCGATGGATGTCAAAGGCAAGTAAATGGCCAAAGAGCTGCCGCTAACCTACGGACAGACAATAGACGTCCAGATCGATGGACATCAACTGCAAAGTAGACGTCCATAAACAGGTCGTCAACTGTGGTAGTGGGTCTGACAGGGTACCTCGAGGCAAGATATAGACAGCCAGACGCTTGACGTTAACCTGAAACTAGAGGCCACAGTATTGACGTTAAATGAAAATCAACGGCCACGCGATGGACGTCAATTCAAAAGACAGCTTTTCCTACCTGAGGCCATCTCCGACGCCTCTTCACGCCATTTCAATCTGCCGGAGCAAACCCTGTGCCTTCTTCTCATCTCCTTCACCCTTGCTCTCTCACTCTTACCCTCTCAAATCTTCCCATCCTCTATTCTTCTTCTTTATTCTTGGACTGTGCTGGACTGAACTGATGGCAGGGACCAAGAAGCAGGCCTCTCGAGAAACATTCTCAAAGGAGGGAGGAAGAGGAGGAGGCGATGATCGGGGGCTCGGCGGCAAAGGAAAACCTCTAGGAGGAGGCTGACCCAGCCACGGAGGCCGGTGACAGTGCGCCGAAGGGGGAAGAAACGGCGGGTGGATGGAGATGGGGAAGAAGAAATGGAGGTAGAGGTGCCCCGGAGGGCTCCCATGTCGACCAAAGGTAAGTCGACCAAACCCTAACCACCCCCCCCCCCCCCCCCCCCCGTGTGTAATTGTAAATGTGGGAGAAGGGGGGAAATAGGGAGACGCCGTTTGGGTTCACCAGGAACTTGACATCAACATCGGTTGACGTCGGGTTCCAATGTCCACCTTGTTGCCATCAAGGTGAACTTAACGTCAAGGGGATGAACGTCAACTAATGAACTCGACGGCAACAACCTTTTCGTCAACCCTCTGTAAACGGCGGCACCATGGACATCTATTAATTGTAAACGACAACATGGTTGTCATTGATTTTTCTGTGTTTTGTGCAGGGAAAGGGCCGAATGAGGAGCAGAGTGACATGGGATCTGTGCTGGGCGTGGTACAGGGCACTGTCGGAGGCCCAACAAACACGGGTTGCACATATAGGGTTTGGGCACCTCTTGGCAGTACGGCCCTTCCACGTGGACGTCCCCTACCTCGAGGCATTGAGGGAGAGGTAAGATGAGGACTGCAAGGCATTCATCATTCCTTGGGGACACATGATACCCACATTTGAGGATGTGGCGTATCTGACAGGACTACCGGTTCAGGGAGAGCCGGTAGTAGGACAGGAGAGGAGAGACTACCACGACGATGTGGTAGAGTTGTTGGGGCCAGAGTTCATGGTTGGACGGAGGAGGACGATCCAGAGCATCCTTCTTGGAGCTCTGTCGGAGGCAGTGGGGTTGAGAGGGGGGAGGAGAGGAGCTTTGGAGTCATTGGAGGAGTTCGGCACCAGGGTGCGAGCGTCGATCCAGTTGGAGGGATAGAATGAGGAGGTGTCGGTATGCATCTTTGTGATGTACCTCTTAGGATGGCTCCTCTTCCCGACGCAGTCATCTCAGATGAACTGCAAGTTCCTGCTACTGCTGCGAGACCTGGAGCAGACAGGCAGATACGCTTGGGGTGCCGCAGTGCTGGGACACCTCTTCTCTCTCCTCCCCAGTAGCTCGCGGCGTTCTCAGAGCACTGGGGGCTTCACCCCCTTCTTTCAGGTATGCAACAACTCTTTAATGCCCATCATTGATTATAAATTGTGCATGACTGACGTGTTCTTTTGTGTTGCAGATCTGGGGGTACACCCGCCTCCCCATGGGGCGTGGTGTGCAGATGGAGGGGAGCCGGGCCATAGTACCCCTCATGGTCCGGTGGGAGGTGACGGCCCGATCCGAGGGTGACGAATCGGCGCATCGAGGATGTACGAGCACGACTAGACCTCTTCCCCCACGATCAGGTATAATCCTCAACCAACACTCTTCTACTTTCATTTCCTATTTGATTAGATTGACTGACCAGTCTTCTTCTTCTTGCAGGTGGTCTAGACTCCTTACCAGGGGGAGGCAGATTCATCTCACCCAGCCGTGGCGGTGGGTCGACCACTTTTCGACTGCCACGTGCTGTTGCTCTATCTGGGGGCATGCGAGCCCCTCTTCCTGGAGCTCGTGGTACGCACTTTGGGTTGGCATCAGCGGCCCTAGAGGTACCTTCTCTAGGGAGAGAGGGACATTCCCATCGGCGCTTCATCGCCGAGGACCGCAACTGGGGCGAGGAGCATGGAAGCACCGTCGCCTACTGGAGGGGCGGAGGGGAGCAGGTCCTACAGCGCACAGCCCTCAGGATAGTATATGCTGGGCGACTCCGGCTAGACCGGTGAGTGGTGAGTGACTCTCTACCTAAACTCTTGACATCTAATTAATGATTCTGACGTTAAAGTGTGGATGACAGATGCCCGAGTCTGAGGCGATGAGGCTCCTGGAGGGGCGGCTGGCGGAGTACGCAGTAGAGATGGAGAGACTCCGCGCCAAGACGCAGTCCTTGGTAAGTGACAACTCATCCTTGACCGCAAATTGGATTTGTGAACTGACTGATCTATGTGATTGTAGAGAGAGGAGCTAGCGAGGGTGCGGGTGAGCCGAGGCGCGGGGGTGAACTCGTCTGCACAGCCTCCCAGCGGGGACCTGGCAGTCCGGCTGCTAGAGTCCCTGGACCGGGCAGAGGCGAGGATCTGGGAGCTAGAGGCGAGGACCGGGAGTTAGAGATGGAGGTAAGACACTGAGTCCCACTAGGGTTGCAAAGGAACCAATACAGTCGACAAGTAGCTCTAAACTCGGCTCAATAAAAACTCGACTCAGCTCATTTATTAGATAAACGTACTGAGTTTGAACAAAAATATAAGCTCGATTCATAGACGAGCGATCTTGAACAAAGATATGCTCGACTCGAATACGTTCGCGAACAACTCGTTAAGATACTCGATAATATGCTCGTTAAAATACTCGATTAGTTACTCGTTAATATACTCGAATTATATTAATTTTTTTTATTATAAATATGAAAATATTATTATTTATTTTTTTTTAAGATTTTTTTAAGGTACGAAATACTTATGAATACTAAAATGTAAAAGATTTAATATGAGGGTGTAAATACAATTTATGAAAGGAAGGGTTGTAGACGAACTAATACACTCGACAAGTAGCTCGAATTCAACTCGGATGTTACTCGAATTTGGCTTGTTTAATAAGGTAAATGAGTCAAGCTCAAACAAAATTTAAACCGTTTCATAAACGAGCCGAGTATGAGCAAATGCCTACTCGGCTCGTTAAGCTCGTGAACAAGGTCGTTTATTTTTTAATTATAAAAATTATAATATAGTTGTTAAAATTTTAAACATTATACTAAAATAATTAAACAAGTAACTTATGAAGGATCTTATGGTATGACCTTGAAATAAGATAATCTGGGTCTTATAAATAATAGTTTTTTACTTGTAAATTGAATTGGGCTTATAATATATACATAATATACATATACATATATATATATATAAATATATATATATAACTCGCAAATTCCATTGGACTCGTTAAGATACTTGTTAGGGCTCAAACTCGAGAGTATTTAAACAAAATAAGCTTGAACAACTATTTTCAATACTCGATAAAACTCGAGCTCGACTCGAGCTCGATAAAAATTAACAAACAGAGCTTGAACAGCATAATTTCGGCTCAACTCGAGTCGTTTACACCCCTAGTCACCACCCTTCTGCACATAGATATGACTATAGGATTACCATTTTTATTTATGTGCAGCGGTAGGGAGCGGGGGTGACCCACCAGGCGCAGATGGAGAGCCTGAGGGTGGACTTGATGAGGACAGAGGGTTGCCTGCTCGAGGCGAGGGAGAGGAAGGGCCAGGCGGAGAGGGCCTAAGCCCAGGCTATCGCAGATTTGGAGATCTTGAAGAACCGGGTGCTGAAGAAACGCCGGGAGCAGCAACGACAGACCCAGCTGGAGGTGCCAGGGAGGACCGGGTCGGCCTTTGCATACCTTGACAACTTCCTATCCTTGGGAGACCTGTCAGTGGCGTGGGGAGGACTATGACCAGAGGCATCGACAGTGACGAGACCGCCTCTCCCATACCGGCGTCAGGAGAGAGAGGAGGAGGAGGTGAGCAGCTCGCGCAGGTAGAGGCCTAGCGAGGGGGAGAGGAGAGAGGAGTGAGGAGCGAGCTCTAGATGTACGACCATGGGTATGCCCCTGTCATGCTATGTACAGAACTTGATCCCTTTATAGTGGACTTTGTGCATTTTGTTCATCCAATGTGTACTTGAATAGTTTGTCAATTTTGTTCCTGCATCGCAATGTGTACTTGAAAAATGTTAGTGAAGATCTGTCTTTAGCCCCTTGCCTAAAAGATATACCTTTCTTGCGATCTGATCAAGAGGCTAATATCTAATTAAAGATGGGAACACAAATAAAATACTGAAGGGAAATATATACATGCATTTTTTTCTCTTTTTTATTTTTTTGTTTTGTTTGTTTTTTTTATTATTATTATTTGAATAAGAAAATAAGGAAGCATGTTAGTATATGTACATAATACAACTATTTTTTGTTTTGATTTCTGATTTTTTTTATTTTTGATTAAAATAAAAGGAGAAATATGTACATAGTGGAACTATCAACAGAAATATGTACACATCAACTGTCATGCCCCGCCAATTTAGCAGCAGAATAAATCAGGGAGGCATGAACAACGTGTATGGTAAAGTAAATTGCGCATACAATCGCAAATATCAGAGCATCTAAATGAACAATAATTGTAATAAACTCTTATTTTATTGATAAATCACATAACTATTCAACCACTAATTCTGAGCCAAAACATAGGGCTCAATAACATCATTACATTTAGAAAAGATACTAGGCAAATATCTAACTAAACTCGAAGGTACTAAGGACACTCCATCGCTATGACTCCCTGGTTGCTCATCACTCCAGTCCATTCCCGTTGGTGTGTGTAGATCATCATCCGACTTACATGAAACACATAAAACAATAGCGCAGGTGAGCGATAACGCTCAGTAGAACTTAATATCTCATGTAAACAAGCTGCTTTAAATAATTAATGTCTTATAAGGTAGAATAACTAAAGAGCATGATCAAATATAGCCAAGAGAGTAATAGAACATGATGGCAAGAGAACGGTAAACTTCCAAAGAATATTGCAAAACTAGTATGATAAAGGATTGGCCATGTAACGAAATAGGTATATGGTTGCACAACAGTGCACTAGTAGAGATAGCACCTCTAGTCAAGCATCTTGTCAACCCAGAGAACGATAGTATAGTGATTGATATATTAATTGTCATAGATTAAATTGTGATTGTTATAAATGGCGTGGATGCATGCTGTACACATCCTGATCATGTTACCATCGCGAGGAAATAGCACTCTTCGGGCGCTCCCCCCAGGACTAGACCGGGCCCTATTGCACTGACATATAGTATTGTTGTTATCTTAGACAATCAATTTTATGGACAAATAGAGTACCAAGAAGAGATGAGAGTAATTGACGAAATAGATGAGAGTATAGAGTGAAAGTGAACAGATGAGAGTAACAAGATAGTAGATGAGATAGGAGTATAATCGTAAAACAATGTAACACGATAGTAACAGTTGCACAGCACAAGTCGGGTACCGGCAGTCTGGTAGAAGTCACATCCGCCCACTAGTCGTGCTACAAACACAGCTAGATGGTCCGGCGTGATCACAAGATAAGAGAGAACACACTAAGGCTGGTTGGATCGTACTGATCCCTAGGGTGTAACGGGTTTTAGTGTACAACCAGCTTGTCAGCTAAGGATGTGCGCCAAAGCCAAGAAGACTTGCGGAGGCCTTGACAAGGATTCGCTGGTCCAGTTAAGAGTCTTCTCGGTGGAGAGGTGGTCCATGCCAAGAGAAAATGTGTAGAAACTGGTCCGTTGTGCCTCGAGTGCTTGAAGGCCGAGGGAGAACGGTAACGGTGTATAAAACGTGCGAGTGAAACGAAGACAAGTGAATTATTAAATAATAAAATTTAGTAACTTATTTCACTAAATTACCAGATAATTATTGAGTGAATTAATAAGGTCTCATGGCAAACATGAATGGTTAGTGTGTGCATGTGTAAGAAATCAAGAGGACATGAATGATTGTGCACATATCTTTTACATAAATTAATCTAACATAATATTGCCCATTATTAAATTAACAAATCGAATTATGTATGGCAGCACTTAATTAATGGTAATCAGGGTTTATATAGCACAATAGTAGGGTTAAAATGGTAAAATTAGGGTTCTGGCCGCCATAGTCTGATCGCGACGCCGGTTGCTATCGCGATCAGGTCGCGACAAGGCGGAACGGCACGTTCAGGATTTCAGGTCGTGGCCCACAAGGTTTTCGCGATCAGATAGTTCAGGTCGCGATGCACAGGCGGGTCACGTTAAGGCTATCGCGACGCACGGACAAGCCGCGACAAGCTGAACCGGCTTTTAGGGTGACCCGAGGGTCAGGTCGCGACATGTTGGCCCGTCGCAATCAGATTGCGACGGTCCTCCGTGTCGGGACCCCCCTCCTAAGGTCGTGACGCATCGTGCTGTCGCGATCTCAGGGGGTGGCCCGAACCCAGAAAAGAGGATTTTCCCTTTTCTAAGTGGGTACAACCCTTCCATATTATGACATAGATCTGATTAAAAATCCATATAAAATCATAGATAGCTTCAAAAATCACAAAATCAATTTTAAATGAATCTAACATGTAGATATATCATTGGACATAATGAATTAGGAAATAGACATGATTTGGTCATGCTTTAAGCAAGTTACATTATGATGACCTAAATAGGCGTAGCCATAGAAGAACGATTTAATAGGCATCAGATACAAGATGAAAATTGGGGCAAGTAGGGGGTTTGAAAGCTAAGAGTAAGTAGTATTTATGAGAATATTCGCATGGCATGGAATCATGTACATGCATGAATTTAAGGTAAATAAGAGAATTCGGGTGCATGGATATAACAGGGATTGTAGCATTTAATTCGCTCTCATGAAAGAACGAAATAGAATGAAACAAAAGGGTTTTCAAAGAGGATCTTGAAGACTACCTAGGGTAATGTTTACACGATTTGTGCTTGAGAGATTGCCTACATTTACGTGTAGTAAAGAAAATCCCTAGTTGGGGACGAAAATAAGAGATCCTCCCTTTGATCCAAGCCTTCTCCCCTTGCTCTCCTCGTCCAGAACTCCTCCTCTTCGGCCTCCAGAGCTCCAACTGCGGTCTAAAGGTTGATAGGGCCAAATTGGAGAGTTTTAATGGCTAATAGAGTCCATAATACCTAAAACTCCTCTCTTCTCCTCCAACTCCGAAAATTAGTAATTATCCCCTAATTTCCTTGCCATTATCTACCTAATAAGATGGGAAAGATGTTTAATTTCGTGGGTAGAGGTTTGGGTAGGTTTAGGACTCTTGTAGAGATATTTATAAGCTAGTTTAGTCATTATCATACCCCTTTTTATATTATTCAATAATTAACTTCGAATTTCTATATTTATCTCCCCCTATTCTGGCATTTATCCCCTAATTGTCTTAGGGAGAGATCTAATTTCGTGGCTAATGGGTTAGGATGGGATGATGACTCCTTTTTAGGATAATTATGGGTTATTTTATTATTATCTTAACTCTTTTCCATTTATTACTAATTTTAGGTACGAATTTAGCTTAATTACTTTCCATCCCAAGATGGGCTCTTCATATTTGGGCCCAACTACTCATTTAGGTCCATTAGTAAAACTCATTATTAATTTAGCTTAGTAGATATTGATTTAATTCTATTTATTCACCTTTATTCCAATTTATCACATTTATTCACTAATATCTTAATTTATTATTTATCTCAATATTTCTTATCTTATCCTTCATTTGGGCTCTTGCTATGGCCCAATACCTTATGTATAGCTCCATTGTACAACTTATATACTTAATTCTCTTAACGGGTTTAATTATCCTTTATTAAAGAATATATTCATGGCCAAATTTGTCCATTGGTCCATTTATCATAATGAGCTATCATCCCCTATTATTTAAGTCTGCCCATATGTTTATTTTAATTTATAACCCACCTTGGCTTAATAATAATGGGTTTTCCGACTTATTCCTTAATTACGACAATAAGTCGCATAAATTCTTAAACTAGGTCCAAATAATTTTTCTATACCCAACTCTTGATTAGTCATTAGAGAATATTATTTAAAGCATAACCATTATTTTTACAACATTTTTATAGGGTTTTTACGAATGCGATAATGATGGTACCTTTTAACTAGTTTAAGTTTATTAATTGATAAAATTTTAATTTATCTTTAATTTTGAATTAATGAATTTTCTGGGATACTACATCAACATACTCTCTTTTTTTTCTTTCATTTTCTAACTTTTTTAGATTTTTCATCATTTGACTCTAAGACACATATTCATCACAAGTCAAAGTATAAGGTCTCTCATAATCCACCTAATCACAGAGGCGATGAGCAAGGAGGGTTATGCATGATATCGTTGATATTGGAGACTGCCCCTAGCCTTCTTAATGTTTCCACCATGGAATGTCTTTAAAGGTCAAATTTCCCCTAGAGGGAGAAATGGGAAGAAGTAAATAGGAAGTCATGTAAGGATTGGTCCAAACCACTTTGTTTCCAACCAACATCTCACACTAAAAGACTTAGTTTTCAATTATTTTGGGGGTACTTTCATTTTGATTCCTTGGTGGAGGCACGTACTATTTGCTACCCCCTTGATTTGGTCAGCCTTTTTCTGGGTACGTACTTTTGCTACCCTTTTTGACCTTTGGCTTTTCTTTGCCATTCAGATTTGGCTCAGCATTTTGCCTCTACCTTTGCTTTTCTTTCGTTGCCCCTATTTATTATGACTTTGTCTTTCAGGTGAGAGTGAGTGGTCCCCTACTTGTAGTTTGCCCCTTTCCAAACTTGACCGAGTGAGAAGAGAAAAGGGGTTACGTTGACCTAATTTGACACATCCAAGTGTATTTATGATTTTTCGGCTAATGGTCAATACTCCAACATCGTGTGGTGTGTGAAGGGACCCTACCTTACTAATGGCCAAGCGAAAAAGTAGAGTCTCAAACCCATGACATTGACAAGTGATGAACGAACAGACTTGACTGACTGATTGATCGACTAAGGGTAGAACTTCTTGAGGTAGACTACGTTCCACAAATGTGACAACTCAACTCCCTCGACGTCCACTAACATGTAAGCGTTCCCCGAGTATGCTTCTTTGACAACGAATGGACCCTCCCAATTTTCTTACAATTTACTCCTGGGACCTGGTGCCTTAATGACTTTGCGTTTTAGGATCATTTCACCCACTTGAAATTTTCTCTCAAGGACTTTTTTGGCATAAAAATGTGCAATTCTTTGACGAAAAACCTGTGCATGGTCGGCCACTATCATTCATCTTTCGTCTAAGAGTTCAAGTTATGTAATAAAGTCCCGACGTTGACCGGGATCAAGTTCGGAATCCAATTGAACTCTTACTAAAGGGATGAAGATCTCATATGGGAGTAGTACCGCGTCTGATCCGTATGTTAAAGCATATGGGGTTGTCCTGTAGGAGTTCGGACCGAGGTGCAGTAAGCCCACAGAGCCTCAACTAAGCGGTCTGGCCAATCAGCTTTATTGTAAGATCTACAAGTTTCTTTATGATTTTGATGAGAGTTTTATTAGTAGCTTCTGTTTCTCCATTACCTTGTGGATAATATGGAGACGAATGATGCAATTTTATACCATATTTACCACACATGTCGTGAAGCTCTTGTGAAGTGAATTGTGATCCATTGTCGGTGATGATGTCCCGAGGCACGTCGAATCTTGCAAGAATGTTGCGCTTGATGAACTTGACGACCGTTGAAGCTTTTGATGATCAGTCTATCTCCATACAATCTTAATTTATTGCATATTTATTTTGGTGATTAACAAAACCCTATAGAAATTTCTAACATTTTTTTTCATAAGTCTTAAGTACAGAAAATACACCAGGTCAAACAAGCCAATATTGGTAAGTATCATATTTCTGAAGCATTAATTATTTCAAGATTATATTTCTATAAGTCCACATCGATTTCAGTAGAGCCATAACGATTTACCCATAACATGCTTGGATAAAAGAAGTGTTTTTATAACGATTTGCTCATCGCAACGATTTCTTCAGACTTCTTAACGATTTGCTCATCACAACGATTTCTTCAAACTTCGTAACAATTTGCTCAACGATTTCTTCAGACTTCGTAATGATTTGCTCATCGCAACGATTTCTTCAGACTTCGTAACGATTTGCTCATCGCAACGATTTCTTCAGACTTCGTAACGATTTGCTCATCGCAACGATTTCTTCAGACTTCGTAATGATTTGCTCATCGCAACGATTTCTTCAGACTTCGTAACGATTTGCTCATCGCAACGATTTCTTCAGACTTCGTAACGATTTGCTTCGCGCAACGATTTCTTTAGAGCTCATAACGATTTGCTTCACGCAACGATTTCTTTAGAGTTCATAACGATTTGCTTCGCGCAACGATTTCTTTAGAGCTCAACGATTTGCTTCGCGGAACGATTCCTTCAGTGCTCATAACGATTTCTTTAGCGCTCATAACAATTTCTTAAGTGTTCATAACGATTTCTTCATTGAACACAACGACCTGCTTTCTATAACGATTTGTTAAGTGTTCATGACAATTTCTTCATTGAACATGACGATTTTCTTCTTATAATAACTTAGTTAAACTGACTTGATCATAACGATTTCATAAGTCATATAGTGATCGATTTTATGTCTTACATCGACTTAATAATTATCTTATTCCTGAAAGCATTGAAAAGTCAAAGTCAAGCATATCTTTTGACATCTGTTCATTTAATGAAGACTGAACGTATCTCTGCATGTATGCAGACGATCACGTCTACCATTATGCTTACTCTGTGTGTATCTTTTAGAACAAGCTATTTGGCATTACTATTTTGGTGAATATTCACATCAACGTTTACTGACAAGAAGAGACAGCCTAGCTGTCTACTGTTCTAGCATTTAATATATGCAGGGTCCTAAAGAATTTCTGTCATACAACGTTGGACCATATAGACGCCAGAAGATCTTATCTCTTTGCGTGCTTAATTGGATAAAAGATTGTTGACTAGAAGCTTCCAAGTTTCAAGCAGTCTAATGTCTACCAAACTAAGAGACAACGGTTACTTCAACGACTACATTTCAAATTGGAGATATAAATGAAGATATAAGCTCCAAAAGAAAACAAGAAGAAGAGAGTGACCTACGATTGAGAAAACAAGCTTTCCAGATCTTCTGAAAGAATCCAAGAGCCAGAATTCAATTTCTAGTGTGTCTTTAGCTCTTTGCTCTCTGTGCTATAATAGAGATCCTAAGAGAGCCAGTGTAGTTCTGAGAGAGTGCCTTATTTAGATTATTTGCTCTCAGTGCTAGTAGTCTCAGATCTTGTCTTGTTAAAGCTTGATCTAGGGGCTTGAATTCCTGTTTATTCCTCCTGTGTTGTGTTCCCTTCTGTTGTGAAGGAAGACCTGGTGAGAAATCCAGGGTGTTGTGTTCCCTTCTGTTGTGAAGGAAAACCTGGTGAGGGATCCAGGGTGTTGTGTTCCCTTCTGTTGTGAAGGAAGACCTGGTGAGGGATCCAACGTGTTGTAGTTCCCTTCTTGTGAAGGAAGACCAGCTGAGCTGGGTGTTGTATTGTCCGTAGGGGCACTGTACCCTAGTTAGTGGAATTCTGAGTTGTTGCTCAGGGACTGGATGTAGGACTCCTAAGGAGATGAGGTCTGAACCAGGATAATTCCTTGTGTTGTGTGATTGCTTATTGTGTGTTTGTCTTTTATACTAACCTTCTCTAACCTTCATTGAAGAGCATCTTGTATGAATGTTTAAGTACAGGTACTAATCAAATAGATTTTTAAAAGACCCATTCACCCCCCCCCCCCCCTCTGGGCTCGTCAACTGGGCAACATCTTTGATCTCTATGAATGCTTCTGCTTCAGCCCACTTCTTGAAGTACTCGGTGGCGGTGAAAAGAAGGACTTCTTACGGATTTCTTCGATTCTGTCCTCGAGTGGACCGACCACATTGAATGCCCACATGGCGAAAGGCCATGGAGCAATGAGAGGTGAAGAGAAGAGGAAGGAGTATGGATCTTGTCACCATGTAGTTGGCATTTAGCACAATGATGAACAAAATGAGTGCAATCTTCTTCCATGGAAGGCCATTAATAGTGTCTTAGCAACTTTTGGGCATTGCTCTACCATTGACATGGCCACCACATTCACTAGAGTGAGCGGCTTCAACAATGCTTTGAGACTCGATCTCATCAAGG
>CM024758.1:141406724-141580510 GCA_014218235.1 Colocasia esculenta | reverse complement strand
AAAACCTGGTGAGGGATCCAGGGTTGGGTGTGTTCCGCTGCTGGTGTGCAGGAAGACCTGGTGAGGGATCCAACGTGTTTGTAGTTCCCTTCTTGAAGGAGACCAGCTGAGCTGGGTGTTGTATTGTCCGTAGGGGCACTGTACCCTAGTTAGTGGAATTCTGAGTTGTTGCTCAGGACTGGATGTAGGACTCCTAAGAGATGAGGTCTGACCAGGATAATTCCTTGTGTTGTGTGATTGCTTATTGTGTGTTTGTCTTTTATACTACCTTCTCTAACCTTCATTGAAGAGCATCTGTATGAATGTTTAAGTACAGTACTAATCAAATAGATTTTTAAAAGACCCATTCACCACCCCCCCCCCCTCTGGCTCGTCAACTGGGCAACATCTTTGATCTCTATGAATGCTTCTGCTTCAGCCACACTTCTTGAAGTACTCGGTGGCGGTGAAAAGAAGGACTTCTACGGATTTCTTCGATTCTGTCCTCGAGTGGACCGACCACATTGAATGCCCACATGGCGAAAGGCCAGGAGCAATGAGAGGGTGAAGAGAAGAGGAAGGAGTAGGGATCTTGTCACCAGTAGTTGGCATTTAGCACAATGATGAACAAAATGAGTGCAATCTTCTTCCATGGAAGGCCATTAATAGTGTCTTAGCAACTTTTGGGCAATTGCTCTACCATTGACATGGCCACCACATTCACTAGAGTGAGCGGCTTCAACAATGCTTTGAGACTCGATCTCATCAAGGCAATGGAGATAGACCCCACTGAGGGATTTCTTATGAAGAATACCACCTATGATCTTGTAACGTTCAGAGATGCGGCGAATGGCTTGCCTATCAAAAGAGGTGGCATAATCAGGAAGGATCCATCTTTGAGATAGTTTTCACTCACTGTCAAGTACCAGAGATGGCCATCATCAAGATCGATTTCTGGCTCTTTGAAAGTGCATGGACTCAAAGAGAGGGAGACTTGAGTTGAGAGAACCATGGATCAGCATGAGAAGGGATTTTCAATCTTTGTACAGAGATGGTTTCAGAAGATCCCCCTAGTGGGATAGGGAGAGAAGAAGCTAGGGAGGTGAGTGAATCTGCTAGAATGTTCTGAGTCCTAGGAGTGTGAACTAGAGTAAGCTTCCTAAACTGTCGGATTACTCTTCCTACCAAGTCCTGGTATGGTTCCAACTTGGGATCCCGGGGCTGGTACTTACTAAGGGCCTGTCGGAGTATCAATTGTGAATCTCCAATTATCCTTAATTCCTTAACTCCGAGCAACAACGCAATTTTCAGCCCAACTAGGAGTGCCTCATACTCGGCCACATTGTTTGTGGCAGGGAAGGTTAGTTGGTAGGCGTGCGGAATCACTACCCCTTCCGGTGAGAGGAGGACTGCCCCTATTCCACTCCCTTTAGAATTGAGAGCTCTGTCAAAGTAAAGTATCCATGAAGGTTCACCATCAATAATGGCTCTTAACTCTTCATCTGGAAAGCTTTCATCAACGGGAGAACATGAAGGTAAGGGGTGGTGGGCCAAATGTTCGGCAATGGCATGCCCCTTGATTGACTTCTGATTTACGTAGGTGATGTCAAATTGATTAAGGAAACTTTTCCACCTCATCAAACGTTCAATCAGAATGGGTTTCTCTAGCAAGTACTGAATTGGGTCCATTTGCTCCAGAAACTTCACTTCATGAGCTAGGAAATAATGCTTCAACTTCTGGGCAACCTAGACGACGGCCGCACATGTCCTTTCCATGGCAGTATACATCTTCTCAGCTTCATTGAACAACTTGGATAGGTAATACACCGCTCTCTCCTTCTTCTCGTCATCATATTGGGTCAAGACTGCTCTAGTGGAATCTTCAGTGGTTGATACGTAGAGCAATAAAGGCCGACCCGGGACTGGAGGAGCGAGAATAGGGGGATTGAAAAGATAACTCTTCAATTCTTCGAAGGCCTTTTGACACATATTATTTCAATCAAACTTAGCCTCTCCTCTAAGCATCTCATAGAAGGGCTTACAACGGATTGAATGTTGAGAAATGAATCTCCTAATAAATTGAAGTCTACCAATCAGCCCTCTAACTTCCTTGATATTCCTAGGAGGAGGCATGTTGATTATTGCTTTGGCCTTGTTAGGATCAATCTCAATTCCCCTCTTGCTAACAATGAACCCAAGCAACTTTCATGAGGATACTCTGAAAACACACTTCTTGGGGTTCATCTTGAGCTTATGTTCTCTAGACCATTGGAGAACTGCCCAGAGGACTTTAGCATGGCCATGTTGAGTTCTAGATTTAACCAAGACATCATCAACATAGACCTCCATGTGCACATGCATCATGTCGTGAAAGATTGTCATCATTTCCCTTTGATATGTTGCTCCTGCATTCTTCAGTTCAAAGGGCATCACGACATAACAATAGGTCCCCCATGGCATGGTGAAAGAAGTTTTCTCTTGATCTTCCTCCGCTAGACAAATCTGGTTATACCCACATAACCATCTATAAATGACAACATCTCAAAACGACAGTGTTGTCCACTAGAACATCTATGTGGGGGAAAATCGTCCTTAGAGCAAGCACGATTAAGGTCAAGGAAATCTATGCAGATCCTAACCTTACCATCCTTCTTCATCACAGGGATGATGTTAGCCACCCATTGAGGATAAAGCACACCCTAATAATTTGGCTTTGTACAACTTATCAACCTCCACTTTGATCTTGAGCGCAAGCTTGGGGTGTAGCCTCCTTAGCTTTTGTTTGATGGCTTTTGCATCGACTTTTATGACAAAACGGTGCTCGACCAAAGAGGTATCAAGCCCCGGCATGTCCTCGTAGGACCAAGCAAAACCATCAGAAAACTCTTTAAGGATAGCTACAATGGCTTCTTCTTCTTCTACACTCAAATTGGCACTAATCAAAACTACCTTTGAGGATTCTTCGGTGCCAAGGTTGATCTCTTTGGTTGGCTCATCCGCAGCCATGGTTGGCTCATCAAACCTCTTCGTGCCATCCACATAGGAGCTCATTGGGTCCTCTTCTTCTGACCCAAGATCTCCCGGCTCATCTTTTTCTTCAAAATCTAGCAGATATACCCCTAAACCATCGTCTACTGAATCACCTTCTTCAAAATCTGCTTCTACAAGAGCTGGTTCCTCAAGAAATTCTGGGACTTGACTTAACTTAGCACATCTCTTAGGCAAGGACAAAACATATCGGGCAGGGACTTGCCTACCCTTCTCCTTGTGAATGCATGGTTGAGAGGGACCAGACTCCTCAAACCTAGATCTGACCCTAAGCCTGAATCTAAACTACTATGTACAGGACTATGTACAAAACTATGTACAGGAAAGTGCCCTTAGACAGGTGAGAATGGGAATTTAAGTTGAAGAGAGTCGGCCCCTGGCCGATCGGAGGAGACTCTACAGAGGAAGGATGCTCGACGAGACCTCACAATCCCACCATTGAAAATTGGCTTTTTTCTTTGTGGAGTCAAGGCTTAGAACCATTAGTTGTTGACTCGAGGTTGCCCTGACTGGCCAGGTGAGTAATGGAGGGAGGATAGGTTGAGAAAGAAGGGGGAGAGAAGTGACTGAAGGAGGAAACTCGTGTGTCGAGCACACTTCAGCTAAAGGAGAAGATGAAAGAGATGGGGATGGAAATGGAGATGGGAGGTCAGGACCAAAGAGTGAGAGAAGGCCAAAGTCCTTACAGACTTCCTCAATTTCAGCAGCTTCCTCTTCTTCTTCACTCTCTGAGTCGAACAATTCCTCTACCACGGGCTCCCTTGTTCCCAGTTGAATGGGTTCCCAAATGAAATGCTCTTTCAGGGTCCAGGTAAGAGGTGTGTAGGGTATGAATGGATCTGGATGAACAGGTTTGGGATGAAATACCAGACCGGCCCTAGCTAACAATCTCTTCACCTGGACACTACTAATAGAACCTTGTCTGTCTCTGCCCAACCCTCGGCCATGAATATAGCCGATCTTCGCCATCACCTCCCAACCTTTCCCTTGAGGACACGTGGTGGTCTCAAACTCTTCATTGATGAAGGGAGGTTAGTTCAAGTCAAGGGGAGATGGAAGATCAATGATTGACATGATGGGTTTCTTCCCCTTGTCTGGAATGAATAGGTGTGGCATCTGCTTTGATGTGATGGAGTTGAGGGTTTCTATAGTAGGGATGCTCTTGATTTTGATAACCCGCCATTGAATGGAAACTCGAAGCATTGATGGGTGCTGGAAGGGACCCCTAGAGTTTGCTCTAACAAAGATGATCGAGAATGGCCTGTAGGCCGGATCGAAGTCTAAGACTAGGAACTCCGAAGACATAGTAACTAGTCCTATTTCCAATTCAAGAGTGATCTTTCCTTTGGAAACCCTCTTGGAATTGTCATAGGCAGTGATGGTGGAGCAGATTTTCTCCAGATTTTCTTCCCCTAAACCCAACTGTTTAAGGGTCTTCATCAGACACACATTGATGGATGCCCCTGTGTCGATGTGGGTGGAGTCCACAGAAACCCCATTGAGGGTGATAGTTAGACAAAGGGGTGAACGACACTCGGGGGCTGCAAGATCTTTGTCCTAGAAGAAGATGGAGGGTCCTTGGTGAGGGAAAGAATAGCGTTGGTCCCCCACTAGCAGGAAGGTCATCATTGGCCATGATCTTTTGGAGGAATTGGAGGAGAGTGGACTGATGCGATGTGGTTTTCCGAATCAATTCTAAAATGGATACCCTTGCAGGGGGTCTTGTCCAAGTGTTAAGAATATCATATTTGGTGCCAACGGGTGGCGGGGGTCCATTATCCTCCTCATCTTGCAATGGTCATAGGAGTGGGGGAACAATGCGGTTCCGAAGAGTAACATGAATGTTTCCTGAGACCTGGGAGAATGAGTTGGAGGGGTTGGGAGCCATAGGTGGGTGACTCATAAGAGACGGAATGGGAATAGATTGGGCATCCTGACGAGTGGGTCGGATAAGCACTAAGGGCTGCTTTTCTAGGATAGCATCTACAGTGGTGGAGGGTTCCTTGGACTCTACGGAAGGGCACGAGTAACACTCTTCAAAACCTTCTACTCCACACTATTGTTCTCTCCTCACAACCTGAGGTTCTTGATGTGTCATGGTGTTGACCTTTTCCTGGGACTTAGAGGAGGATGGTTGTTGTTGTTTTGGTGGTTGACCTTTCCTTAGGTCCCATCTTGTATACCTAGACTTGGCAATGGCAACCTTGACATCATCCCATTTGATCCTACCCTGATCATTCATGTTATATACCAGTCACGGAAGGTTAAACAATTATGGATTTCATGACCGGGGGCCCTATGATAAGGATAATACTTTGAGGTGTCGGCCCTCGGATGCACACCCACTATAACGGCCCTGGATATTTAGGCCCAATAAGGCTCCATATCCAAGTCTGCCTCCCGCGATCGGACCGAAGTCTAGCAAGGGATAGCTCGTACATATGTCCAGTAAGAATATAAAAGACAACCACAATAATATAATACACAAGAAAGTACATGTGCTCATACTTGTATATAACAATTTACAACTGTCCCAATACATTATTACATGTCCAATTAAATAGTACAACTACCTAGGGTATACCCCGAGGGAGCACCAGCTCACACAACACAACTAACTCTATTACTGGTGGTACAAGTTTGCCACAACACCTCTGCAAGCCACACAAACGGCAAGCCCTCAAAAGAACTGCAGGGGAGTGAGCCTCAACAAGTCACAAGCTCAGTAGGAACCTCCCAAAAATAACATAGGAAACTAAAGTGACCTTACTCAAAGGGTCTCACTGGCAAAACCGATAGACAAACCATATTATGCTCACACAAAACATGATTAACAACAACTAAACTATCTCATCATCGCTAATACAAATCTTAGAAAAGGAGAGGGACAACAGGACTAGCACAGCACCACTAGTCCGCTCAACAACTGAACAGCCTAGGTCATAGACCTCATAGGCTAACTACTATAACAACTGGCCGCCTAAACTACAAGCCTCACAGGCCAACCGTTGCCTAGGCTATAGGCTTCACAGACAACCTACCCAAATAGGGTAATCAGACTGGCATCAGCAAGCCAATCCACCACACACTAAAATCATAATCAGAAGCTAAGGGTAAACACAATGTGTGGAAGGTCACATCGCACGACCTCCACGAAACACATGTCCACCTCAACACCTGAAGGGACTGGTACACAATGCACCACAACACAAAGCTACCCACGAAAGGTACAGGCACCTACTACCATGAAGTACCATCACGGAATCACAATTACAACTGTGCCAACACCAGGACACACCCCATTGGGTAAAACCTCAACCAGTGAGTCACTACACATAGGCCACAACCAATGGCAAAGCACGAGTCGGAAAGAACAACGCCACCACACGAGAACGGACTATTGGTTCATGACGCTAGTATCCAACCCGAACAACATAGCACAAGAACCACCTCTCAGTCTCATAGCCATGGACCACACAGTCCAGCTACCGCTCCACAAACACACAAAGTAAACAACAGTGGAGACCAACTAACACCACACCTGCAGGCTACACAGCTACAGGTCCTTGCCTGGCACCTTTAGGGACTCTGGCCCGAGCTCTCTAAAGTGAGGCGCTGGAAACACGGGACTAGCTGGGGACCAGTATGTCTATTGGTGTCTGTCCCCCCAACCACGAGTGTGCTACATGCGACTGCACACCCACAAACACAAGCCGCTGCCCCCAGTCGTCTTTCCCTCACCGACGTACAACTCAAACATAGGAGTGAGGGTGTCCAGGAAGATGGCTCAGACCTCAGTGGTACACACTGTACCGGGACACCCCCGAGCACAACATGCCTGGCTAACAGAACCTGGGGTACCCGACTGAAGAGGCATTCCGGAATAGGCGTCGGACCACCAAACTCGGTTAGCACACAAACCACCACGCCGATCACTTAACACCCCGGTAAAACTTATATCACAACACATTAAACATATCGGCTCGTCACTGGTCACTATGTGACCTCTAAGCATAACACACTATTAAACACGGGATCTACATTATAACCTTGCCTGCCATTGGCCATCTCATGGCCTCCATGGAAACGCACCATAATACACATATCCACACAATATAATCACATAACCTTTATAACATACTTAGCATAATTAATCTAAGCAACAACATTACCCACTCATTAAACACCAATTATTCATTAACCTAAACATGCTTTACTAATCAATGATCCACTTAGAATAACTTATATACTTTAAAACGACCTGAGCTAGGTCCACACATGACCATCCTTGCCCAAGGCTCAGCCACTTACTTCAGACAGAAGAATGTGACGTGGGCAACTGTCGCGATAAGAATGCGACAGTCCGACTAACTGCAATCACACACCAGAATGCGATAGCGTCTACCGTTGTGTTAATAACACGATGGCTCGACAGGCCGCGTTCACTAACCAGAACGCGTCGTAGACAAGCGTCGTGACCTAGATGCGACCACCCGACCCGTCGCCTTCTCAGACAGAAACCCTGCACTCTAGTTCTCACACCGAAACCACCTCAAAGCTCTATTTCCATTCATTTCAAACTTCTATAAATCTATTAAACTATTTAAGAAACATAACTACCATCGATACAGCTTAAACATGCTTCAAATCAATCAATGAATGCAATAAAAAATAAGGAAGTCCCTACCAGGAAGAAGAACTTGCAGAACGAGGCTTGATCGGGGCTCTCCACGCTTCGAGCAACTCCTACGCACCAAAACCACGTCAAAACACGAGCTCCTAAGTTGACGTCGCCGGAAACCGCCGTAGCAACCCTCTCCCCGGTCGAATAGAGCTTCCTGCTCTGTTTGGTCGGAGGGCCAAACTTATCCCAACCGGAATCAAGAATGCAACATAGCATTCCGTCGCCTTCAGAACGCGACGTACCTAACCATCGCCTTCTGAAAGCTCGCCATGCCACGCGTCACAAAGGCGGTGCGGAGAACGCGACGCTCGAGACTATCGTGTTAAGAATGCGACGCCTCACCCTGTCGCGTTCAAAACCAGTGAACCTGTGGGCTGTTTGGGCTAAAACCTTCGGCCCGCAACACCCACACAACGCACAGGGACCACGACTAAGGCCCAATGACCACCTCTTGGTCAAGAACGCCATATCAGAACCAATAAACACAGATCCGAACAGGCACAATGTTACATTACTATCACCTAAAAAGGAATGTCATCTCTGACATTCAAAATGAACCACAATAATCCAGACTATCACCTAAAAAAAATAAAAACATATACAGAACAAGTATGATACACTTCCTTTGCACTTACCTTTCAAATCATTGTGCTGACTGATTCATCTGTTCATTTCCACGCTTGTTCTGCTTTCCCTTCTCTTTAATTCATTTCATATCTGCACTATCCGATTACTACATTCTGCTTCTTCTATACCTTTCAGTTGTAAGCAATTCTACCTTGCCGTTGGCGCTTTATCTTCTTGAACTTGACCTGCTTCCACACATTTTTTCGGCTATGTTTGCAACATTTCTTTCTGGGCCATTTTTCTTGCTCAAAACATTCCACTTTACTCTACTACTTTTGGTGCTCTACCATGTAAAACATCTTTAAATTCTTCAAATTTCTTGGTGCCTTTCCATTATCTGCCTGTCACTACCAACTGTCACTCTGCCTCATCTGTATTCATGATCTTAATTGTCAGCTTCTCAAAGAAATCAAATTACCATAACTGAATTTTCTGCCTCTTTATACCATCTTGCTCATACTGCCTTAACTCATATCTGACTAAAAACCTCTGCCACTTTCTTTAATGTGCAAAAAAATCTCAAACATTCTTTTAATCAATCAATCTCTGGTAACCTATGATATTAAATCTTTTTTTCACTTTCCATGCTTCCGTGTGCCACTCTGATTACATCGGATACTTGACAGAACATTTCATAAACTTTGTTCTTTGTGTTACCTTCATTAACTTTCCATTTCCATTATTACTCTGACTTCAGCTAGACTCAACTCTATCTTTACTTGCTTCTCAAATCACCTTACTCCATTAATTATTATTGGGGAAAACATACTTGAATTTCTGTTTCGCTTTCTTTAAGGCTTCAACTTTATTTATGTCACACTATATTTTGACATACTGTTACTGATATGCTTTACTCTTTACATACTTACATTACTTCAGACAATATTCTCTGACTGACTCAACAAACCAAACTCATAACTCTTCACAATTTCCATTCTCATTTTTGTGACACTGTACTCTCTTATCGGGAATAAAACTGTTCAATTAACTCTACATATACTCTAGTATCTGTCTTCAACTTTACCGAAGTCTTTCTCAATTAAATGATGTCTAATTGAAAATTCTTTACTGTTAAACTAATCAAACTTTTCCTTATTCCTTCTGTTCTTTTCCACTATACTTTAATTTGCTCAATATTCTTTACTGATCTGCTGTGACTTTTATATTAAACTCTGGAAATATCTTTATAACAAAACTCATCTATTCATCTGGATCACTTTACTGCATACTACTATATAAATTCTTACTGCACATTTCTTGATTCATCTGACTATCGTGTTCTATAATCTACCACATGCTTTCTTCATCTAGTCATTAATACTAAACTTTAACTTTACTGTCAACAGCATAATACCATTTCTGCAAAATATTTCTCTTAATTATCCTACTAACTGACTAATCCCACTGTGCCATTTACTATGTAATCCTTCTTATTATACAATCATATTTCTTGAAAATACTGCCATAGCTATAAACTGAAACTATTTCCTTTAAACATAGTAATTTATTCTACATGATTCCTTTATTTTGTATTACTGCTTTATTCTCAATACCGAGAATACCACTATTACAGTCTACTCACCAATATCCTTTCACAATCTGTCTTGCTGTTCTACTTAACTTGACACTCTTAACTGTTCCTCAATTGATTCATCTCACTTTTCCATTCTGGTTCACATCACTCTACCTATCCCAAACATTCTTAACCTTAATCTCGATCTTTCTCAAATCATATACAACTATTAAATCTCACTGATCTAATCTATAGCACTGCAATTTTCAATAACTCACAATCTTCACAATCTGCTACTTGCCAATTAGACATCTTTCCTCTGAAATTCTCAGAAAATCTAATTGCACCCAGATCTTCCTTTACTCTCTCTTTATCCAACTGATCACCTCGACATGTACTTACATGGATCTCTATATCAAATTCCCCATTATTATCGTCACCTACAACAGCATTATTCCAAAGCTCTTTACTGCACTCGTCTCTTAATCATAAAACACACTTATCCGACTGCCATAAATCACTACTCCTCTGTTTACCAATACCTCATATGAAACTAACCTGCTCACTCAATTATTCCAAACTTTCCATAATGCTATTCTCATATCTCCCAAACTACTTCTTAACACTTATTACCACAATCTTAAACACAATAATACCTCTGCCAAGGTTCTCAACCATAATCTTTAACACCCATTATCCCACATTTCAACAATGTTCCACTGCTTCTCTATCACACCATTATCTTGTACCTGTCTCCACCAATTCTGTACCTCTCTAAAACACCTTTACTAAATTTCATAACTAAATTCCCTAATCACTTCAATTTCTGTAACTGAGACCTACAAAACTACACTTTTACTGCAACTGACACACTGAACCACACTGGTATAACCACTCAAACGTTATTGCTAACCACACCATTTTTCTGCCACTACCAGCAATTGTCAAACTGACCAGCGACAAGCAATACATACAATTCACATGTCAGAAACTCACGTGAAAATCACGCTAACAATCACACAAAACTGCAGACTTACTATCAGCAATGGACATTAAACCATGTCTTGGGACATTGTAACTTCAATATCTTTTCATATTCTAACTAGACCATGCTCTGATACCAACTGTAACGGCCCTAGATATTTAGGCCCAATAAGGCTCCATATCCAAGTTCGCCTCCCGCGATCGGACCGAAGTCTCGCAAGGGATAGCTCGTACACATGTCCAGTAAGAATAAAAATACAATCACAACAGTATAATACACAAGAAAGTACATGTGCTCATACTTGTATATAACAATTTACAACTGTCCCAATATATTATTACATGTCTAATTAAATAGTACAACTACCTAGGGCATACCCCGAGAGAGCACAAGCTCACACACACAACTAACTCTACTACTGGTGGTACAAGTCTGTCACAACGTCTCCGCAAGCTAGACAACGACAAGCCTTGAAAAGAACTGTAGGGTAGTGAGCCTCAACAAGTCACAGGCTCAGTAGGAACCTCCCAAAAACAACATAGGAAACTAAAGTGACCTCAACCCTAAAGGGTCTCAGTGGCAACACCGATAGCCAAACCATATTATGCTCACAACAAAATATGATTAACAACAACTAAATATAATCTCATCAGCTAATACAAATCTCGGAAAGGAAGAGGGACAACAGGACTAGCACAGCACCACTAGTCCACTCAACAATTGAACAGCCTAGGTCATAGACCTCACAGGCTAACTACTATAACAACTAGTCGCCTAAACTCAAGCCTCACAGGCCAACCGTGCCTAGGCTATAGGCTTCACAGACAACCTACCCATATAGGGTAACCGGAATGGCATCAGCAAGCCAATCCACCATGCACTAAAATCATAATCAGAAGCTAAGGGTAAACACAACGTGTGGAAGGTCACACTGCACGACCTCCATGAAACACATGTCCACCTCAACACCTAAAGGGACTGGTACACAATGCACCACAACACAAAGCTACCCACGAAGGATACAGGCACCTACTACCATGAGGTACCATCACGAAATCACAATTACAACTGTGCCAACACCAAGGCACCCCCCAATAGGTAAAACCTCAACCAGCGAGTCACTACACACAGGCCACAACCAATGGCAAAGCACGAGTCGGAAAGAACGACGCCACTACACGGGAACAGACTAATGGTTCATGTAACGGACCGGGGTATTTATGCCCATTAAGGCTCCATATCCAGATCCGCCTCCCGCGAACGCACCGAAGTGTCGCAAGGGATATCTCACAACGTGTCCAGTAAGAGTATAAAAGACAAACCATACCAATATAAGACACAAGAAAGTACATGTGCTCATATCTGTTCACAAATTTGTACAACTATCCCATTACATTAAACATGTCCAATTAAAAGAGTACAACTACCTGTGGCATACCCCGAGGGAGCACAAGCTCAACACCACTAACTACTAAACTACTGCTGGTGGTACAAGTCTGACACAACGCCGCTGCAAGCCAAACACTCGGCAAGCCCTGAAAAGAACTGTAGGGGAGTGAGCCTCAACAAGTCACTAGCTCAGTAGGGGCTACCCAAAACAACACTGTAACCACAAACACCTCAACCCCAATGGGTCTCACTGGCAACAACAATAGCCAAACCATTTCATGCTCACATCATTACAATAATTAAATTAAACATGCTTATGATAATAAACATAACGTCCTCAGAAGAAAAGTAGGACTACAGGACTAACATAATATCATTAGTCAGCCCAACAACCAAAGTGCCTAAACCACAGTCTCACTGGCACACTGCTACAACAACGGGTTGCCTAAACTATAAGCCACACAGGCAAGTCACTGCCCAGGCTACAAGCTTCACAGGCAAACCTCAAACACTTGAGTAATAGGACTGCTAACAAAGAGTTGGTCCTTTATACTCCAAACCACACTATATCGGAAACTACACACAAGGTAACGGAACTGGCTACCACGAAGCCAATCCATAACACACTAAAACTATAATTGGAATCATATCCAAGAAGAGTAAAACTCAAATTGTGGAAGGTCTCACACGGCCTCCACGGAACATAGCTCAACTAAACCACATTATGCCTAGGCTATAAGCCTCATCGGCAAAATACCCATAAAGGTAACATAATTAATAATCACAAACTAATCCGCAATAATCTTATAAACAAAGATTTACTTAAACAGTTAGGAACAACAAGTGGCAGGTCAAACCACAAGACTTCCACAACACACAAGTACCCGAAAGGTTGGTACACAATGTATCACCACAAAACTACAAGTAACCCACGAAAGGAACAAGTACCTGTTACTCTGAGGTACCACAACACAACACCCGAACAAGGGTACAAGTAGGTGATAAACACCACACTGAACCATAATTATATTATACCTTTAATTAGGCACAATATTACAGGTGAAACCTTAATCGACGAGTCACACAAACCACAACTGAGTCACAACTGTGCCAACACCAGGGCCACCTCGAACTGGTCAAACCTCGACACGAGTCACAAACTCACAAACCACAGTCACTGGCAAGCACGAGTCAGAAAGAACGATGTCACCACAACTACAACTGGAGCTACTAAGCACGAGTCAGAAAGAACGACGCCACCACACGGAAACGGACTACTGGCTGATCAGGCCAATATCCAACCCGGACAACACAGCACAAGAACTACCTCTCAGTCTCACAGTCACGGACGAAAGGTCCAACTGCTGCTCCACTAGAAGAAGTCAAACAACTGTGGAGACCAACCAACACCACACCTGCAGACACACAACTGCAGGCCCATGCCTGGCACCTCTAGAGTCTCTGGCCGGAGCACTCTAAAGTGAGGCACTGGAAAACAGGACTAGCTGGGGACCAGTGTCGACAACTGGTGTCCGTACCCCCAACTACGAGCGCGCTACAAGCGACAAAAGAACAAACTCTGGGAAGTCATTGTCCCCTGTCGTCTTTCCCTCAGCGGACGTACAACTCAAACTCAGGAGTGAGGGTGTCCAGGAAGACGACACAGACCTCACGGTACAACACAAGTACCGGGACAAACCACCCCGAGCACAACAAACACACGCGCCTGGCTCACAAAGAACCTGGGTACCCGACTAGAGAGGCATTCCGGAATAGGCGCCGGACCACCACACTCGGCTAGCACAAACCACGATACTTACACATATAACCTTTACTTATAATTCACAATATACAAGTGTTAGGATTAGCTTAACATCGGTCACCGTGTGACCCCAAAGCTATCCCACACCAACACATAACTGAACCACAACTTGCCTATCATTGGTCATCTTGTAACCTCCAAGCTAACTCACACTAACACATATATAAATCACGATAGCCAATCCATTTGGCCTATCATCGATCATGAGATGACCCTCGAAACAACACACCACTTACTTCATAAATCCATATAATATTATTCGAAAGACAACAACGGACCAGGGCTAGGTCGGTATGGACCTTCACTGCCCAACACCACAAAGTCATGGCTAGGCTCACACAAGAACCTCACTGCCCAGTTACTACGATAAATCATAAGAATTATTTTACCACAAAGTGTGTAGTAAACACACACTCAAACCACGTAGGCAATACGTGTATATTACACCCTGGATGGTGTAACACACGTCTTCCACATAAACCACATGCCAACATATGGACAACGCACTCCAAGAGTGCCACGGTGCCAACGCACCACACATACTGTTGGCCCTTTCGGTATGGCAGCAAGCTAACCTAGAGGGGGGGGGTGAATAGGTTTTTCTGAAATCTGAAATAGAAACTTAAACACAGAAATTAACACTTGAAGGTTTGGTTAGTTTAGTGTGATAAAGAGTAGCAGTGCGGAAGCAAATAAACAATCACACAAATAACACAAGAGATTTATCCTGGTTCGGCCCTTCCCACATGGAAGTCCTACGTCCAGTCCCCAAGCAACCTCTTGGGATTTCACTAACCAAGGGTACAGTCCCCCTTAAGGACACTACAACACCCAGCACCCCAGCTGGTCTTCTTCTCTTTCCCGGGCAAGAAGCAGCCCACTTCTCTTACAGGTAAAGAAGCCAACCTCCTGGTACAAACCCCAGTGCGGTTCTGCTAGACACAAACCCCTAGCTAGGTTCTACACTGTATACAGTCCTACAGCTGGACAGAAGTCTTTCTTATAAAAGAAAGAACAAAGCTGAGAGTTGGAACAAATAAAACCAACTACAAGAACTCAGCAAAAGACTCTCTCCCCTAGATTTACAAGATGCACACAGAGAGAGAGAGAAGAGAGGAGAAGGAGCTTGAATGCTTCAGTGCTTCAGATGCTTGAACACTTCTTTGGGCTTAGGCTCTTTCTCTCTTTTTCTTTGAGTGTATTTGGAGTTCAGGTTCCTCACTGGTTGTACACTCATTCAAAAGATCTTCAGGAAAGCTCACTTCTTCTTCAGCCTTGCTTCATCTTTTATATGAGCAATTTGAATAAATCCGTTGGAGTTCTAGCCGTTGCTCATCTTCACTTTCTTCTGATAATTTGTGGTCTACGAGATCTGCAAGCATAGAAAAAAGTGTTTAGATAAAAGAGTGTTTCTGTCAAAAAGGTTCATACCTTTATGTTTCCTGATGCCACCCAGAAGTGGTAAGTAATCTCTCTTTGTTGGCAGGAGAGAAGAGATCTAGAAAGATAAGCAAAAAGATCTCCTGTCAGAAAGATAAAGGATTACGCAAATCAAGAATATTGACTTTTTCACTAGATGCCAAAAATATTTTAAAATATAAAGGAATCTATGTTTTTACAAACGAATTCACGTGAGAGCAAATCCTTATGAGAGTTACAAAGGAATCCTTATGAGATTGATTCCTTTAGAGAGCGAATCCTTATGAGATCGATTCCTGTAGAGAGGAATCCTTATGAGATCGATTCCTTTAGAGAGCGAATCCTTGTGAGAGCGAATCCTTATGATATCGATTCCTTTAGAGAGCGAATCCTTATGAGATCGATTCCTTTAGAGAGCGAATCCTTATGAGATCGATTCCTTTAGAGAGCGAATCCTTATGAGAAGTCTGTGTAAATTACAAAGGATCCTTATGAGTTACAAAGAGTCTGTGTGAGTTACCAAAGGAGTCTGTGTGAGTACAAAGGAATCCTTATGAGTTACAAAGGAGTCTATGTGAGTATAAAGGAATCCTATGAACAAAGGAGTCTGTGTGAGTATAAAGGAATCCTTATGAGTGTCACTTATCAAATCGTTATGGGACAAGTCGATGTGGCACTTTGAACTGAAATCCATATTATATTGAATGGAATCCATTTATCTGTTAGTGCAAATCATTACAGAATAATGTCATAAAATTATATTTATTAGAAAATCATGATATTTAATTTATTATTAGAAAAATCATGGTATTAAATATATTTAATATTCAATTAATCATGTAAATTTATATTTATTAAGAAAAATATGATATTAATATTTTTAATAATAATTAATTAAACATATATTTTATTATCACCAAAATAAAAGGGTAAAATATATGAGTGGTTCAACAATCTCCCCCTTTTTGGTGATGACAAAATTTATGAGAATTTTCTGACAAAATACGTAAAGCATAGAAAATACAGAAAATTCACAGATAATGCATACCATGCATACTCTCCCCCTTTTTGTCACAAACCCAAAAGGAAGGTTCTTACCATTGCATTCTCTCCCCTTTGTGAAAGAAATTCTTACCATTGAGGGGTTCAACAATGATTGACATAAATGAATAACTCCCCCTTAGTCTGTGCTCCCCCTGAGTGAGAGACTCCCCTGAATGAAACTTGTAAATAATTATAGTAATGAAGACCAATTCAATTTTGTGACTACTCTTTCTTCAGATGTGATTTGAATGAAGAGTCTGCAGTCACTCCTGCCTTGAGCATCCTTAGTTTTTGATACTCCAAGGCTAACCTGCAAATAAACTACTCAGAAGTAGGTACCCAAATCTTTTGGGTCCTTGATGATTAGATGCATAAAAATAGCCTTTAGGTATCCAAACTAGGTGCTTAGTTGTGCAGGTGTTCACAGTGTGTCCTAGTTTATTGCAATGAGAGCAGCAATGAATATAATTTGTTTTGCAGTTCTTATTGCCTTGTGATGCATGATTTGAACATAATTTTTAGAAACCTTTTTCTTTTGATAAAGCTTGGTTGTTTCAGGTTCCTTTTTCTGAGGCATTTTGGTTTCTTTTACAAATTTTGGTAAAGGATTTTCCTGAGTTTATTACTTGTTTTCTTTTTCTGGAGGTGTATAACCAAGCCCTTGTTTGTCATTTCCAGATTTTGATCCTTTTAAGCATAGGGCTAGAGATGTTTTTCCTTTAGTTAATTTCCTAACTGATTCTTTTAAATAAAGATTTTCTTCAGTGAGAGTTTTCATTTTTTCTTCCACTCTATTTTTCATTATCCTTGTTTTTCAATTCTTCATTCAGAATATAATTATATTCTTTACATTCTTTTAATTGTTCTTCTAATTGTTCAATTCGGATTTAAGATCAGAATTGGTTTTTCCCAAGCAAGTATGTTGTTTTTTTAGATTTTTAGTTCTTTTACAACACACCTTATGTTTTTCATACAGTTCATTAAAGACTTCTTCTAAGTCTTCAGACTCTGATCCTGAATCTGTGCAAGAATCAAAAGATGAGTTAGGATGTACCTCATCTAGTCCTACCATGAGGGCTAGACTTACCTGCTCTTTCTCCGATTCTGAGCTTGATGATTCTGAGCTTGTGGCCTCTTCATTTTCCCAGCAGCCGCCATGGCTTTTCTTTTGAATTTCTTGTGCTTCTTTTTGGATTTTTCTGGTTGACCAGTCTTCTTTGTTTAGGACAATCTGGTCATAGATGTCCAGGTTTTCCATTCATAATAGCAGACTGTTCTTTTTCTTTTCTCTCTTTCTTTTGAATCCTTCTTGATCCTTTTTCTTCTTCTTAAAAATTTTTCTGAAGCTTGGACAGAACTTCATCTACGTCACTGTCTTCAGAATCTGCATTTCTGGAACTTGAGGAAGAAGAAGTAGAAGGAGTAGCTACAACTTTAAGAGCATTAGTATTTTTTCTTTGATGAGCTTTCAGATAACCTCCATATTTATTTCATGTGCCATGAGGGAACCTATTAAGTTATCAATAGATAATTTGGTTAGATCATGGGCCTCTTCAATAGCAGTTACTTTAGGTGTCCATGAGATAGTTAAAGACCTAAGTATCTTTCTAACATTTTCTTCATCAGATAGAGTTTACCAAGAGAGTTTAAACCAATTACTATGCTCGAGAATCTATTATACATCTGAGTGATATTTTCATTTGGAAGCATTTTAAATTGCTCATATTGTGAGACAAGAATATCTATCCTAGTTTGTTTTACTTTATCTGCTCCTTCATAATTTATCTGCATTTTATCCCATATTTCTTTAGCTGATTTACATGCAGATACTCTACTAAATTCTCTTTTGGATAAAGCACAACATAAGTAGTTCTTAGCTTTAAAGTTTAAAGATAATTTACTTTTATCTGCTGCTGTAATGGCAGTAGTGCCTGGAATAGGAACAATAACATAATCACCTACCTCGATTACCTGCCATAGATCAAAGTCTGTGCCTCGAATGAAGCATTCCATTCTCATCTTCCAATATTGGTATCCTCTCCATCAAGAATGGAGGTCTGGTGACTGATTGACCTTCAGCATATCCTTGAGCTGCCATGGATCTTCTCTAAGATCGTTAGATCTTCTTGATAGATCAGAGAACCTCGCTCTGATACCACTTGTTGGCCCTTTTGGTATGGCAGCAAGCTAACCTAGAGGGGGGTGAATAGGTTTTTCTGAAATCTGAAATAGAAACTTAACACAGAAATTAACACTTGAAGGTTTGGTTAGTTTAGTGTGATAAAGAGTAGCAGTGCGGAAGCAAATAAACAATCACACAAATAACACAAGAGATTTATCCTGGTTCGGCCCTTCCCACATAGAGTCCTACGTCCAGTCCCCAAGCAACCTCTTGGGATTTCACTAACCAAGGGTACAGTCCCCCTTAAGGACACTACAACACCCAGCACCCCAGCTGGTCTTCTTCTCTTTCCCGGGCAAGAAGGCAGCCCACTTCTCTTACAGGTAAAGAAGCCAACCTCCTGGTACAAACCCCAGTGCGGTTCTGCTAGACACAAACCCCTAGCTAGGTTCTACACTGTATACAGTCCTACAGCTGGACAGAAGTCTTTCTTAGAAAAGAAGAACAAAGCTGAGAGTTGGAACAAATAAAAACCAACTACAAGAACTCTCAGCAAAAGACTCTCTCCCCCAGATTTACAAGATGCACAGAGAGAGAGAGAGAAGAGAGGAGAAGGAGCTTGAATGCTTCAGTGCTTCAGATGCTTGAACACTTCTTCTTGGGCTCAGGCTCTTTCTCTCTTTTTCTTTGAGTGTATTTGGAGTTCAGGTTCCTCACTGGTTGTACACTCATTCAAAGATCTTCAGGAAAAGCTCACTTCTTCTTCAGCCTTGCTTCATCTTTTATATGAGCAATTTGATTAAATCCGTTGAGTTCTAGTCTAGCCGTTGCTCATCTTCTCTTTCTTCCGATAATTTGTGGTCTACGAGGTCTGCAAGCATAGAAAAAAGTTTAGATAAAAGAGTGTTTCTGTCAAAAGGGTCATACATTTATGTTCCTAATGCCACCCAGAAGTGGTAACTAATCTCTCTTTTGTTAGCAGGAGAGAGAATCTAGAAAGATAAGCAAAAAGATCTCCTGTCAGAAAGATAAAGGATTACGCAAATCAAGAATATTGACTTTTTCACTAGATGCCAAAACATTTTAAAATATAAAGGAAATCTATGTTTTTACAAACGAATTCACGTGAGAGCAAATCCTTATGAAGTTACAAAGGAATCCTTATGAGAGTTCCATGTGAGAGTTACAAAGGAATCCTTATGAGAGTTACAAAGGAATCCATGTGAGAGTTACAAAGGAATCCTTATGAGAGTTACAAAGGAATCCATGTGATAGTTACAAAGAATCCTTATGAGAGTTACAAAGGATCCATGTGAGAGTTACAAGGAATCCTTATGAGAGTTACAAAGAATCCATGTGGGAGTTACAAAGGAATCCTTATGAGAGTTACAAAGGAATCCATGTGAGAGTTACAAAGGAATCCATGTGAGAGTTACAAGGAATCCTTATGAGATCGATCCTTTAGAGAGCGAATCCTTATGAGATCGATTCCTTTAGAGAGCGAATCCTTATGAGAGCGAATCCTTATGAGATCGATTCCTTTAGAGAGCGAATCCTTATGAGATCGATTCCTTTAGAGAGCGAATCCTTATGAGAAGTCTGTTAAAGTACAAAGGATCCTTATGAGTTACAAAGGAGTCTGTGTAAGTACAAAGAATCCTTATGAGTTACAAAGGAGTTTGTGTGAGTATAAAGGAATCCTTATGAGTTAAAAGGAGTCTGTGTGAGTATAAAGGAATCCTTATGAGTTACAAAGAGTCTGTGTGAGTACAAAGGATCCTTATGAGTTACAAAGGAGTCTGTGTGAGTATAAAGGAATCCTTATGAGTTACAAATGAGTCTGTGTGAGTATAAAGGAATCCTTATGAGTTACAAAGGAGTCTGTGTAAGTATAAAGGAATCCTTATGAGTGTCACTTATCAAATCGTTATGGGACCAATCGATGTGGCACTATGAAAATCCATATATATATTGAATGGAATCCATTTATCTTTTAGTGCAAATCATTACAGAATAATGTCATAAAATTATATTTATTAGAAAATCATGATATTTAATTTATTATTAGAAAATCATGGTATTAATATATTTAATATTCAATTAATCATGTAAATTGATATTTATTAAGAAAAACATGAATTTAAATATTTTTAATAATAATTAATTAAACATAAATTTTATTATCACCAAATAAAAGGGTAAAATATAGGAGTGGTTCAACACATACCACTAAAGCGATTACGTACATCACACATCATTCGTAAAACTTGCCCATTACATGAGTATAGAGCATACCAAGTCACTGGCTCACACCGGTCATCGCCATGCACACACACTCACACAATATTCATAACCAGGAAAGCTACGTAAACAACACTACATGGATACATGCACAGGTTGGCGGCAACATCGACTGCCGCTTAAAGGAAGTAACGCAAGGGATCTAGCCATCTATATCCCGCTGGTGAGCTTGGCGGCAAGCGATCTTGACGCCAAGTTCTCCGGCCTAAAACCCTGCAAAAACCCTAATCCAGCTCTACAGGTTTTCCAACCATTTAAACTACAGAAAAACATATAAAATGGTTCCTTTAACATACCAGAACCCGAAACAACCCATTACAACATGCTTCATTCTCTAAATTACTCAAACCACCCATTAACCTCACATGGTACAACGTAATCCGAAAATACAATAAAACTGGTTCAAGTGATTAAGTCATGTTTTTAATGTTTCTAACAAGCTAACAGGCTCGACCCCTACCTCAGAAACGCAATTAAACTTCCGAAGAACCTCGAATCACGCCGAAACCCGAGAAACGTTCCACGAACACCGCGCTCCAATCCGTCATTCCCCGCCCGATCTGCCGCTACCACGCGCACCACGGCCTTCCCACGAGCTCCCGCCGACCGTCAGACTCGCGAAGAAGCTCAGGGTGAAGTGGGGGAAGAGGAAGGGAGAAGAGGAGAAAGAACAGAGCTCGGGTCTGCCATAAAACACAGGCATGCCAGGTTAACGTCACCCTTTGCTGTTTAACCAGACCGCCACAACTAGACGTCCACAAAGCTTGACGCAAGTTCAACAGTCAACGTCCTCATCGATGGACGTTAACACCATGTTAACGGCACAACACTGCCGCCAACACACAGTCGACGTCACCCACCTGGACGCCAACACACTGTGTCCACAGCAAGCTGAACACCAACACGGACCCAAACCAAACCCGTAAGGATCTAGTAAGAAACCACAACACTAATGGGCCTCACATTGGCCACCAAACCCGCTAAACCTGGATCCACGGGGATCCAAAACGCGCGACGTTACATTTTATCACCTAAAAACAAATGTCGTCCTCGACATATAAAACAAATCACATAAACCAAATTATCACCTAAAAACAAACAAAGTCAAACACAGAACAAGTAGGATACTCTTTCTCTGCTTAAGCCTTTCATTCATCTCACATTACTCTGTTCTGCCATTCCATTGCCTTTCTTTCTTTAACTTTTAACCGTAGGCGATTCTTCCTTGCCAATGGCGCTTTATCTCCTTGGACTGAACCTGCTTCCACATTTCTGGGTTGTGTTTGCAATATTTCTTTCGAACCCACTTTACCTTTCTCAAATATCTTACACTGTAATATTCTTTCATGCCATAATCTTTCCAAATTATTAAACTTTCTGGTGCCATTTCCTTTTTCTATTTATCACTGCCAACTATTATCCTGCCTCATCTGCATTTACATTTGCAACTGACACCTCTTCAAAGAAAACCAATCACTATCTTTGAATTTCTGCTCTTTCATATTATTCTGCTCATACTGCTTAAAAACGTTCTCTGATAAAATCATAATAAACTCTGTTCCTTTATTCCACTGCGTAAAACTTTACACTTTCTCTTTATCAAACAAACTTAAACAATCTCTGAATATTAATCTTTCTTTACTTCTGCTTCCGCTGCGCTACTCTGTTCACACCGAACACTTTTGCAAATATTCCACAATTTTGTTCACAATATTACTTTCAATTGCTTTCTTCTGACTTCAACTTCTTCTCAAATCATCCCATTCAATAAATTCATGCTGAGGAAATTACTGCAATTTCTGATCTGCCAAACCACTATTGACATGTTGCGCTTTTCATATATTTTTCCTGCTTTACTGACATTCTCTGGCTAATTCCCATAATTCTGTTGCATAAACTTTTCAAATATTCTTAATCAATCTGCTCCAGCATTAAACCCTGAAATATTTTAATAACAATTCATTTCTGCTCAATTAAATCATTTCTTTGCACCAATATGCAAACTCTAACTGGCATTTCCTGACTCATCTGATCTTATTCACTCCATCATTTGCTAATTCTTCCTTTCTCTAATCCATATCTTTTTCTTTATCTAAACTGCCAATCATCAACTAAATATTCCTCTTGTGCAATTTTCAGAAATCTTATCGCACATTAATTCTTCTTTTCTCTCTTTCATTATTCAACTGATCATTTCTATACTTATTTATACAAATCTTCATATCACACTTCCTGCTATCATTATATCATAACAGCATTTTTCTCAGATTTTTGATCTCGGGCATATTTAATCTATCTGCCATAATCACTACTTTTTTATGTACTGATACTTCTTTTAAAACTGATCTGCCTTTCTTGATCATATCAAACTCTTCAAACTCTAATCACATTTTCATCCGCACTGTTTCTTAATATCCACTGACTCAAGTCTCTAATGCCACAATACCTCTACTGAGGTTCTCAACTACAACTATCACACACAACTGACATGTCCTTATCACCTTATTACCATGCATCTGTCTCTGCCAACTTTCTATCTCATTTTAACTTACTTACTGAATTCCATATCCAAACTTGCTAATCTTTCAATTCCTTTAACTGCAAATCTTTAACAACCAACTGATCTATCACAGAAATACTATGTACTTTACCTACTTTAACTGCACTAGTGCCAGGATGCTACCACACAACTTATGCCACTATTCACATTATGGCACAACAGCTGCTCACAATTACCAATCTAACAAACAAAAACTCACGTTTACGTGCCAAAAGCAAACGTAAAAACTACTTCATATCCACAAAAACACAGACTTACTACCAGCAGTGGACATTAACCATGTATTGGGACATTATACTTTCAATGTCTTTTCATATTCTAACTGGACATTGCTCTGATACCAACTTGTAACGGACGGGGTATTTTGCCCATTAAGGCTCCATATCCAGATCCGCCTCCACGAACTCACCGAAGTGTCGCAAGGGATATCTCACACACGTGTCCAGTAAGAGTATAAAAGACAAACCACAAGAATATAAGACACAAAAGTACATGTGCTCATATCTGTTCACAAATTTGTACAACTGTCCCATTACATTAATACATGTCCAATTAAAAGAGTACAACTACTTGGGGCATACCCGAGGGAGCACAAGCTCACACAACACTAACTACTAACTACTGCTGGTGGTACAAGTCTGACACAACGCCGCTGCAAGCCAAACACTCGGCAAGCCCTGAAAAGAACTGTAGGGGATGAGCCTCAACAAGTCATGGCTCAGTAGGGGCTACCCAAAACAACACTGTAACCACAGACACCTCAACCCCAATGGGTCTCACTGGCAACAACAATAGCCAAACCATTTCATGCTCACATCATTACAATAATTAACAATTAAACATGCTTATGATAATAAACATAACGTCCTCAGAAGAAAAGTAGGACTACAGGACTAACATAATATCATTAGTCAGCCAACAACCAAAGTGCCTAAACCACAATCTCACTGGCACACTGCTACAACAACGGGTTGCCTAAACTATAAGCCACACAGGCAAGTCACCCACTACAAGCTTCACAGGCAAACCTCAAACACTTGAGTAATAGGACTGCTAACAAAGAGCTGGTCCTTTATACTCCAACCACACTATATCGGAAACTACACACAAGGTAACGGAACTGGCTACCACGAAGCCAATCCATACACACTAAAACTATAATTGGAATCATATCCAAGAGAGTAAAACTCAAATGTGGAAGGTCTCACACGGCCTCCATGGACATAGCTCAACTAAACCACATTATGCCTAGGCTATAGCCTCATCGGCAAAATACCCATAAAGGTACATAATTAATAACCAACTAATCCGCAATATCTTATAAACAAAGATTTACTTAAAACAGTTAGGATACAACAAGTGGCAGGTCAAACCACAAGACTTCCACAACACACAAGTACCCGAAAAGGTTGGTACACAATGTACCACCACAAAACTACAAAGTAACCCACAAAAGGAACAAGTACCTGTTACTCTGAGGTACCACAACACAACACCCGAACAAGGTACAAGTAGGTGATAAACACCACACTGAACCATAATTATATTATCCCTTTAATTAGGCACAATATTACAGGTGAAACCTTAATCGACGAGTCACACAAACCACAACTGAGTCACAACTGTGCCAACACCAGGGCACACCCCGAACTGGTCAAACCTCGACCACGAGTCACAAACTCACAAACCACAGTCACTGGCAAAGCACGAGTCAGAAAGAACGACGTCACCACAACTACAACTGGAGCTACTAATCACGAGTCAGAAAGAACGACGCCACCACACGGGAACGGACTACTGGCTGATCAGGCCAATATCCAACCCGAACAACACACACACAAGAACTACCTCTCAGTCTCGCAGTCACGGACGAAAGGTCCAACTGCTGCTCCACTAGGAAGAAGTCAAACAACTGTGGAGACCAACCAACACCACACCTGCAGACACACAACTGCAGGCCCATGCCTGGCACCTCTAGAGTCTCTGGCCGAAGCACTCTAAAGTGAGGCACTGGAAAACAGGACTAGCTGGGGACCAGTGTCGACTACTGGTGTCCGTACCCCCAACTACGAGCGCGCTACAAGCGACAAAAGAACAAACTCTGGGAAGTCGCTGTCCCACTGCCGTCTTTCCCTCAGCCGGACGTACAACTCAAACTCAGGAGTGAGGGTGTCCAGGAAGACGACACAGACCTCAACGGTACAACACAAGTACCGGGACAAAACCCCGAGCACAACAAACACACGTGCCTGGCTCACAAAGAACCTGGGGTACCCGACTAGAGAGGCATTCCGGAATAGGCGCCGGACCACCACACTCGGCTAGCACAAACCACGATACTTACACATATCCTTTACTTATAATTCACAATATACAAGTGTTAGGATTAGCTTAACATCGGTCACCGTGTGACCCCAAAGCTATCCCACACCAACACATAACTGAACCACAAACTTGCCTATCATTGGTCATCTTGTAACCTCCAAGCTAACTCACACTAACCATATAAATCACGATAGCCAATCATATTTGGCCTATCATCGGTCATGAGATGACCTTCGAAACAACACACCACTTACTTTAAATCCATATAATATTATTCGAAAGACAACAACGGACCAGGGCTAGGTCGGTATGGACCTTCACTGCCCAAACACCACAAAGTCATGGCTAGGCTCACACAGGAACCTCACTGCCCAGTTACTACGATAAATCATAAGAATTTATTACAACAAAGTGTGTAGTAAACACACACTCAAACCACGTAGGCAATACGTGTATATTACACCTGGATGGTGTACCACACGTCTTCCACGTAAACCACATTCCAACATATGGACAACGCACTCCAAGAGTGCCACGGGTGCCAACGCACCACACATACCACGTAAAGCGATTACGTACATCACACATCATTCATGTAAAACTTGCCCATTACATGAGCAGTATAGAGCATACCAAGTGCACTGGCTCACACCGGTCATCGCCATGCACACACACTCACACAATATTCATAACCAGGAAAGCTACGTAAACAACACTGCATGATACATGCACAGGTTGGGGGCAACATCGACTGCCGCTTAAAGGAAGTAAACGGCAAGCGATCTAGCCGTCTATATCCCGGCTGGTGAGCTTGGCGCAAGCGATCTTGACGCCAAGTTCTCCGGCCTAAAACCCTGCAGAAACCCTAATCCAGCTCTACAGGTTTTCCAACCGTTTAAACTACAGAAAAAACATATAAAACGGTTCCTTTAACATACCAGAACCCAAACAACCCATTACAACATGCTTTACGCTAAATTACTCAAACCACCCATTAACCTCACATGGTACAACTTAATCCGAAAATACAATAAAAATGCTGGTTCAAGTGATTAAGTCATGTTTTTATGTTTCTAACAAGCTAACAGGGCTCGACCCCTACCTCAGAAACGCAATTAAACTCCCGAAGAACCTCGAATCACCCGAAACCCGAGAAACGTTCCACGAACACCGCGCTCCAATCCGTCATTCCCCCCGCCCGATCCGCTACCACGCGCACCACGGCCTTCCCACGAGCTCCCGCCGACCGTCAGAACTCGCGAAGAAGCTCAAGGGTGAAGGTGGGGGAAGAGGAAGGGAGAAGGAGGAGAAAGAACAGAGCTCGGGTCTGCCATAAAAACACAGGCATGCCAGGTTAACGTCAACCCTTTGGCCGTTTAACCAGACCGCCACAACTAGACGTCCACAAAGCTTGACGCCAAGTTCAACAGTCAACGTCCTCATCGATGGACGTTAACACCATGTTAACGGCACACCACTGCCGCCAACACACAGTCGACGTCACCCACCTGGACGACAACACACTGTGTCCAGCAAGCTGAACACCAACACGGACCCAAACCAACCCGGTAAGGATCTAGTAAGAACACACAACACTAATGGGCCTCACATTGGCCACCACCCGCTAAACCTGGATCCACGGGGATCCGGAAAACGCGCGACGTTACAGTTCATGACGCCAGTATCCAACCCGGACACACAACACAAGAACCACCACCTCTCAGTCTCGTAGCCACGGACCACACAGTCTACTACTGCTCCACAAACACACAAAGTAAACAACAGTGGAGCCAACTAACACCACACCTGCAGACTACACAGCTGCAGGTCCATGCCTGGCACCTTTAGGGACTCTGGCTTGAGCTCCATAAAGTGAGGCGCTGGAAACACAGGACTAGCTGAGGACCAGTACGTCTACTGGTGTCCGTCCCCCCAACCACGAGCACGCTACAAGTGACTGCACACCCACAAACACAAGTTGCTGCCCCCAGTCGTCTTTCCCTAACTAGATGTACAACTCAAACACATGATGAGGGTGTCCAGGAAGACGATTCAGACTTCAGTGGTACACACCGTATCGGGACACACCCCGAGCACAACATGCCTAGCTCACACAGAACCTGGGGTACCCGACTAAAGAGGCATTCCGGAATAGGCGTCGAACCACCAAACTCAGTTAGCACACAAACCACGCCGATCACTTAACACCCCGGTAAAACTTATATCACGACACATAAAACATAATTGGCTAGTCACTGGTCCTATGTGACCTCTAAGAAATAACACACTATTAAACACGGGATCTACATTATAACCTTGCCTGTCATTGGCCATCTCATGGCTCCATGACAATGTACCATAATACACATATCCACACATATGAATCACATAACCTTTATAACATACTTAACATAAAATCTAACCAACAACATTAAACACTAATTATTCCATTAACCTAAACATGCTTTACTAATCATTAATCAACTTATAATACTTTAAACAACCTGAGCTAGGTCCACACAGGACCATCCTTGCCCAAGGCTCAACCACTTATTTCGGACAGAAGAACGCGACGTAGGCAACTGTCACGATAAGAACGCGACAGTCCGACTAACTACAATCACACACACACAGAACGTGACAGCATCTAGCATCGTGTTAATAATGCGACAGCTTGACAGGCCGCGTTCACAAACCAGAACGCGATGTGGACAAGCGTCGCGACCTAGATGCGACCACCCCCGTCGCCTTCTCAGACAGAACCCTGCACTCTGGTTCTCACACTGAAACCACCTCAAAACTCTATTTCCATGCATTTCAAACTTCTACAAATCTATTAAACTATTCAAGAAACATAACTACACATTGATACAGCTTAAACATCTTCAAATCAATCAATGAATGCAATAAAAAACAAGGAAAGTCCCTACCAAGAAGAAGAACTCGCAGAACGAGGCTTGATCGGGGCTCTCCATGCTCTGAGCAACTCCTACGCACCAAAACCACGTCAAAACACAAGCTCCCAAGTCGACGTCACCGGAAACCGCTACAGTAACCCTCTCCCCGGTCGAACAGAGCTTCCTGCTCTGTTTGGCCAGAGGGCCAAACCTATCCAACTTGAATCAAGAACGCGACGTAGCATTCCGTCGCCTTCAGAACGCGATGCACCTAACCGTCGCCTTCTGAAAACTCACCATGCCATGCGTCACAAAGGCGGTGCAGAGAACATGACGCTCGGACTATCGTGTTAAGAACGCGACACCTCACCTTGTCGCGTTCACAACCAGTGAACCTGTGGGCTGTTTGGGCTAAAACCTTTGCCCACAACACCCACACAACGCACAGGGACCACGACTAAGGCCCAATGACACCTCTTGGTCAAGAACACCACGTCAGAACCAATAAACACAGATCTGAATGGCCACAACGTTACACCCTCCTTCTGTGGCGGAAGTTGGATGGCATCGCAAGACATGAGCGCAAAGAATATGTCCCCAAGGGATTCAGGGAGAGCAGGATAGTGAGATCTCTTGGGACCGGGACGGGGATAGCTAGAAGGTGGAGGAACAACTGAATAGGGCCTGGGATGTGATGGGAATTGGTGGAGATTGGAGGTGGGAGTGAGGGTTTGTTAGGGGGTCTTAGTGGCTGACTGTAGGCACTAATGGACTCATTGACAATCACCCCCTCGGTGGTAGGTGCCGCAAGAGCCTTGCGTCCCTTAGGCTTCCTTTGAAAGAATGGTGGGAGAGAGGAGTCCTTGATTTGGTTTTGAACCACCCTAGCTCGATTGTAAAGATATGCAAAGGAGGGAAACTCACTAAGCATCAATATGGATTTGAGCAAGGGAGTGGTGTTGGTGACTATCATAGTGATGGCTTGGGACTCCGGGATGGGGAGGTTGGCCCTCAAAGCCATGGATCTTCAGCGGTTGGCAAAAGTGACAAAGTCTTCATCCGACCTCATCTTTTCTGCACCAAGTTAGGAAGTGTGGGGACTTGGGTGGCCATGTAAGAGAAATGGGAGACGAACCATTCGAAGACAATGTCAAAGTTAATAAGATCGGATGCAGGAAGGGAGGTGAACCACCTCAAAGCCTCCCCTTCTAACGATTGTTGGAAGAGGTGAACCATGAGAACCCGATCATATAACCACGGTGGGAATCCATGAGAAAGCATTTGGGAGCTTGCAATAGTTTTGAAGGGAGTAAGGCTTGGACAGGGACAGAGAATCAGCCAAGAGTCTTCTAACAAGACCCTCCATCTTCGACCTGGAGATGGATTCCGATTGAGTGGGAGGTGCAGGTTTGACATAGGGTGGATAGACAGACAGAGGAGTTGGAATGGGAGTTGGTGTAGGAGGGGTAGGAGAAAGAGTGGGGATGGGAATCTGGGATGGAGTGACGGGCCTCGGAGTGGGCCTAGATGAAGAGGCATTGAAAGGAGAAGGTGAAGAAGGGGAAGCCATTGCCCGAACCGTATGCTTGGAGAGCATAGAAATGATGTCCTCGGGCGAATAGCAGGACAGGAGTTTGGAGAATTCAAGGTCATCTTGGGCTTCTTGGGCATAGGTGGGATTGACCCTCAAACTCACCTCCTCATTATCGGCTTGAGAGGAGGATTGAACTGACTCTCCAGGCTGAATGTTAGAGTTAACCATTCTGACAAATTCATCATTCACATTATCATCATATTCAAAAGCCGGATTGTTAGTCATGCTGACAGAATTCAACCAAGAGTCCATTAGCACACAACCTACTGATTTTAAGATGATTAGGCCAATTAACTACACTATTATTAGGAGAAATATGGATTTCTACACAAACAATGTGGTCAACAACATCCCAAAATTTTTAAATGTCACGATTGTGTGTTAGCTTAACTTATGATGGGCAATGATTCTCTCAACTCTCACTCAAAGCCGGGTAAATGGGCTAACTAGTTGGGAGGGTAAAGGTCCTTCTGCCCCATACCGTGAGGGAATCTATAGAATTTAGGGACTTATGGAGTTCTTATTGAAGCCAATCCGATTTACCCCAGAGGGAATCCCTGAGTAAAAGATTGTAAATCAAGAAGCGATATCCTAAAATGTGTGGGGAGGCTAGAACAAAAGAGAAAAGAGACCCACCTCGTGACTCAAGACCGTCAGTGATCAAAGAGAAGGCAAACAAAAGCAAACAGAATGAAAAATAGATCAAAAAATAGCTTTTGTGAAGTAAACGACCACAACAACGACTTCAAGTTTTTCAGAAACAAGTAAACGGAAGGATCGATGGACACTGAACAGTAGTTGACGACATAGGATGCTGACGCTAAGATGAAATAAACGGCAAGAAAAGTGGACATTTACCTGGGTAGACATCAAGATCGTTTGTCATCTACCTGTGCGCAGGCTGAGAACCGCAGTGGCATAAGTCGTCCCACCGTGATTGCCAAAGGAGAGTTGTGGACGTTCTGTTTCGCTCCCGAAAGACTCCGGAGTTCCCCCAAACGTTGAGTGCTCCCTCGTTGGGCATTGGCGTTTGCTGGTTGACCTTTGTTCTTGTTCGTTGACTCCCATTTGACCAAGTTGACTGGGGAGAAAGGGGAGAAAGGTGAAGAAACCAGCAAGGAAATTAATGGGAGGTGATCGCCAGGGCCTTACCTGTGCCCAAGGAAGTGTTCTGATCGTGCCAGTGACGTAGCCTCACGTAGCGGTTGATGGCGGGACTCCGACTTTCCCCTCTTCGGCTGGCCAAAGAGAAGAAGCTCCGCGGTGTCATTGGAGATGTTCCTATGACAAAGAAGGCTCTATTAGACTTTAGGGAAGTGTAGTAAACGTCCAAAAGTAAAGGAATGACCCAAATGGTGAGCCCCGTACCGATTGCGGGCTTCAGAAGAGGGGTGGCCAAGTGTTATGACCACCCTTCTTCCCTTCGTTTTTGGTTTGGAAAACCCCTTTTAGGTGTGTAGGAGTGTGCACTACGTGCCTGGTGTGTGTGTGTGTGTGGAGTGAATAGCATGCAAAGCTAAATAAGGAAGAAGGGAAAGAGAAGGAGAAGAGGGAGAAGATCCTCATTTACAGGCGTTGGTGACTGCTTTGTGGGCTCCTCCAGCTCATGGTGAAGCCTCCTAGACACTCCAAGGGTTGGGAGGAAGAGAGGAAACAAGGGTGGATGCTCTCAAGGCTTGGAAGAACTTTTTCTCTCTCTTCTCTCAAAGCATCAAGGCTCTAGCTCGTCCAGCATCTCCCCCCTTGCTTAGAAGGCTAAGTACCTTCATATATAGGCAGTGGGGGCGAAGCTAGGGAGCATAGGATGCTCAAGTGTGAGAAAACACACTTGAACATGTGGCAATCCAAGTAGAAATGCTAGGCCAATGGGAGGGGGCCAGGTAGGACTTTTACTGGGTCAAGGGGGTGCCAAGGTGACCCATTTTCCCGTTGGGAATGGCTCCATGCGTTGCTTGGCCGAGGTAGGAGCACAAGTGGGCAATATTCTCGGGCAGTTCCGTAGAACAGGTAAACCCAGGTTGACGTCAATTGATGCTGCTGCCAACCCCATGCAGACGTCAACCTATGTGGATGTCAACCTGAGTCGACATCAAGGTGGTGTGCCGTCAACCTGGAGTCAGCAGCAGTCGATGTTGACGTTAACATGGGATCCGAGGCAAGTCAACAAGCAGTCAAATGAGTCTTATTGGGCCATGAACCACGCGGGGATGGACCAAATCTCGCGTCTACAACGAGTACACAAAAAAAAACTCTATTTACTAAGAGTTGATAAAAGTAAATAACATAATGTGTTTAGAAGAAAAGAAGTGGAAAAAAACATACCTGCTAGCAGTCCGAGAACCAAAACTGACAGAACACATAGAACCCAAAATACATGAATGCACGGTCGACCCATGAAGAACCATGGGGTCGACCCCCATTACACCATATTTTCTTCTGAGGTTGGCCTCAATTGAAACATGAGGTCGACCCCACTTCCCAGAACCAAAATACAGGAATGCAGGGTCGACCCATGAAGAACCATAGGGTTGACCCCATTACACCTTGAAGACCTACTTTCTTCTGAGATAGACCTTAGTTGAAACATGAGGTCGACCCCACTTCCTAGAACCAAAATGTAGGAATGCAGGATCGACCCATGAAGAACCATGGGATCGACCCCATTACACCCTGAAGACTTGTTTCTTCTGAGGTCGACCTCAGTTGAAACATGAGGTTGACCCCACTTCCCAGAACCAAAATACATGAATGCAAGGTCGACCCATGAAAAACCATAGGGTCGACCCCATTACACCTTGAAAACCTATTTTCTTCTGAGGTCGACCTCAGTTGAAATATGAGATTTTGTGCATAATTTAAATGATGTATAAAAATGATCTTAGTAAGAAAATAAATGCAAAATATAGACATATACCATAGATGTATTCCTCACAAAACATTCAGAAACCAAAAGCAAAAGAATTTTTTTACCTAAAGAAGCTACGAACTGTTCTCATACCTAATCTAATTGTTCTTAGTCTGGTTTTTATCTTTGGATCAGCTGCAGAAGAGTTATTATAAATAAATGCCAGGTACGACGTTAAAAAGCTAAGTGTTGCTGAAAATGACATTTTTGCAGGATAAAATCATTCAGATAAGAATTTGTATAGAAAATTATAGTGATGAGGATAACCTTTCTCCCTTTACAGCAAGCATGCCTACCATCAGATCACTATCACCAGCTAAAAGTTTAGTTGCTGAGTGCATCACAATGTCTGCAATGGTGAATGGGAGGTGAATACCATGTTCAACCAATAAGAGCATAGTTTTGTATTATCTACAAGCACTGAAGACACAACGTGTGCTATATACCTGCACCAAGTTCCAATGGTCTTGACAACACTGGAGACATAATACTATTAACCACCATGACAATATCACCGTGAGAAAGAGCAATCTTTGAAATTTCTAGAATAGACAACAACAACATAATGCATAAAGTAGCTTGCTTACCTACAAGAAATGGTATAGTTTACGCGGCATAAGAAATGGCATATCCTTATTCTTTACACAACCTTTTAAAGAAACATAGAGCTAAGAAATTTTAGTCGACTATTCCACATATCATGAAGTGTAGAAAAGTACACATGCAAGACATAAAAAATTCACATAAATAATATACCTCCTTATGCATCACAATACCACCTAGATTTATAACCATACAATAGAGTCCAGCTTGATACCCATCTCAAGAAGTCTTTGCACATCACTCATTCTTAAGCCTTATTACAATAGACTTCCTTGGGTGTTCAATTGTGAGAAAATCAATGATCATATGTTCCTCCTAATCTTCTAAATGATACTGGCCAATGGGACTTAGACTCACTCAATGAAATTTCCCAAAAGGTTTTAGTCAGGACTATTGCCAATCTGCCTACCATGGGCCAGACCTACAGGGATAAGAGGTACTGGGTACCTAGACAGAATGGATCCTTAAAACTAAATCAGCCTATAGAGTCCTTAGATTACATATGAATTCAAAGGAGGTCCAGATGGGGTCTTGGAGACTGTTTTGGAACTAGCCAACTCTAAATAGAACTAATGTTTTACTCTGGAAATTGGCATGGGGTAGACTACCAACTAAGATTTACCTAAAACACTGCAATGTTCTATCTGAAACAACTTGGCCTAACTGTCAACAAGAGGAGGAAGATGCCAACCACGCTTTGATCAGTTGCGACCAAATTGATCATGTTTGGGAGGAGTTGACCTGTCACTTAAGATGGAATGGGAAAATACAAAGCCTTCAAGAATTATGGGACAAATGTGCACAATGGAAGGAAGACAATTTCATTCATTTCCACAAAGACTACCTGCAATTGCACTTGAATCCTTGTGGAAGCTCAGAAATGAAATCATTTTCAGCAGTCAGGAAACAAAAACGACCATCAAAACTAGGAGCATTATTATAAGGGTTGAGGATTTTTTAGTAGCCAATAAAATCATATGGGGAAATGTAGTTGTGGAAAATTTGAGTCAACTGGAATTAAGACAAAGATAGAGATCACCCAAAGAGCTATAGGAGGATGGCAGAAATTGAAAAAATTCTTGATCAAAGTTAATTTTGATGGTGCCTCTAAATGGGAACCTGGAGGATTAGAGGCTGGGATGGGATTTTTAATCAGGGACAAGTTCTTCTAGCTTAGAGCTATGAATGGGATTAAGTCCACCCACCATTATCAATCCAAAACCTGGAGAAACAAAGCATAGAACATGTAGAGAATTGGGAATTTGCAAGGTAAAATTGATACTTAGGGATACTAAAAAAGAAATAAACAGATAATACTGAAGGCACCTGGCAATGAGCTCTTGATACATAGATAACCACTGCATCACCCTCTATTTCATTTCCTTTTCTTATCAATGATAACTGGCTGTAATTATGGAAAGCATAAAATATCAAGAAAAGTGAAATTAGACGCATGTTCTGTACTTCTTGTACACCAAAGAAAGGGAAAGTAGGAGAACAAGGCTTCTGTGGCCAAGCACCTGGTATAGGAGTAATCCGCAAGATGAGAAACAAAGAATCTCATTCTGAGTACGTCCTATAAAACCAGTCATCAAATACCATATATATTCTCACATAAGCCCAGTTCAGATCCCCAACCAAGTTAGACATGCAAAACCCAACAAGAATAGCTGCATAAATGACCTAGAAATAACATAATGAAGATGATAAGAAGAACATTAATAAAAGTTCATACCTGCAGTGTCCTAGAGTCCCAAGTTAAATATGCTCCCAATCCACATGAATGTACAAGGTCCCTAAAGATTTTTCCATCACTTCACCCAAAACCTAAATAAGGAACATGAAGACACTGCTAGTGAATTACATAAAAAACTCACAACATAAAGAAACATAGGAAAAGGTGACAATAATGATACAGAATAAAGTTGGAGCACCTTCTCTGGCTCACTGCCACCATGATGCCTACCTGGCAGGTCATATCCCCACCCGGGGTGCCATCCCCGGGGTGTCGTTCAAAGTGGATTGGAAGCGGAAGCTGCAGTTGTCAGCCCCCGGCTCCCATTGGGCAAGCCCAGGGCTGCGACGACACTGGAGCTGCTGTGCGCCTATGTACTGGGAGCTACAGGGGTGGTTCGAAGAGGTGACGATGCTGCTGCTTATCGTCCGGGGCATAGGATCAGGTGTGCGTTGGCGAGCCCCAACTCCACGCCAAGATCTGCCATTTCGGCGCTGCGGAGCTGTCGAGTGAGGTGCCCGCCGCCTACGATGCTGACGAGGGTATCGAGGGGAATGATAAAGCCGATGGCACCTTACTGAAGCTGCGGAGGACCACCATTCAGGAGATGAGGTTCGAAGGGACAAAGGGGTACATGGCACCAGAGGTCCTCAATGGCGGTGCCATTTCCCAGAAGTTCGACGTATTCACCTTCGGAGTGCTGCTGTTGGAGCTGCTCACGAGGAGGAACCTGTAACGACCCGACCTCCCGGGGTGGGGACCCCCAAAGGTCGTGCCGCCACCCACGGATCCGAAGACCCGGAAGGGTTAGAATTTTAGTCCAGTGAGATAAGCAATGAATTCAAATAACTATAACAAGAAAGACTGTATATAATAAAGAAACTAAGCACAACATGTCCCAAATAAAAGTACAGATACAGAAAGAAGGCACAGTCCTTAAGGGGCATACCCTGAGGACTTGCAAAAATGCCACTCTCAACTCACGCTACAAGAGCACTCGTGCTCACAACTCACATGCTGGCAACGCACGGCGCAACAAACTGCCACCACGACCGTTGGACAACGAACTCCCTGCAACATCGAGTCCCTACCTGAAGAGAGTTAGGGGGGGTGAGCCTCGCGAACAAGGCTCAATAGGATAACCAGTCCCTTACCAGCCAGAGCAGTAGGAACTCCAACAAGCGGAAGCAAAACTACTCTACAAAGTAGTAAAGCGAGAAACACCTACTGTAGAGTACTACAAAGCAGCGGAAATGGAGAAACGCCTTGCCCAAACCCGGGTCAGGCCAAAGACGACCCGCAGAACCAGCGGAGTCAAACACATGCGGAAGAAACTAGAGGAATGCCACGACCTGCAACCAGGGTCGGGCTAGAACAACACAATGTAGAAGCAAACCTAGGCACACACCCGCCGAGACAAAAAAGCTCACGGAACACTGGAGCGACCACGTGAGACCAGAGTCTCACGACACAGGCACCCAACATCCCAGACCTTCACGAGGTCGGGAAGGAACAACCAGGTGTCACCACGAGAGACACTGAGAAACCACGTGAGAAGCACCGTCTCACCACAGGCACGGCTACTCCTCAGACCTCCACCAGGTTGGGCCCACAAGCAGAACCACCCTGCACCTCGGACACTCCACGAGGCCAGGGAAACTACACACTCTGGTACCACCACAGATGGCACCAAGGAACGGGTTACTAAAACAACATATGGGTGCTTGCACAAGGCACCCCGAGAGAACCCGCAGAACAGAAACCACCAACACGGCCCACAAGGCCAAACTAACAAGCCCACGGAACTAGACACGGCTAGGCTACAACCCCCGTGCAAGCTAGGGCAACGAGAAACCATTCTTGGAAACAGCGTGTGAAGCAACGTCACAGCAAGAACAACCAAGCCACTGCCACAAGTGCCTTAGTCCAGGTCTCCCCTCCTGTCGGAGTGAAATGCGTGGACTAAGCAACCACAACCACCGCAGTCCGGCCGAACTGCGACCCCACGCCTGACCTCCCTACGTGGCTCCGGAACCAACGCAAAGCGAGGCAGTGAGAAGGACTAGCTGGTCCGCACCGGGCAAGTGCCAAACCACCTCGTAGACCCAAACTAGCTAGAGAGCTCTACAAACGGCTCATGCCGCTGCCCCCACCGTTTTCCCCTTCTGCTTTAAGTCTGAGACTTGAGCACGCCCGTCGCCCGGAGCAACACCCTCAGACACAGGTGCGCGGGGCTAGAGGTCCCAAGAAACAGTAACAACCTGTCTCACGGACAAGCCCTCAAGTGCTGAGCACTGGGCGAAAGAGAACACTGGTGTGGCAACCACCAGAGAAACGGCACCGCTGGCTCGTAACTAAGACAAGCCCAGCTGGCACAAGCACGCACGACACCCCTTCTGGGAACAACCTCCAGAAGGCCGTCGGCCAACATCGGCACACATGGCACGGCCTGAGAAACCAGAACACCACAGACAGAATAGAAACCACTGCTCTTCTAATAATCGATTGACAGACAAACAATCGATTATTAGACAGATGCGAGCCTCCTAGCACAGCCGCTAGGACACGACCACGAAAGTGTCACCTTCTGTCAGTGAACGCAGGGAGGCAACCTGCCGCGTTCCCACCAGAAGGGTCTAAGGGCACACCCTGCCCTGGGGCACACGTCGGCACGCCAATGTGTCTACGCAAACACCTGAGGTAGACCAGGTCTTGTCATGCCCTCCTAAGCCGTCGCGATATCATCGCGATGGTCAGGGCCACCGCGACAAGGCCCAAGTCGCGTCGGGAAAACGCATCGCGACGACACTCTTTTCGCGATAGGAAAACAAGCCGTGACAACCTTGTCGCGACAAGGAAGCGCATCGCGACAAAAACCTTATCGCGACGGGCACTGGGTCATGACACGACCCTATTGTGGCGGCCACCCGGGCCGCGATAAGGTCGCGTTCGACCGGGGCGATGCCTTCTCTGATGTCGTGATGCACTCGGCGGTTGCAACATCAGCTGGAAGGCCGACCGACGGGATCCACATCCCGTGATCGCCCACAAACGCTACAACTAGCACAACACGGGGAGGGGAGCATGGTGAAAGCAATAAAAGCATGCAACCACCCATTAGGACCTCCAATCCACACTAACAAGAAAGGGCACAAGCATCCCTACAGATTTGAAGAACCGAAACCCCCAAGGAGGGCCTTCACGATGCACGACCACCTCCTCCTCGCTCCCACGACGCCGCTCCTGTTACCCAGTTGACTAGTCCAGAGGGGGGGGGGGGTGAATGGGTCTTTAAAAAATCTATTTAGGTGACACCTGTACGTAAAAATATACACAAAAACAATCTTCGATGTTGGTTAGTAACGGTTAGTATGAACAACAAACCCACAAAGAATCAATCACACAACGCAAAGAATTATCCTGGTTCGGACCTCTTTCCTTAGGAGTCATACGTCCAGTCCCTGAGCAACAACTCAGGTTTTCACTAACTAGGTACAGTCCCCCTATGGACACTACAACACCCAGCACAGCTGGTCTTCCTTCACACCAGAAGGGAATAACCACACCTTAGATACCTCACCAGGTCTTCCTTCACAACCGAAGGGAAACAGCACCCTGGATCCCACCAGGTCTTTCTTCACACACGAAGGGAAACACCACAAAGAGAATAGAATGAATTCAAGCCCCTAGATCAAGCTTTTACAAGCCAAGATCTAAAGCAACAAGCACTAAGAGCAAAAGATCTAAACAAGGAACACTCTCAGAACTACACGGGCTCTCTTAGAAATTCTATTATAGCACAGAGAGCGAAGAGCTAAACATGATGAGGAATGAGATTCTTGGCTCTAGACTTCTTGCAGAAGGAATTGAATGCTTGTATGCGAGATGCTTGTTCACGCTCAGTTGCTTTTCATTCTTCACTTCTGTCTTGTATTTATATCTTCTTTTAAAATACGGCCATTGAAGTAACCGTTGTCTCTTAGATTGGTAGACGTTAGATTGCTTGACATTTGGAAGCTTCAACAATCTTTTATCCAGTTGAGCACGCAAAGAGATAAGGTCTTCTGGCGTTTATAAGGTCCAACATTGTATGACAGAATGTCTTTAGGACCCTGCACAATGCTAGAACAGTAGACAGCTAGGCTGTCTCTTGTTGTCAGTAAATGTTGATGTGAGTATTCACCAAAATAGTAATGCCAAATAGTTTGTTCTAAAAGATGTTGATAGAATATGCACAATAGTAAAAGGATATCATCTGCATGCATGCAGAGATAGTCTATCTTCATTAAATGCACAGCAGTTAGACAGATAAGGAAGACTTTGACTATTCAACGCTTTAAGAGATAAGATAAATGTCAAGTCGATATAAACCATAAAGTCGTTGTCTATATGACTTATGAAATCGTTATGAATACCAACAGGTCCTTATAGAAGCAAATCGTTGTATTCAACTAAGAACTCGTTATAGATGCTTAACAAATCGTTATGAGCATTAAAGAAATCGTTGCGCAAAGCAAATAGTTATGAGTTCTAAAGAAATCATTGTGCAAAGCAAATCGTTATGAGTTCTAAAGAAATTGTTGCGCAAAGCAAATCGTTATGAGTTCTAAAGAAATCGTTGCACAAAGTAAATCGTTATGAGTTCTAAAGAAATCGTTGCGCAAAGCAATCGTTATGAGTTCTAAAGAAATCGTTGCGCAAAGAAAATCGTTATGAGTTCTAAAGAAATCGTTGTGATAACTTGAGAAATCGTTACAGCGAGCAAGTCGTTGTGAATTCTAAAGAAATCGTTATGATAACTTACGAAATCGTTACGGCGAGCAAGTTGTTGCGAATTCTAAAAAAATCATTATGATAACTTACGAAATTATTACGGCGAGCAAGTCGTTGCGAATTCTAAAGAAATCGATTATAACTTACGAAATCGTTACGGCGAGCAAGTCGTTGCGAATTCTAAAGAAATCGTTCCGATGACTTATAGAATCGTTGTGAGAACGATTTGTTATAATCAAACGATGTCACAGTAAAGAAGTCGTTCAGACACTTAAGAAATCGTTATGAATTCAAATCGTTATAGCACTAAGGAAGTCGTTGTGACTTTAACAGAAGTCGATGTGGACTTAGAGAAATATGATCTTGAAATAATTAATGCTTCAGAAATATAATACTTACCAATATTGGCTTGATTGACCTTGGCCTTGGAGTATTTCCTGTACTTAAGACTTAGAGAACTTTGATAAGGTTTTGTTAATTACCAAAATACATGTATATTTAAACATTTCGTGGGGACAGACTGATCATCAATCTCCCCATTTTTGGTGATGACAAAAAATTATCAATAAGCATGAATCTTTCTGGAAAGTATTTCAAACATGCTAAGTTTTTTCTAAATCTGAAGATTTTCGGAATGTATTTCAGACATGCTAATTTTCTCCCCCTTTTTGTCAGTAAGCAAAAAATAATCTTCGACAAAGAAAGAGAGAAAGATGGAAGGGCAGACAGCCAACATATATTGATTAGTTTTGAGGATTTACAGATAAGTAATGAGCGGGGGATAACAAGGAGCCAAAGCGCCTGATGACAGGGAGTGCCTGGCGTTCCTGCTCTTCAAAGAAGTCTTGAAAGGCCCCAATATCAATTTGATAGGAGGGTCCCATGGTGGGAGCCATCCTTTTGATGTGAAGCTGCCGTTGATCTGAAATGAAGTCCCCATAGTTAACACGGCCAAGGGCTAACTTGTAAGTTAAGAAGGACCCAAAGTTGGCAAAACGAAGAAAGGCTTCAATCTTGAGGGGATAGTCAATCTTAAGCGACCGAAACTCTTGCTTTAAGGCAAAGAAAACTTTGTATCTTTCGACCCAGGTCAGATAGGAATCCGGATGAGGTGAAGAGAGTTGGACATCCAAAAATTCACCAGGTGACAGGGGAGGTTGGTTGGAGCTGGCCTGAGAGGCATTTAAATCACCTAGCTGCTGAGCAGACAAGGGATAGAGCTGCATCCACTCTTCAGGAGACAACGCTCACATTCAGAAAGAATGGGTGCCAGAACATCTGCCTTGATATGCCTCTAAGATATTGTCTGAAAATGAATCTTGGAAAAGATAAATCACGGTCATCTTGCACAAATAATCTGGCCATTACCCTTGCAGCTCGCTCAAAGATAAGTGTTCCCACGAAAGAATCCATGATTAGAGCATGGAGAGGTGGAAGGAACACTACATCAGGAATAACCAGGGTGGCAAAATCGACCTGAAGGGGCTCAGTATGAGCTGGGCTTGAACTGAGGGCCCTGATTGCTGAACGAAACTGACCCAACTGAGATTTTGGGAGGCGATTTACATAGCAGTAGTTACTGTACATCTAATACTGCTGGATGAATTTGATTTCTTTTTGAATGAAAGGGCCAAACAAATTTCTGAGATGGATTTGGAACCACTCAGAAAAGGGAAGAGGAGTTTCCCTAGGCGGATATCGGGCAGCTTGAACTCGTCGGAATTGACTGTACAAGTCTTTGTTGCTCCGAGCCCACTGCTCTTCAGTTTTGGCTTCAGTCATGGAGAAGATTTTTGACTGTTGAGCCTTAGAGAGATGGGTATAAGGAAAGATCGTGGTGAGATGTTCAGAAAGATTTGGAAAGGAATGCCAAAAATATGGGCAAAAACTACCTTTTGAAGATATTCTTCATAGATAAGTTTCTGCTTGTTGGAGACAGAGAGGGAAAACCAAAGGGGAGGATAGCAAGGTTCAGAAGAGACAGGATGAGAGGATGTGAGTCTCCTCTTCTTAGAGACAGGACTAGAAGAGCCTGTCCTGTGAGAGTGGGTCCCAACAGCTAGGACTGTACGAAGTATTGCTACTTCAAATTTGTCCTTAATATCCTGGATTTCTATTTGGGTGAGTTGGGCACCTTCAGAGATAATGGTAATGAAAGAGGGAGGTGTAGGTGGATTGAATATAGAGTCAAGAGTTACTGTAGGAAGAACAAAAGGTTCTGATGTAGAAGGACCAGAAGAGGAAGGTCTAGCTGAAAAGGATGCGGGGGAAGCTGAGGAGGAGAGGATGGTGGAGGAGGAATAATAGTGGAAGAAGCAGGAGATGAGGCAAGTTGAGAGGAAAGAGGTTGGGGAGAGGAAATAGATCTTGAACGGGGTTGCTTGAAGGTGGTTGGAGCTGGAGGTGCAGTGGAAGAAGATGGAGGAGAGGGAGCAGCTGGAGTGGTAAGGAAGAAGAGGCAAGGGGCTCAGGAGCTACAGCATGGTCTTCTGTTCAGCTACCGGATCCACTGGATTGACTGACTCCTTCTCCGGTCCAGACTCCTGACACAAAGCAGAATCTTCACTAGGCACCTTTTCAGAGGGATGAACTTCAACACTGGCCCTGATGGCCCTGCGGGAACTTGAACTGAAGGCCCTGATGGCCCTGCAAAAACCTCACTTGGCCCTAAAGGCACACTCTCTTGAGGAGTAGGATCTTTGGGCCCTAGTGCCTTAAAAACCTCAGACAGCATCAACTTCATAGAGATTAGCTCCTTATTAAACCACTTCATAGTAACATTTGATTGAAAAATGTCATTTGACAAAGATGCTTGGCGCTCAATGACAGTATTTACAGCTGAATGTACTGAGTCCAGGACTGCACCTTGATCATTCAATCGCTTCAAGATGGGCTTTAAGTGCATCTTCTTTAAAGATTTCTTCTGCTTTTTGTGAGCAGTTTTCCTGTTGGGGCTTCCTTTTTCTGCCTGCTCCCCGATCTCTATTGGAGCTTCAAACTACTCTTCACTCACAGGAGCATCTTCAGAGAGTGCTTCCTTCTCAATATCTGCTCCCCCTGAATAGGAGCATCCTCCACAAATCTTCCTTGCTCCCCCTGAATAGGAGCATTAATCAAAACAGAATCTTCAGTGTGGCCAGGTGCCACAGACTGATCAACCAAACTCCCACCGGTGTTGTGATCCACTTGGGAGGAGTGAATGGAGTCTAAGACTTGACGGAGTACAGAAGCCACAGAGGAGGTGGGAAGAGGATCCTCTGATCTTCTGACAGAATCTGATACTTCTGAATTTTCTTCAGCAACCTGAGTCTCCATTGCAACTTCTGAGATGGCAGCAACTTCAATGAAGTACTAGGTGCTGCGGCCTCTCTTGCTGCTGGTTCTGCAACTGCTGATGGACCCTATGATTCTGCTGCCACTGCTTCGAGTTGGACTTCTTGGGCTTCCCCTAGGATGGGTTCACCCTCAGCTACTGAAGTCTTTGTCCAAACTTCGCTAACCACTGAAAAACCGCTTTTCCTTAGATTTCTGGACCTAATTGCTTGGCCCATTTTCTCTACAACTGCGCCAGAAACATCTACTCCAAAGTGCTGAAAGACTTTGGTGAGCAAGTGAGCATAGGGCAGGGATATATGATATATTCAACTTACTCTTGGTATCCCATATTTGATCACGGGCAAACTTCATTCTTTCCATCATTACTTCGGCCATGTTGATTTCTGGTTCTGATGGCCCAGAACATCATATCCGAGTCTGCCTTGGTGCAAGTTGAGAAAGTTGCACTTCTTGGAACCAAAATCTGACAAACTATGAAATGAAGGAGGCGATTGTAGAGCACTCAACTGATTAATATCTAACTTCCCATCTCTCAGTCTGAACCCTGGTCCTACAATACCAAGTCCTTTAGCTTGGGCGTCCACGGTGTGAACCCCACTGTGCCCAGAAGTCTTTACTCCAAACAACAAATGCAACAGCTCATGATCTATCTTTATTTGAGTTCCCTTGACTGATGAAATCAGGGACCGTCTGCCTCTGTCCTCAAGCACACATAGAAAGCCTTCACGAGGTCTGGATAGCTTACCTCAGAGAAGGTGGTGATTCCCATCACTACATCCTGCTCATTGCGGCTACTACACTGTGCATGCCGTTCTTCTCAAGATGAGCAACATCTACTGCCTTATTTCCACAAACCTTTTCTTCACGAAAGTAAACCTTCTTGCTACTTGCCGATAGAAACTCAGCGTTGTAGCCACCCAAACTGCTGGAGATAACGGACGATGCCATGGACTTTGGGTGAGGAGGGTTTTTGGAAGGTTGAGATGAAAGAAGAGAGAAAGGTCCTCAAGAAATTCTTCGCGGGAAGAAGAGAGAAACTTCAAATGAGCAAAGAGAGATGTTGGAGTCGTTAGGGCATCGGCTCAGGCAACCAGACGAAAGAGGGAAAAAGGGTAGAAGATGGGAGATGAATCATCCCACATCGATTTTTGTAATTAAATAAATGCTTTGGAAAGTGAGGCGCCAAAAGGCGGCAGAAAACGACAAAAGAGTTTGACTATTCAAACCGACTTTAATAAAAGAGCGGCCATGAAAGATAATTTGAATTTCTTTTGCTTAAATCTATGGAGGGAAAATTACTTAATTCTGAAATTTATATGCCAGTTTTAAACAGAAATCTTTTCACAAATTACACATGCCCAATTCCCTTCTAAGAGATGTGAATCTCTCTTCAAGTAAGGCTTTTGTGAAAATATCTGCTAACTGACCGTTTGTATCAATAAAGGATATTTCAATATTACCATTTGCTACATGATCACGAATAAAATGATATCTAACCTCAATATGCTTGGTCCTTGAATGCTGGACTGGATTTTTGGTGAGATTGATAGCACTGGTGTTGTCACATAGAAGTGGAATTGATTTGATATTTAGTCTGAAATCCTCAAGTTGTTGCTTTATCCATAGGAGTTGTGTACAGAAACTTCCAGCGGCCACGTACTCAGCTTCAGCTATAGACAGTGCCACTGAATTTTATTTCTTTAATGACCAAGATATCAAACACCCTGCAAAAAATTGACAACAACCACTAGTACTTTTTCTATCTACTTTGCATCCAGCATAGTCAGCATCAGAGTACCTACTAAACTAATTCACAGGATTTGGATACCACAGACCTAAATCATGAGTTCTAGCTAAGTACCTAAATATTCTTTTTACAAAGATTAAATGAGATTCTCTAGGATCTGCTTGATACCTAGCACACATGCATACACAAATAAAATATCAGGTCTACTTGCTGTAAGTAAAGTAATGAGCTAATCATACCTCTGTAGATCTTTTGATCTACTTTCTTACCATCTTTGTCACTGTCCATCTTGGTAGATGTACTCGAGTTGAGAGTGGCTTTGGTTTTCAAAACTAAATTTCTTAACAGCTCTTGGTGTATTTTGCTTGACAAATGTGAGTGCCATTTTTCCTTGCTTGATTTGTAGTCCAAGAAATAATTGAGCTCTCCCATCATGCTCATCTCAAATTCTCCCTGCATCAACTTTTCAAAGTACTTGCAAAGGGATTCATCAGTAGATCCAAAGATAATATCATCTACATAAATCTGTACAAGTAGTATGCTTTTAACTTTTGATTTTACAAATAGAGTGCTATCTACTTGACCTCTACTGAAATCATGATTAGAAGAAAAAAACTAAGTCTTTCATACCAGGCCCTAGGTGCTTGCTTTAAACCATATAATGCTTTATGAAGTTTAAAAACATGATTAGGAAATTCTGTGTCGTCAAAACCCGAGGGTTGTTCCACATAAACTTCCTCTTTTATAAAACCATTTAAGAATGCAGATTTGACATCCATTTGAAATAGTTTTAAGTCTAATGTTGATGCATATGCAAGTAATATTCTAATAGCCTCAAGTCTAGCTACAGGTGCATAGGTTTCATCGAAATCTATGCCTTCCTCTTGGGAATAGTCTTGAGCTATCAGTCTGGCCTTGTTTCTTAAGATCACACCAGCCTCATCCAATTTGTTTCTGAACACCCATTTGGTGCCAATAACTGGATGGTCTGATGGTCTAGGAACAAGTGACCATATTTGGTTTCTCTTGAACTGATTTAGTTCATCTTGCATGACCAAGATCCAAGATTCATCACCAAGAGCTTCATTGACTGTCCTCGACTCTATTTGAGAAACAAATGCTAAATAATCACAGGGTATCATGTTACCTCTTGTTCTTACCCCAATAGATGGATCACCAATAATATTTCAGGTGGGTGATCTTTCTTGTATCTCCACTCCTTTGGAAGATTTTCATGTGTAATTTCCTTTTGTTGCATGTCTTCCAGAGGTGGATCATCCTTGTCCTCAATTGATGTATTCTTTAGTTTCTTGGACAGTTCATCTGCATCATCATTATCACTATCTTCTTCCTTTCTCAGGGAAGTGTTAGTTTCATCAAAAATAATATGTACAGACTATTCAATTAATAAAGTGCATTTATTAAATACTCTATAGCCTTTGGGTTTATAGGTGTATCCCATGAAGATGCCTTCATCTGATTTGGCATCTAACTTACCAATGTCCCGTTTTCCATTGTTGTGGATGAAGCAAGGACATCCAAATGTCTTGAAGTGGTTGATATTTGGTTTCTTTCCTTTGAACAGTTCATATGCAGTCTTCTTTAGAATTGGCCTGATCATTACTCTGTTGATAATGTAGCTTGCTGTGTTGACTGCTTCAGCCCAAAAATACTTGGCAGATCATATTCCGATAGCATTGTTGTTGCCATATCCAATAGAGTTCTATTCTTTCTCTCAGCAATTCCATTTTGCTGTGGTGTCGTTGGTGCTGAGAAATTATGCTCAATCCCCTGATCATCACAGAACTTAGCAAATTTTTCATTCTGAAATTCACCACCATGATTTGATCGGATAGAAACAATGCTGAACTTTTGATCCTTCTGACTTTCTTGCTAAAACTGACGAAGTTTTCAAATGTGTCATCTTTATGCTCTAGGAATGATACCCATGTGAATCTTGAGTAATCATCGACTATGACAAACCCAAATTTCTTCCAAGACTGGTAGTCCTCATTGGCCCAAATAGATCCATATGAAGGAGCTCTAAGGGTTTTGAGGTGGTTACCACCGTTTTTGACTTGAAGGAGCTCTTGGTGTGCTTCCCTTAGCACAAGATCTAGAGACACCTTCCATTTTTGCACTGACCTTGGCAGACCTTCCAAAGATTTTTCTTTAGCAATTTTCTCATGCCATCTATGCTGCAATGACCCAGTCTTCTATGCCACAGTTCAGTTGACTGGCTTTTATTTACTGCCAGGCAAACATCCTGATCCTTGAGTTCTTCAAGATGAAGCGCATACAGGTTCTTTCCCTATTGGCTTCGAAGATTACTGCTCCATCCTTTAGTATGCTGCACTTTGACTCTTGAAACTGAATCTGATGACCTCTGTCACAAAGCTGGCTGATGCTGATGAGATTGTGCTTCAGCCCTTTGACAAGTAATACATCTTCAATGACTATTTTCCTTTGTTGCTCACAGAGCCACTGCCAATTACTGTGCCTTTCCCATTGTCTTCATAGGTAACTGTTCCTTCTTCAGCTTGGAGATGGGTGAATAGCTTCTTATTTCCTGACATGTGCCTTGAGCCCCTACTGTCCAAATACCATTTGGATGCTCGAGTGTTACCCTGAAATAAAATCATCAAGTTTTAGGTACCCAAATTCTTTTGGGTCCTGATTGGTTAGTATCATTGATTTTACCTTTGATTATCCATTTCTTATGTCTTGTTGAACATGTTGTTATGATATGTCCTAACTTGTTGCAGTGACTACAACAGGATAATTTGGTTACTTTTTCTATATATTTGAAGTTAGCTTTGTATGCTATATCTTGTTCGGGTACAAATTTTGGTGTGGATATGTTTTAGGATAAACTATGGTTTCTTCATTATCTGGGGGTGTATATCCTAATCCATTTTTCTTCTTACCTGATCTTCTAGCACCTTTTAATATGAGGGAGTTTTTACCATTTGTGAATTTTTCTAATGTGCTAGATAACTGTATATTTTCTACTGTTAGTGTTTTGATTTCAGTTTTCATCTGAACTGAACTTCTGTTTTTCTAATTTAGTTATTTGTTCATTCTTAGCTTTTAGATCTTCACATAACAGTTCATTTCTTCTTTTAAGTTCAGTTATTTGGCTTTCTAATTGTTCATTTTTTGATTTTAGATCTGAGTTTGTATTTTCTAGACAAACCATGTTTTTCTTGCTTACTTTTAATAGTTTGGTTACTTCTCTATATTTATTGTATAGTTCGTTGAAAGCTTCTTCTAAACTATCGGAATCTGAACCATTACAAGAATCAAAGGATGAGTCAGAGGTTACCTTTTCTTTGGTATTTGCCATGAAAGCCAGGTTGGCTTCTTCCTCATCACTGGTTGAGCTTGACTCACTGTCTGAGTCGTTGCTGTTGCTCCATGCAGCTGCCATAGCTTCTTCTTATATTTCCTGAACTTCTTGGAGCTCTCTCTCTTCCTGAATTCAGGCTTCTTGAGCTTGGACATTCAGCTTTGATATGTCCTGGCTTTTTGCACTCGTAGCATATGGGCTCACTCTTCTTTTGATCTTTTCCATCTGGTTTCTTGAAGTCTTTATTTCTCTTGAAGTGTCTTCTACCATATTGGAACTTCTTCTTCTTTGCTAGAATGCGTTGCAATCATTTTGACAGCATGGCTTCTTCATCTTCACAGCCACTTGAGTTCTCATCTTCAGCTGATGACTCATCTGACTTGTCTTCTTCTGTTTTAAGAGCATTTGAATGCTTCTTTCTGCTAGAGGACTCTCCTAGCCTTTCCATATTGATCTCATGGGCCATAAGGGACCCAATGAGTTTTTCCAAAGACATCCTTTTCAGATCATTAGCTTCTTCAATAACTGTGACCTTTGGGGTCCATGAGGATGGTAAGGATCTAAGAATTTTCCTCACCATGTCTCCAATCTCATAGGTTTTTCCTAGTCCGGCTAACCATTTGTGATATCTGTAAATCTACTGAACATGTGGGTTATGGATTCACCTGATGCATCTGAAATCTTTCATATTGTGTAACAAGAATATCAATTCTTGTCTCCTTCACCTTGTCTGTGCCTTCATAGGTAATTCTGAGCTTTTCCCACATCTCCATTGCGGATTTGCAGGCTGAAACTATGTTGAATTCCTTTTTTCTTAGTGCACAGCACAGAATACTCTTAGCCTTACAGTTCAAGGAGATCTTTTTCCTGTCATCATCTGTCCACTGAGCTTTCTCATTTGTGACCAGGAGATCGCATTCTTCTACTATTGACCATTTCTGATAGTCGTGACCTTGGAGAAAGTATTCCATTCTGGTCTCCAGTAAGCATAATCTTCACCATCGAAGAGAGGGGTCGGTTGACAGACTGACCTTCAATGTTACCTTGGGCTGCCATGGATCTTTACTCTTCAGATCGTTAGATCTTCTTCTCTGTCAAGAGACTCGCTCTGATACCACTTGTTGCCCAGTTGACTAGCCCAGAGAGGGTGAATGGGTCTTTAAAAAATCTATTTAGGTGACACCTGTACGTAAAAATATACACAAAAATAATCTTCAATGTTGGTTAGTAACGGTTAGTATGAACAACAAACCCACAAAGAATCAATCACACAATGCAAGGAATTATCCTGGTTCGGACCTCCTTTCCTTAGGAGTCCTATGTCCAGTCCCTGAGCAACAACTCAGGTTTTCACTAACTAGGGTACAGTCCCCCTATGGACACTACAACACCCACACAGCTGGTCTTCCTTCACACCAGAAGGGAACCACACCACCCTGGATACCTCACCAGGTCTTCCTTCACAACCGAAGGGAAACAGCACCCTGGATCCCACCAGGTCTTCCTTCACACACGAAGGGAAACACCACAAAGAGAATAGAATGAATTCAAGCCCCTAGATCAAGCTTTACAAGCCAAGATCTGAAGCAACAAGCACTAAGAGCAAAAGATCTAAACAAGGCACACTCTCAGAACTACATGGGCTCTCTTAGAAATTCTATTACAGCACAGAGAGCGAAGAGCTAAAGATGATGAGGAATGAGATTCTTGGCTCTAGACTTCTTGCAGAAGGAATTGAATGCTTGTATGCGAGATGCTTGTTCACCGCTCAGTTGCTTTTTCATTCTTCACTTCTGTCTTGTATTTATATCTTCTTTTGAAATACAATCGTTGAAGTAACCGTTGTCTCTTAGATTGGTAGACGTTAGACTGCTTGACATTTGGAAGCTTCAACAATATTTTATCCAGTTGAGCACGCAAGGAGATAAGGTCTTCTGGCATCTATAAGGTCGAACATTGTATGACAGAATGTCTTTAGGACCCTGCACACATTAAATGCTAGAACAGTAGACAGCTAGGCTGTCTCTTGTTGTCAGTAAACGTTGATGTGAGTATTCACCAAAATAGTAATGCCAAATAGCTTGTTCTAAAAGATGTTGACAGAATATGCACAATAGTAAAAGGATATCATCTGCATGCATGCAGAGATACGTTCTGTCTTCATTAAATGCACAGCAGTCAGACAGATAAGGAAGGACTTTGACTATTCAACACTTTAAGAGATAAGATAAATGTCAAGTCGATATAAACCATAAAGTCGTTGTCTATATGACTTATGAAATCGTTATGAATACCAACAGGTCTTTATAGAAAGCAAATCGTTGTATTCAACTAAGAACTCGTTATAGATGCTTAACAAATCATTATGAGCATTAAAGAAATCATTGCGCAAAGCAAATCGTTATGAGTTCTAAAGAAATCGTTGCGCAAAGCAAATCGTTATGAGTTCTAAAGAAATCGTTGCGCGAAGCAAATCGTTATGAGTTCTAAAGAAATCGTTGCACAAAGCAAATCGTTATGAGTTCTAAAGAAATCGTTGCGCAAAGCAAATCGTTATGAGTTCTAAAGAAATCGTTGCGCAAAGCAAATCGTTATGAGTTCTAAAGAAATCGTTATGATAACTTGAGAAATCGTTACGGCGAGCAAGTCGTTGCGAATTCTAAAGAAATCGTTTTGATAACTTACGAAATCGTTACGGCGAACAAGTCGTTGCGAATTCTAAAGAAATCATTATGATAACTTACGAAATCGTTACGGCGAGCAAGTCGTTGCGAATTCTAAGAAATCGTTCCGATGACTTATAGAATCGTTGTGAGAACGATTTGTTTGTAATCAAACGATGTCATAGTAAAGAAGTCGTTCAGACACTTAAGAATCGTTATGAATTCAAATCGTTATAGCACTAAGGAAGTCGTTGTGACTTTCAACAGAAGTCGATGTGGACTTAGAGAAATATGATATTGAAATAATTATGCTTCAGAAATATAATACTTACCAATATGGCTTGAATACCTTGGCCTTGGAGTATTTCATGTACTTAAGACTTAGAGAACTTTGATAAGGTTTTGTTAATTACCAAAATACATGCATATTTAAACATTTCGTGGGGACAGACTAATCATCAGCTCCCGCTCCGCACGAGCCGCCGCCGGCGCCACCAATCTCCAAGCCGCCGGAGAAGAGAGGGGGAAACTTCCCTCAGAGAGGAGGGGAGGAGGAAAAATCCAAAGAAGAGGAAAGGAGAGCCGGCCAAGGCTTTTAGCTTTCGGCCCTCAGAACGCAACGGGTCGGGGGGTCGCGGTAACACCTTATCGCGACGGCCACCCCCACCGCGACCAGAACGTGCCCATCTGGGGCGCGCGACAGCCTGACAGGTCGCTCTGACCCACCTGCCACCCTAACAGGTGGCAGACGTGTAATACCCCAAGATATAGAATGATAAATAAGTAAGAAATGGTCGAGAAAACGTAATGCAGTTTGTGGGTGGATGAAGAGATTAAGCAAATCCGGGTCTATCTAAACCCTGACTGAAAATATGCTAAAGGATATTGTTACTGGTAAAGGATATTGCTAATGATAAATAATAATGATATTGTTAAAGGATACTACTACAGAAAAATGGTTGATACTAAAGGTTAGCATATTGGTAAAGAATGAGGACAAGGATATGGATATATCCCTGTTCACACTGAGTCTGAAATTAAATAAGAAGAAAAAGTATAAATGTAAATAGGAAGGGCATATCTACAATTATAAAAAATATGGGGTTCTCATATAATTGTCAAATTTTATAGGGACCTAGTGAAAACTCTAGAGACCTTGTAGACTCAATCAGATTCCAATCGGAATGACCGATCGGGGGGTTAGGAATGGATATATCTCTAATTTCTAAAAGTCAAAGGTAAAAATGTTAAAGACACAAAAGTTAGGGGGACAAGTGAAATAGTATTTTAAAATCCTAGAAATTCCTAGAAAAATCAAGAATTACCTAAAATCATCTAGAAAGGGACACTTGTCCCAATCTAGGGGATCTTTATCCCTTAGGGACACTTGTCCCAATCTAGGGGATCCTTATCCCTTAGGGACACATGTCCTCATCCTAGAGGGCCTAAGGGGGTGCCCCTCTCTCTCCTCTCCCTATAAATACCCCCTTCCTCCTCCCATTCCATCCATCCAAGTGAAGAGGGGGGGTTATGTTAGAGCTCTAGAGAGAGTAAAGAGAGAAAGAGTGCCCGATCTTGGGGGAAATTCTGTCGAAAAGGTAGTTAGTTCTAGATCCTAGTGAGTGAAAGTGTTGCTGGCTGTGTTCTTCTTTTCCCTTACTACGTTAGAGCGATGTCGGTTCGTTTCCTCGGAATCTCCCGCTACGTCGAAGTACTGCCGGTTCGATTTCTCGGAATCTCTCGCTACGTCGGAATGCTGCTGATTCGGAGTCCCTCTATCCTGTAATTCCATCAGTATGTATCCTTCAGATCCTTTGCCATGCTTGAACTCTACCGGTTTCTTTCTCGAAACCCTTCTTTGTGCTAGAACACTGCCGATTTGTCTCCTTGGGATTCCTCTCCATGCCGGAGTGCTGCCGGATTGTTCAGTAAGGATCCTTTATCCATGCCGGAATATTGCCGGATTGTTTAGTGAAGATCATTTCCCGTGCCGGAATACTGCCGGATTGTTTAATGAAGATCCTTCCCATGCCGAAATACTGCGAATTGTTTGCTCAGATTTTATATTATGTCGGGACTCTACCGGAGTGGAGCCAGATTCCTTTACTTTGAAGCTTCTACAGCCTTTAGCTCTTCAGGTAGGTTCCTCCTAACCCTTCTAAGTCATCAGTTAGTAGTTAATAATGTTAATGATCCTAGTTTGATATAATCTTTGTGTAACTTCCTTTTGTGCTCCTTGTCGTGACCTAATGTGCTTCATCAATGATAACCTTTTACTGGATCCTTGCTAATTTCATGATTGGTACTCTAATGTTGTTAGTAAATATAAGATTAAATGTTAATAACCTAGCTAGTACAACATTGAGTGAATTGCTAATAACGTTTACCTATGATTCATGATCATCATGCTTCGTGGCTTCCATTCTGACCGTAGTTCTGTAATAATTCGTGTTGTTGATTCCACAATTTATTGTTAGCACATTAATCTCTTTATCTTGATTAATTCTCAAACTAAGTTCCTACTATATGCGAGAAGCGACAATCAATGTTTAATAGAGCATTGGTTCAGAGTATCCTTGGATTTCCCATCATCGTGTTAACTTTATCTCCAGCTTACATGTGGCGGCCCTTGTTATTCAGACTCGTTAACCCAATAACGTGCCTAATACGAGTCCGCCTCCCACAACCGGGCCAAAGCCTCGCAAGGGATATCAAACTACTAGTCCGTAGGAATGTAAAGGAACTAGCTCAAATATACATAAGATTTTCCAATCTCACAAATATTTATTAGAAATGTACATAGCCATAGCACAACTATAACCAAACGACAACAACAACCTGGGGCATACCCGAGGTGTACAACAGAAAAGTAAATTACACTGCCGGTGGTGCAGACCCTCCGCTACGGTACGGCTCAGAACTAGATGACGGGTGTGAGGTCTCCTGCTCTCCCTCACCTGAAAGAGTAAGGGGGGTGAGCCTCTCGAGTCCCTGGCTCAGTAGGAAAACTCCCTAGAAACCGAGCAAACCAACATAAATAGTAAAGCAGGAGATTACACTAACAATTCATAGAACTATATAACAGGATATAAAGATGTAAATATCACTTACCACTTGCGCTTAACAGAAACCAGTAATAATAAATAAATGGCAAACCCAAACAAGTGTACGAGCTACAGTAGGAAAACGCCTCACTCGGGCCACGTGGACTGGCTCGCAACACCAGCTACTGACCCGGACAAACAACACAGGACTACCTCTCAGTCTCGCAGCCACAGACGGAAGGTCCAGCTGCCGCTCCACTAACCAGAACAAAGAACTGTGGAGTCCAACTACCACACCTGCAGGTCACCACCCCGCAGGCCCATGCCTGACACCTTTAGGGACTCTGGCCCGAGCTCCCTAAACTGAGGCATTGAAAACAGGACTAGCTAGGGCCCAGTACGTCTATTGGTGTCCGTCTCCCCCAACTACGAGCGCGCTACAAGAGAAAACACAACAAACTCTCTCTAGTCGCTATCCCACTGTCGTCTTTCCCTCAGCCAGACGTACTACTCAGCACAAGAGTGAGGGTGTCCAGGAAGACGACAAAACCTCGACGGTACTCAGTATTGGGACAAGCCCCGAGCACACACGTGCCTGGATCACACAAAACCTGGGGCTCCCAACTGAAGAGGTATCCACAGTAGGCGTCAAACTACACGCCACGTACACGGAAACCATGTGCACAACGCACAAGCCATGTGAAACCTCCACGTAAACCACGTGAACACCACGCCAACCACACACACCACACGCTCCCTGAGCGTTGAGAGTGCCAATGCACCTCTTACCATTACCACACAGTACATATACGATAATCCGATAATATCACACTAACAATCCCATACACAGAACAAGCCTCGGCTGTGATTGCGATGGGGTCTAGTGTCGCCTTCAGAACGCGACAGCCCGATATGTCGCCTTAGAAAACAAGAACGCGACGTATCGTTCTGTCGCAACACTGTCACGACGCCCAGGTCTGTCGCCTTCACAGGCGCAAACCCTAATCCGGAATCCATCATCCGGATCACCCCTAAAACCACTATAATCTATGGTTTTCATTCCATTTACATGCTTTAATGTGTTCCTACACATGCCATCTACTGTTTAAAGAGCTAGAAACACAACATTCATAACACACGAGCAATCCACGGATTTAAACACGGGAAATCTCCCTACCTTCTCAAAGCAAGAGAAGTACGGAGTCCACACGATGTTTCCCCCACTCCACACAATGTCCTCGCGGCGAGAACACGCCAAACCAAGCTCCAACAAGTCGAATCACCCAGAAATCCTTCAGTATAACCCCCTGGCCGAGCAGAGCTCATATGAGCTCTGTTCTGTCGGGGTTCTATGAAAACTCTTCACAGTTAAGAACGCGACGCCACTCTATGTCGCGACCTTAACGCGACGCACCAGCCATCGCCTTCAATAAGCCGACGTCAGCAAGCTTGCCCTATGCGCAACACGTGGCGCACATGCAGACGAAGACTAAAAATAGCAGTTTCATGAATGCGACGCCCTAGGATGTCGCGCTCAAAACGCGACGCCCTTCACTGTCGCGTTCACAGACAGTGAATTAGTGAGCACTTTGGGCCCAAATCTCCGGCCCACAGAGCCTCACCACTTGCAGAAAACACCTGCTACACACGTCATTGGCCACACACTGGCCTCCATACACACAGGAAGACGATCCGAACGGCCGGAACATCACATTACTTTCACCTAAAAGGAAATTTCATCCTCGAAATTTAAAACAAAAATTGAACACCGAAAACTTCTTAATTCAATCTATATAACACTATCATCTAAAAGAATTAAAACATACTCAAACAAGTATGGATACGCTTTCATCATTTCTTCTGCTAATTCCCATGTATATTCTCCACCTTGTCTGTTTTCCCATCTGACTTTCACTAATTCAATTTCTTTATTCCTGAGCTTCTGAGTTCTGTGGCCTATAATCTGCACTAGATATTCTGGCATTGTCGTGTTGGGCTTTAAATCATCCCTTTGATAACTGACAACTTGGGTTGGATCTCTGATATATTTTCTCAACATTGAGACATGAAACACATCATGTGCATCAGTGAAATCTGCTGGCAAATCTAACTTTTAAGCTGCTTCACCCATTCTTTCTTTTATCTGGAATGGTTAGACATATCTTGGGCTTAACTTGCCTTTCTTACTAAACCTTAGCACACCTTTAGTAGGAGAAACCTTTAGAAGTACATAGTCACCAACTTTAAATTGCAAAGGTCTACGTCTGACGTCTGCATAGCTTTTCTGACGGCTCTGGGCTGTTTTCAATTTTTCTTGAATAAATTTTACTGTCTCTGCACATTGTCGAACTAATTCTGAACCCAAAACTTATCTTTCTCTTACTTCATGCCAGTTTAGTGGTGATCTACACGGTCTACCATATAAAGCTTCATATGGTGCCATCTCAATACTTGCAGGGTAACTGTTATTATAAGCAAACTCAACCAATCTCAAGTGACGCTCCCAAATACCTCCCACACTAAACAGCAAGCTCTTAGCATATCTTCAAGTGTCTAGATTGTCCTCTCTGTCTGCCCATCTGTTTGTGGATGATATGCTGAACTGTACCTTAACTCTGTACCGACGACTCTCTGCAAATCCTCCAAAAACCTGAAGTAAAACGAGGATCTTGATCTAAAACAATGGTGATTGGAATACCATGTAAAGGCACAATTCTTTCTACATACAGCTTAGCTAGTCTGTCCACTGACCATGTCATACTGACCGGCAACAACCGACAAACCTAGTTAATCTGTCCACAAATACCCAAATTGCATTGTGACCTGATGATCTGGGCAAACCAACAATAAAATCCATCGCTATATCATCCCACTTCCATTGTGGAATGGGTAGTGGCTGGCTGCTGCAACAATCCTCCTGGCTTCTGGTGTTCTGCTTTAATTTGCTAGCATACTGCACATCTTGCAATAAACTCTGCAATTTCTCTCTTCACATTCGGCCACCAAAAATGTTTCTTCATGTCTTGGTACATCTTTGTGCTGCCTGGGTGGATGGTATACCTTGATCTGTGAGCCTCTTCTAAAACTCTTTGTCTGATTTCTGCATCTGCTGGAACATATAGTCGACCTTTGAGTCTAATCACACTGTCGTCCCAAAAGTCACTTCTTCCATTCTTATTATATCTGCTAAACTATTATCTACTCTCTGCGCCTCCACTATTTGCTGGTATAAAGATGGCTCCACTGCACTGGTTGCTAATATTGCTCTACGCTGACTACTTGGCACATATAAGGAATTTTCCGCCACATCTTCATATAATTTCCATTCTCTGATCATAAGTTGATTCATAACTGCTTTTCTACTTAGTGCATCTGCTACTACATTAGCTCTGCCTAGATGATATGCCAAACTAAAGTCATAATCTTTTAAATATTCCATCCATTGGTGCTGCCTTAAATTCAAATCCTTCTGAGAGAAAATATACTTTAAACTCTTATGATCATAAATATTTCAAATCTTTCACCATACAAATAATGCCGCCAATCTTCAATGCAAAAACAACCGCTGCCAGCTCTAAATCATGGGTGGGATAATTCTCTTCATGTTTCTTTAATTGCCTGGAGGCGTAGGCTACCACCTTACTGTGCTGCATCAAAACTGCACCCAATCCTCTCTTGGATGCATCTGTAAACAAAACAAACCTGCCACTTCCTGACGGTATTTCTAACACTGGTGCTGAAGTCAACCTTTTCTTTAATTCTGCAAAACTGCTTCTGCATTCTGAGGACCACATAAAAGGTACTCCTTTTCTTGTCAATCTAGTCATAGGGCTGCTATCTTGGAAAAATCTTGAATAAATCTTTTGTAATAACTGCAAGACCCAGAAAACTCCTGATCTCGGATACTGTCCTCGGTTCCTCCCATTTCATTACTGCCTCAACTTTAGCGGGATCCACTGCAATACCTTTACTTGATATACATGACCCAGGAACTGATTTTCTTTTAGCCAAAATTCACATTTACTAAACTTGGCAAATAGCTGGTGATCCCTCAATATCTGCAAAGTAACCCGCAAGTGCGCTGCATGCTCCTCTTCTGATGCTGAGTAAACCAGTATATCATCAATAAATACCACTATGAACTGATCTAAATACAGATGAAATATTCGGTTCATCAGATTCATAAAAGCTGCTGGTGCATTAGTTAACCCAAATGGCATCACAATAAACTCATAATGCCCATATCTAGTGCGAAAAGCGGTCTTCTCAATGTCTTCTTCTCTAATTCGCAATTGATGATATTCTGACCTCAAATCTATCTTAGAAAATACCTTGGCTGATTGCAACTGATCAAACAGATCATCAATTCTAGGAAGAGGATACTTGTTCTTAATTGTGACTTTATTCAATTGCCTGCAATCTATACACATCCTTAAGCTGCCATCTTTCTTTCTAACAAATAATATTGGCGCTCCTCACGGTGACTGACTGGGCCTGATAAAACCTTTTATATCAGCTCTTGCAATTGCTTCTTCAATTCTTTCAATTCTGCTGGTGCCATTCTATAAGGTGATTTAGAGATCGGTAAATACTTGGCTGCAATTCTACCGTAAAATCTACTTCTCTGTGCGGAGCTAACCCTGGCAACTCTTCTGGAAATACATCTGCAAATTCTCTGACCACTGGTACTGAATCTACAGACTTACTAGACTCAACTAGACTAGCTGACGCAAGGTAGGCTACACATCCCGCATTAATCAACTTTTTAGCTCTAAGTGCAGAAATAATAAATTTGGGAGTGTAAAAAGGCATACCTTGGAATTCAATCACTTCACCACTAGGTCTGCAAAACCTGACTCTCTTTTTCCTGCAATCAGCCATGCCCCGTAGGCTTCTAACCAGTCCATACCCAGTATCACATCATAATCTTTCAATGTCAAAATATATAATCTTGCTGGCATCTGATTTCCATGAATAACTAACGGGACCTCTTCTAGAAAACAAGAAGTAAGCATATATCCTCCTGAAGGAATCTCTACCACTAACTCACAAGACCTTTCTTCTAAAGGATGCACTGTACTATCTAGAAAATCTTTGGAAATAAACGAATGTGAAGCACCCGGATTAATTAACACTCTAGCAGTAAAATCAAAGAAAGGTAATACCTTCAATGAGATTAGATGCCTCCGCTTGTGCTCGGGTGATTGCCATCACTCGGCCCCGTCCTCCTCTCTGGTACGGTACACCTCTGCCCTACTCTGCTGACCGCTGAGGGGGCTGCAGCTGCTGAGTTCCTCTACCATAAGTCTGCTCTCGAGGATATGAACAATTCCTTGCTAAATGTCCTGGCTGCTCACAATTATAACATCTGAAAGTGGGTATGTCGTAGGCTGCCCTGCCGTACTTTGTTGAGATTCCTCGGGAACCGATGATTGTAGCCACGACCTTGCTGGAAACCTCCCTGCTGAAAGCCCTGCTTCCTGCCTCTACCACGGCCTCCTTGGAAGAATTTATTGATCTGCTTACCCCACTTTGCTATTCCAGATGACGAAGAAGCTCCGGAAGGTGCTTTCCCTTTACTGATTCCTCCTGACGGCTGTGGATGCCAAAAGCTACCTGAGCCTAAACCACCTGTCTGAGACTGCCCCTGCCTTGCCCTAACAGTCCTCTCAAGTATTGCTACTCGCTGTGCTGCTTCTTCCACTATTCTACACATTAGTGGAATCACCGCATCCTGTAATTCTGCCCTCAGGCCTCAGATAAAGTATTCTACCATCATGGTATTATCAGTTACCACATATGGGGCATACCTACTCAAGGCCATAAACCTCATCTGATATTCAAGCACCGAGAGATTCCCTTGCTGGAGTGTCCTGAATTGCTCCCTCTTCATCTGCTAGATCTGTATTAGGAAGAAAGAATAATTAAAAACTAACAAAAATTCTAACCATGGGATAGTGTCCTCCGTTCTGCCTGTAAAAATTGTCTGCATCTTTAACCGCCACCATTCTTGCGCAAATCCTCGTAGCCGATATGCTGCAAGAATCACTCTATCTTCCTGGGGACATGTGGCGACCCACTTTATACCGGTATGATTATACCAATCCACGTCGGTATAACGAACGTCATCACATTGGGACATTTACCCACACTAACGTACGATCGAGATGTACACAAATATAAATACAGAGTAGCGAGAGAAAAGAACTACTATCTTTCATTTCATCATCCACATTTAACCATACATGATCAATATAGCGAATTAAAGAGCTATAGTCCACATAAATAAAAACTAATTCCAAAGTACATAGCTTGTCCATAATTTCATAATGTTTCAATTACAATGCCTCAATTACATACTATGGAAGCAAGTACAATTATGGTGACTCCACCAAGCTACTCTCCTCGCTCGGAGTCGCTCTCCACCATCTCCTCCAAGGAAGTGGGGTCACCTACTAAACATGTACGCCGAAGCAAGGAATGAGTCTAAAAGACTCAGCAAGTAAACTCCATACACGTCACACATGCATATATCACAAGTAAGTTCTACCTTCAATTTCATTAAATCAAACATATAGCATGGTTGAGACAATGAAGATAAACAACCTATCATGGTATTTCTACAACTTCCCAACACATGATACATGATTCATGCCATCTCAAAACAAAATACCTAGCACATGCTTTCTACTCATCCCTTCACATGAGAGCTAACATTTTACATTTAGGCTAACAAGATAGTCTTCTAAGCATGGAATCTCACACACATATAAAAGAAGTACTCCTAGCATGGATTCTACATATTCTTGTACATATAAGGCATCAGTATAAACATATGAAGGTTGCTGTTTTTACATGAACTTAATAATTTCATAACATAAATTACAAAGTTACCCTCTAACACATTTATATCACATGGTTACATATTTACACATTCACATATGCACATATTCACATTACACAATTTACACATATTCGCATTCACATTCACATTAGATGTCGTGACACATAGTCCAAACCACCATTAGAAGGACATATCACATACACATAACACATAGACACCACCTAGGCAACACAGTGACGACTCTTGGACTGAGCAGACTGGGAGAAGAACTCTCACCCTAACCAGTGGTACTTGTCCACCTCCAGGATTTCATCCTAATGCCCATAGGATATCAAACACATTGAACCTTCCCGTGGAGAGTTTTCCACGGTACGGTTCCACAGCCCTCTATGAAAGCAGTGTCACACACGGCACATTTTACACATTTCGGTCTTTAACACACACATATTACACAATATGGCACATCACTTATAGTTTTATCATTAACACATGGTTCAGTTTTTCTTAAATCATGGTACTACTGTTGATAGGGTTCAAACACTTCAAATTTACACTAATCAGGTGGGAACACCTAATCAAATCCTAAGTACGTTAAGCATGCATAAACCATTCAATTTCGCATGAAAGTTTCACCACATAACATACTGTTACCCAATTTTCATGCAAATTTAACCACACACTGTTTGCAGGTTTCTGACCACCCCTGCAAATTTTCACATTTTTATGAATTTCATATAATTTACAGAAATAAAATATTCATTCTCTTGCCACAATTCATTCAATTATCATGGAAGCACAACATAATTATTCGATTTGACAGTTTTTAAACCTGTATCTAACATGAATTCTATCACATAATTTTATCCGAATTTATTTCGCATCATACTATTTACTGTGATTTTTACATGACCCTACACATGCTTTCTAATTTCATTACAGAATTTGTAATAAATCACATGATCATGGGAAAATTTCCAATTTTGTAGAGCATGGACTGACATGCAAACACATAATCTAGAAAATTTATGGCATTCAAATTCCTTATGGATCGTTTGAACAGTCAAGTAGCATAACCAAGACCTTATCTAACATGTGTTTCAAATAAATGTAACAATTTACACAAATTGCAGAAATTCACCAAACTTCCACAACACATTCTATATCTACATTACATAACATATAAAAATTACACCATATCCTCATGCATAAAACTTCGGAAATTTATTGTATATAAGGAAGAACAGCTCATGTTCTGTCCTGAAGAACTCAACAGCAAAGGCTGGTCGTTTAAAGGTGTTAACGGCAGCATCGTCTGCCGCCAACTGAAGAGCTTAACGGCAAGGGATCTTGCCGTTAAGTTCCTGTCTTTGCAAAACACAGACCAAGCTCCAAAGATAAGGGGAATGTGAGATTCCAGGACACGATTTAAATCTGAGAAAAATACCTATGACCTACTGGACATACACATGGACACGGTGGATGGGTTACTTGCCTTTTACAAAATCTCCAAAGGGATCAAAATAGGTGATGAAGCTTTCCTTGGGCAGTGCCAAGAAGTCTCCACAAAAGCTTTCCCTCGGGTTCTAGGTCGAAGTAGCCACCAGTCTGAAGTTGGGGAAGCCTTCACCTACGTCCACACTATCCTCCAGTTGCAATAGCTTGCAGGGAGAAGCTTCAAACTGCCGGATCAAAGCTTGCAAAGGTCAGTCTTTCTCCTGTTCTCAGCTAGGGTTTCTTTCTCTCCTTGCAAAGAGCCAAGAGAGCTCTTGCAGGTTGCAAGGGGGGGGGGGGGTTGTTTTTATAAAGAGAGACCTTCTGTCTCACGCAGGGCCTGATGTGAGGGCTGAGAGCCGTTGGGGACATCTCCCTAATCGGTGAGCAAGGCAAACTCGGGATTTCAGGGTCTGCTGGGCACAGAAGTTCAGAGAAGTAGATGTCCACATAGATGGCCGTCTACTTTAGTGTTGGCATCCATCGACATGGACGTTGGCTCATCATGGACGTCCATCTATGTTGACGCCAATTTGCTCTTCGGCCAGAGCTTAAAAACATGCAGAAAACCATGCTTACTCTATATATTTATCCATGCAATATAAATACTATGGTGTACACACTACTACAACATGAAATCAAGCATATTTACAACTAAGATACACATGTATACATAAGTACAACTAGCTAATATTGTACATAGATATACATACATATATAATCAAGCAATATTACAACTAAGATACACATGCATACATAAGTACAACTAGCTAATATTGTACATATATATATATATATATATATATATATATATATACATTTACAAGTTACACACAACCATGAATTCATATAAAATAGAAACAAAATGACTAACAATTCGAGGGCCTTACACCCTCTCCCCCTTAAGGAAACTTCGTCCTCGAAGTTTAAACAAAACTACTCAAACAAACGGGGATACTTCTTCTTCATCGTATCCTCAAGCTCCCAAGTAGCCTCCTCTCGCGAGAAGTTCTGCCATAGAACTTTCACCGATGCAATACTCTTGTTCCGGAGATGCTGAACCTTCCGGTCAAGAATAGCTACTGGTTGCTCCACGTACGACAGATCTGGCTGAATCTCCACTGGCTCGTTACTAATCACATGAGATGGATCTCGGACATGCTTCCTGAGCATAGAAACATGGAAAACAGGGTGAACACTAGCTAAAGCTGGGGGTAAAGCTAGCTCATATGCCACGCTGCCCAATCGTCTGAGAATCTCATACGGGCCAATGAATCTAGGGCTTAACTTACTATGCCTGCCAAACCTGACAACACCTCGAGTAGGTGAAATCTTCAAAAAGACATGCTCACCCACCTCGAACTCCAAATCCTTCCTCCTTTTGTCGGCGTAGCTCTTCTGCCTATCCTGCGCCGTAACAAGCCTCTTCCTAATCAACTGAATCTTATCCGAAGTCTCCTGAACTAACTCCGGACCGATCAACTGCCTATCGCCGGTCTCCTCCCAACATAAAGGAGATCTGCAAGGCCTTCCATACAATGCCTCAAATGGAGCCATACCAATGCTCGCATGAAAGCTGTTGTTATATGCGAACTCCACAAGAGGTAGATGACGCTCCCAATCATCCTTCCAATCCAGCACACACGCTCTCAACATGTCCTCGAGCGTCTGGATAGTCCTCTCGAACTGTCCATCTGTCTGGGGATGAAACGCCGAACTGAACTTCAGCTCCAAACCCAAAGCATCCTGAAGACCCTTCCACAACCTCGAAGTGAATCTCGAATCTCGATCTGAAATGATCGACTTCGGCACACCATGCAATCTAATGATGCCACTAACATACAATCTAGCCAAACTCTCTACTGACTGCTTCTTCTTCATAGGCAAGAAATGTGCAGTCTTCGAGAATCTATCTACGACTACCCAAATCGAGTCATTGCCCCATCTAGACCAAGGCAAACCCGAAACAAAATCCATAGTGACAGCTTTCCACTTCCACACTGGGATTTCCATCTTCTGCATAAGGCCAGATGGTCACTGTCGCTCGGCCTTCACTTACTGACACACTAGACATCGAGACACATAATCCGCCACATGCCTCTTCATGCTGGACCACCAAAAGGACCTCTTCAAATCCTGGTACATCTTAGTGTTACCCGGATGAATAGAGAATCGCGATCTATGAGCCTCCGCTAACACATGCTCACTGACATCTACCAAATCAGGGACACAGACATGGTGATGAAACCTAATCACACCGTCCTTATCACGAGCAATGCCTGCCTTGCCCACTAACTCTTGGAGTCTAGCGTCGGCTTTTTGCTGCTCGATCACCTCATCCAAAACCGAGGACCTAAGAGATAACTGAGCTACAAAAGCCTGGCATAGCGATGGCTCTAACTCAGTCAACGCATAAGCCGCATCCTCCAACATCTTCCAGTCCTGCTGGAGAGATGGTCTCTTCCTACTCAGGGCATTAGCTACGACATTTGTCCTCCCAGGGTGATACTGAAGGTCGAAATCATAGTCCTTCAAGAACTCAACCCATCTTCTCTGCCTCAAGCTTAATTCCTTTTGGGAGAAAAGATACTTCAAGCTCTTGTGGTCGGTGAACACCTCAAATCTGACGCCATAAAGATAGTGCCTCCAGATCTTTAGTGCATGAACCACTGTTGTAAGCTTCAAATCATGGGTCGGATAGTTCTTCTCATGCTCCTTCAACTGACGAGAAGTATAAGCCACTACCCTTCCTTGTTGCATCAACACGCAACCAAGGTCAATCCGAGACACATCCGTGTAGATAGCAAAACCCTCTACATCGCTCGGCAATACTAACACCGGAGCCGACGTGAGCTTAGTCTTCAACAATTGAAAACTACTCTCACACTACTCGGACCAGACAAACTTCACTCCCTTTCTGGTAAGCTGAGTCAATGGGGCGGCGTTGGATGAAAATCCCTCAATGAATCGCCGATAGTAACCAGCCAAACCAAGAAAACTACGAATCTCCGAAGGGGTCTTGGGGGTCTCCCAATCTATAACTGCCTGAACCTTTGCTGGATCAACTGCTACACCAGCACCGGAGATAACATGCCCAAGGAAATGAATCTCGCGCATCCAAAAACTGAACTTGTTGAATTTAGCATACAGCCTGTGCTCATGAAGGACCTCTAACACTACCCTCAAATGCTGACGGTGTGTGGCCTCATCCGAAGAGTAGACCAACACATCATCTATAAACACTATGACAAAGCTATCTAAGTACGGTCTAAACACCGGTTCATGAGATCCATGAACGCTGTAGGGGCGTTGGTCAATCCGAAAAGAAGGACCAAAAACTCATAATGTCCATAACGGGTTCTAAATGCCGTCTTGGACACATCCTCACTCCTAATCCTCAATTGATGATAACCAGATCGTAAATCAATCTTAGAAAAGACTGATGCATCTTGCAACTAGTCAAACAAATCATCAATACGAGGTAAGGGATACATGTTCTTCACTGTCACTTGTTTAGCTTCCTGTAATCGATGCATAACCTAAGTGATCCATCCTTCTTCTTTACGAACAAGACAGGTGCGCCCCAAGGGGAAACACTAGGGCGAATAAATCCCTTATCTAGCAACACTTGCAACTGCCTCCTTAACTCGTCTAACTCTGCAGGTGCCATCCGATATGGAGCCTTCGAGATAGGAGAGGTGCCCGGAAGCAACTCTATGGTGAACTCTATCTCTCTATCCGGTGGCAATCTAGATAAATCATCGGGAAAGACGTCTGGAAAGTCCTGCACTACCTCGATCTCTGCAAGAGTAGGTGACTCATCAGCCTCAGGTACTAACACCACGTTGGCAAGAAAAGCGTCACAACCCTTGTTTACCATGCGCATCGCCTTCATGGCAGAGATGACCAACTTTCCCGCCAAGTTCCTTGGCAAGGGATGAGAGAACTCGTCCTCACCAGGAATGCGGAAAACAATCCTCTTTCCATGACAATCTACTAACGCATAGTGCTCCTCTAGCCAATCTAGACCAAGAATAGCATCATAGTCCTTCATCTTTAGCAAGAAGAAACACCCATCCAAAACCCTATCCTCAATGCACACAGGTAAGGACGGAATGCACTTCCTAGTCGATACTGTACCCGTAGGTGTGTGCACAGACAAAGGGACCTCTAACTCCTCAGACTCTATGGCTGACTCTAGAGCTAACTGCCTAGCGAACTGCTCGAAAATGAACGAGTAAGTGGCACCCGTATCAAACAAAACCCGAGCGTGCACACCTATAAGTAAAACCGTACCTTCGGTGACATGCTCCGCCTGCTCGGCATCCTCTCGTGCTAGAGCAAACACTCGAGCTGGGGCTCGAGGCCTTCCTGGTCTTCCTATAGCTGGCGCTGCTGTTGCTACCGTTGCTGGGGCTGGCGCTCCGCGCTGGACTCCCTGCTGAAGTCTCAGACAATCCTTGATCTTGTGGTTGCTGCTTCCGCACTTCAAGCATTTCCCCACAATCATCCAACACTCAGAACCACCGTGTGTCTTCCCGCAATGAGGACACTCCTTCTTTACACCAGAGGAATGTTGAGAAGATACCTGTGCACTGCTGGTTGTTACTGGACGCTGCGGTGCCTGGTACACTGCTTTCTTTTTGTCCTGCCGCTGGAACGTAGCTACAGGCCTCTTCTGCGAAGCCTTCTTCTCCTCGAGATACTGCTGCATTTCGCCCTCCTATCTACAAGCAACACTAAGTGCCTCGTCCAAGGTACGATGGTCAAATGCCACTAGCCTCGTCCTCAGTGATGGCTTTAGGCCCATAACGAACTTCTTTACTTTCCTGCACTCATCTGTCACGATATGAGGTGCATATTTAGATAATTATGCAAACCTAGCCTCATACTCGAGCACGGTCATGGAGTCTTGAGTCAAGGAGAGGAACTCCTACTCCATCCTGTCCTGGATATGCTCGGGGACGAATTTGGCCCGAAAGAGCCTCACGAACTCGTCCCAAGCCACGTCAATAGCTCCATCCTCGAATCGGGTACGCAGTAAGGAAGCCCACCACACATCAGCTCTCTCCTGTAACACAACCTTCATAAGCACCAACTAACAGCTCTAACTTAACAGGATATACAACATAGAAAACTAACATGTACCTGTAGCATATAGGTGGCTAAAGTGACATTGTCCTTGTCCGCACACCTAACAGCCCGGAAGATTTTCTCGATCTCCCTCATCCAGCTCTCAGCTAGTAATGGGTCACTCTCCCCCTTAAAGGAGGGTGGCAACATCCTCTTGAATCTTTCCATGATGGAAGGTCCACCATGGTCCTGAGCTGGAATTTGAGCCTGCTTCAACAAACAACAAGCAACGCATATTCAACACAACAATCATGCCATTAAATAAAGCAGACTACTCTTTGTTTTATTATTCCAACCTGAGCCTCCATCTGAGCCTGGAGTGCAGCCTGGGTGTGGGCCTGCGTCTGCATGGCCTGCACTAGACCCTGCATGAACACTCCATAATCCACTGGCGACGATGGGGGAAGTACAGGACCCTGAGGTGCCGGGGCCTGCTGCTCAGCCTGCTCCTCACGTCTCTGCTCGTCCTCACGAGCAGGAGCACCGCCACGTCTACCACGCAAAGCCATGGCTGCAATAAATTTCAGCAACTATTAGAGCTATGTTAATTTACTCCTAACCATTTTCTTATCTATTTTCCATTCATTATTAATCAATTCTACACATGTGGACAATTCTATAAAGATTTAGCATGTAATGAGGATGATGACTTATGTATATTATGTACTATCTCAATCGGTCGCTCTGATACCAATCTCTGCGACGACCCACTTTATACCGGTACGATTATACCAATCCACGTCGGTATAACGAACGTCATCACAGTGGGACATTTACCCAACACTAACGTACGATCGAGATGTACACAAATATAAATACAGAGTAGCGGAAAAAAAGAACTACTATCTTTCATTTCATCATCCACATTTAACCATACATGATCAATATAGCGAATTAAAGAGCTATAGTCCACATAATAAAAACTAATTCCAAAGTACATAGCTTGTCCACAATTTCATAATGTTTCAATTACAATGCCTCAATTACATACTATGAAAGCAAGTACAATTATGGTGACTCCACCATGCTACTCTCCTCGCTCGGAGTCGCTCTCCACGATTTCCTCCAAGGAAGTGGGGTCACCTACTAAACCTGTACACCGAAGCAAGGAATGAGTCTAAAAGACTCAGCAAGTAAACTCCATACACGTCATACATGCATATATCACAAGTAAGTTTTACCTTCAATTTCATTAATCAAATATATAGCATGGTTGAGACAATGAAGATAAACAATCTATCATGGTATTTCTACAACTTCCCAACACATGATACATGATTCATGCCATCTCAAAACAAAATACCTATCACATGCTTTCTACTCATCCCTTCACATGAGAGCTAACATTTTACATTTAGGCTAACAAGATAGTCTTCTAAGCATGGAATCTCACACACATATAAAAGAAGTACTCCTAGCATGGATTCTACATATTCTTGTACATATAAGGCATCATTATAAACATATGAAGGTTGCTGTTTTGACATGAACTTAATAATTTCATAACATAAATTACAAAGTTACCCTCTAACACATTTATATCACATGGTTACATATTTACACATTCACATATGCACATATTCACATTACACAATTTACACATATTCGCATTCACATTCACATTAGATGCCGTGACATATAGTCCAAACCACCATTAGAAGGACACATCACATACACATAACACATAGACACCACCTAGGCAACACAGTGACGACTCTTGGACTGCGCAGACTGGGAGAAGAACTCTCCACCCTAACCAGTGGTACTTGTCCACCTCCAGGATTTCATCCTAATGCCCATAGGATATCAAACACATTGAACCTTCCGTGGGGACTTTTCCATGGTACGGTTCCACAGCCCTCTATGGAAGCAGTGTCACACACGGCACATTTTACACATTTCGATCTTTAACACACACATATTACACAATATGGCACATCACTTATAGTTTTATCATTAACACATGGTTCAGTTTTTCCTAAATCATGGTACTACTGTTGACAGGGTTCAAACACTTCAAAATTTACACTAATCAGGTTGGGAACACCTAATCAAATCCTAAGTATGTTAAGCATGCATAAACCATTCAATTTCACATGGAAGTTGACCACATAACCTACTGTTACCCAATTTTCATGCAAATTTAACCACACACTGTTTGCAGGTTTCTGACCACCCCTGGAAATTTTCACATTTTTCTTAATTCATATAATTTACAGAAATAAAATACTCATTCTCTTACCATAATTCATTCAATTATCGTGGAAGCACAACATAATTATCGGATTTGACAGTTTTTAGACCTGTATCTAACATGAATGCTATTACATAAATTTTATCCGAATTTATTTCACATCATACTATTTACTGTGATTTTTACATGACCCTATACATGCTTTCTAATTTCATTACAGAATTGTAATAAATCACATGATCATGGGAAATTTTCCAATTTTGCAGAGCATGGATTGACATGCATACACATGATCTAGAAAATTTATGGCATTCAAATTCCTCATGGATCATTTGAATAGTCAAGTAGCATAACCATGACCTTATCTAACATGTGTTTCAAATAAATGTAACAATTTACACAAATTGCATAAATTCACCAAACTTCCACAACACATTCTATTATCTACATTACATAACATATAAAAATTACACTATATCCTCATGCGTAAAACTTTAGAAATTTATCATATATAAGGAAGAACAGCTCACTGTTCTGTCCTGAAGAACTCAACGGCAAAGGCTGGCCGTTTAAAGGTGTTAACGATAGCATCGTCTGCCGCCAATTGAAGAGCTTAACGGCAAGGGATCTTGCCGTTAAGTTCCTGTCTGTGCAAAACATAGACCGAGCTCTAAAGATAAGGGGAATGTGAGGTTCCAGGACACGATTTAAATCTGAGAGAAAAATACCTATGACCTATTGGACATACACATGGACAAGGTGGATGGGTTACTTGCCTTTTACAAAATCTCCAAAGGGATCAAAATAGGTGATGAGGCTCTCCTTGGGCAGTGCCAAGAAGTCTCCACAAAAGCTTTCCCTCGGGTTTTAGGTTGAAGTAGCCACCAGTCTGAAGTGGGGAAGCCTTCCCCTACGTCCACACTATCCTCCAGTTGCAATAGCTTGCAGGGAGAAGCTTCAAACCGCCGGATCAAAGCTTGCAAAGGCCAGTCTTTCTCCTATTCTCAGCTAGGGTTTCTTTCTCTTCTTGCAAAGAGCCAAGAGAGCTCTTGCAGGTTGCAAGGGGGGGGGGGTTGTTTTTATAAAGAGAGACCTTTTGTCTCACACAGGGCCTGATGTGAAGGCTGAGAGCGTTGGGGACATCTCCTCAATCGGTGAGCAAGGCAAACCCAGGATTTCAGGGTCTGCTGCGCACAGAAGTTCAGAGAAGTAGACGTCCACATAGATGGTCGTCTACTTTAGTGTTGGCGTCCATCGACATGGACGTTGGCTCATCATGGACGTCCATCTATGTTGACGCCAATTTGCTCTTCGGCCATAGCTTAAAAACATGCAGAAAACCATGCTTACTCTATATGTTTATCCATGCAATATAAATACTATGGTGTACACACTACTACAACATGAAATCAAGCAATATTTACAACTAAGATACACATGCATACATAAGTACAACTAGCTAATATTGTACATAGATATCCATACATATATATAATATATATATATAATATATATATATATATACATTTACAAGTTACACACAACCATAAATTCACATAAAATAGAAACAAAATGACTAACAATTCGAGGGCCTTACACGACATCTCATTATCGCAAATACCCTCTCAATCTCATGTATCCAATGCTCTGCTATATCCGGGTTGGGGCCTCCTGAGTATGTAGGGGGCTGCAACCTCAAAAACCGCTCCACAAGTACTGTAGTCTCCTCTCCGATAGCTGGCCTCACTGGAACTGCCGGGTGTTTAGGTACTGCCGAAGGTACCTCTACTCCGGATGGTGGTGGAACTGGGGCTACTGGCACTGCCTCTTCTGGAAGTACTGCTGCCGTTGGCTGCACTGATGGTTGTTGATCTAATCTCATCCTTATATCTGTCAGGCTTTCCCAAATTCTCTCTATCATTCTCTACGTAGGGTCCTCTCCTGATCCCTCTCCTCCACCTCCCCAATCTCTCCTTTCTGCTATTCCTAACTCTGCACAAACATCATTTCATCGACACAACATATGATAAATTAATACAAAACCAAGGTCGCTACCAGCAGTGGGTTACAATAGGGACATGGCTATGCAATTTCCAGTTCCTTTATATCCATACGGACTTTGCTCTGATACCAATTGTGACGGCCCTCGTTATTCAGACCCGTTAACCCAATAACGTGCCTAATACGAGTCCGCCTCCTGCGACCGGGCCAAAGCCTCGTAAGGGATATCAAACTACTAGTCCGTAGGAATGTAAAGGAACTAGCTCAAATATACATAAGATTTGTTAATCTCACAAATATTTATTAGAAATGTACATAGCCATAGCACAACTGTAACCAAACTACAACAACAACCTGGGGCATACCCCGAGGTGTACAACAGAAAAGTAAATTACACTGCCGGTGGTGCAGACCCTCCGCTACGGTACGGCTCAGAACTAGACGACGGGTGTGAGGTCTCCTGCTCTCCCTCACCTGAAAGAGTAGGGGGGGTGAGCCTCTCGAGTCACTGGCTCAGTAGGGAAACTCCCTAGAAACCGAGCAAACCAACATAAATAGTAAAGCAGGAGATTACACTAATAATTCATAGAACTATATAATAGGATATAAAGCTGTAAATACCACTTATCACTTGCCCCTTAACAGAAACCAGTAATAATAAATAAACGGCAAACCCAAACATGTGTACGAGCTACAGTAGGAAAATGCCTCACTCGGGCCATATGGACTGGCTCGCGACACCAGCTACTGACCCGGACAAACAACACAGGACTACCTCTCAGTCTCGTAGCCACGGACGGAAGGTCCAGCTGCTGCTCCACTAAACCAGTACAAAGAACTGTGGAGTCCCACTAAACCACCACAACCTGCAGGTCACACACCCCGCAGGCCCATGCCTGACACTTAGGGACTCTGGCCCGAGCTCCCTAAAGTGAGGCACTGGAAAACAAGACTAGCTGGGGCCCAGTACGTCTACTGGTGTCCGTCTCCCCAACTACGAGCGCGCTACAAGCAACAACACAACAAACTCTCTCTAGTCATTCTCCCACTGCCGTCTTTCCCTCAGCCGGACGTACTACTCAGCACAAGAGTGAGGGTGTCCAGGAAGACGATAAAACCTCGATGGTACTCAGTATCGGGACAAGCACTGAGCATACACGTGCCTGGCTCACACAAAACCTGGGACTCCCAACTGAAGAGGTATCCACGGTAGGCGTCAAACTACACGCCATGTACACGGAAACCATGTGCATAATGCACAAGCCACATGAAACCTCCACGTAAACCACGTGAACACCACGTCAACCACACACACCACACGCTTCCCGAGCGTTGAGAGTGCCAATGCACCTCTTACCATTACCACACAGTACATATACGATAATCCGATAATATCACACTAACAATCCCATGCACAGAACAAGCCTCGACTGTGATTGCGACGGGGTCTAGTGTCGCCTTCAGAACGTGACAGCCCGATATGTCGCCTTAGAAAACAAGAACGCGACGTATCGTTCTGTCGCAACACTGTCGTGACGCCCAGGTCTGTCGCCTTCACAGGCGCAAACCCTAATCCGGAATCCATCATCCGGATCACCCCCAAAACCTCTATAATCTATGGTTTTCATTCCATTTACATGCTTTAATGTGTTCCTACACATTCCATCTACTATTTAAAGAGCTAGAAACACAACATTCATAACACACGAGCAATCCACGGGAAATGTAACACCCTATATAAGAATATGTTAAATGGATTAAATCAGCAAACTACCAACAATCGTGCCAGTTGGTAGACTTCCCAAAAGGTCACCCATCCTGGGACTACTCCCAACTGAGCACGCTAACTTCAGAGTTCTTTTCCTGCTCGAGCTCTGAAAATGACTAGTCCGAGTTGTTGGTAGTTTGCTGATTTAGTCCATTTAACATATTCTTATATGGGGTGTTACAATCTAGAAATGACTAGTCCGAGTTGTTGGCAACAATCGTGCCAGTTGGTAGACTTCCCAGGAAGGTCACCCATCCTGGGACTACTCCCAACTAAGCACGCTTAACTTCAAAGTTCTTTTCCTACTCGAGCTCTGAAAATGACTAGTCCGAGTTGTTGGTAGTTTGCTGATTTAGTCCATTTAACATATTCTTATATGGGGTGTTACAATCTAGAAATGACTAGTCCGAGTTGTTGGCAACAATCGTGCCAGTTGGTAGACTTCCCAGGAAGGTCACCCATCCTGGGACTACTCCCAACTGAGCACGCTTAACTTCAGAGTTCTTTTCCTACTCGAGCTCTGAAAATGACTAGTCTGAGTTGTTGGTAGTTTGCTGATTTAGTCCATTTAACATATTCTTATATGGGGTGTTACAATCTAAAAATGACTAGTCCGAGTTGTTGGTAGTTTGATGATTTAGTCCATTTAACATATTCTTATATGGGGTGTTGATAGCCCACGAATGCGTCGTTAAACACGTGACTAACAATCCCAAAATTATCGGCTTACACTAACGATTTTAACAATAGTTAAGTGGTGAGAACCGAGTCTAATCCACGGGGAACTAGATTTTAGAGTTGAAGACGTTGGTTTTTAGTTAGGAAAATAACGTGGTGATATTTAAACTAAGTTGCGTTAAATAAATCTAAGCTACGTAAATAATTAGAGAGAGAAATATAAGGGTGGATGAACGACCACAAAACAAGATTAAAAACTACAACTCACTAAATAGATAAAAAGATTAACAATGTGCTGTTTAAGTTAAGCATAACTCAACAATTACAATAATAAGGAAAACATGAGAAATAGAGAGAGAAAGGAGAGAGAAGAGAGAGAGAAGAGAAGAGAACAAAATATGAGAGAGAGAGAAGAGAGAGACGAAGGGAGAGAGGGGATAGAGGAGAGAGAAGAGAGAGGAGTTGCGCGTGAGAGAGAGGAGAGAGAAGTGAGAGGAGAGAGAGCGTGAGAAAGAGAGAGATAGAGAGCGAGAAAAGAGAAGGGAGGCGGTCGCCTCTCCTCTACGTGCATGCAACTACATGCACGTGGAGGAGGGGAAGGAGGGCTGCGCAGCGGCGCGTGGCGCAGGCGGGGGCCGTGGCCGCGGGCAGGGGACGCGGACACGGGCGAAGCGGCGGGCGCTGGGGCTGCACGCAGGGGCAGGCGCAGCAGGCGCGCGTGGCAGGCGCGGTAGGCGCACTCGGCGTGCGTGGGGGCGAGGGCTGCTTGGAGGCGGCCTGGGCATGGCAGTGCAGCGGGGTACCGGCGCGTTGGGCGCTGCTGCTGCTTCTGTTCTGAGAGAAAGAGACCGAGGAGAGAGGAAGAAGGAGGAAAAAGAAGATGGAGGGTGTGTGCGGAGGAAAGAGGGAGAGAGAAAGAGGGTGAGAATAAGTGGGGAAGGAATCGCAAGAGAGAGAGAGAGGGGGGTTTTAAATAGAGAGCTCTCTCTCTAAAAGAGAGGTTTTCAAAAATAAGGAGAAAATCTTGTAAAAATAGAAGAAGAGGGAGAAGAAAAGACAGGGGGGGCTAGGGTTTTGAAACTTTCTGAATATGCCAGATTTACCCCTGTTAGATTGCTTTGTCCTTGACCCGTTAAGCATTTCATACAATGGCCCATTAACCTGCAAATACAACACAACAGATATTTAATCAATTATCACCCACGTAATCCATATTTTATGAATTTATCAATTATTTGTCAATAAAATGGCACAATATTCATAACAATTATGAGATTATCACATCCCCCAACTTACTCATTGTTAGTCCCTTAGCAATGCACACAAGTGAATAATTGGGACTACAGGAACTTCAAACATCATTTTCATGTCAAGAAAGTAGAGATAAGACTGATCAACAATAAGTATTTCCAGTTCTAGTAGCATGTGTCAAAGATAATCATGCAGTTCATGTTTTAGACAGTTCCTCAAGATACAGTTGAAATTATCATTTCCTTCATGTATGCACTTATGATCAATAAGCATTGCTAAGATAGTGTATGTGTTTTGACCCATTACTAGAGAGATATCACAATTCTACACTCCTAAAATCCAATCCTCGAATTACAGGTAGCTTTCACTCTGCCTTTTTATTTTCATCCTTCGGTATCATTTTTTTTTTCTTTGAATATCCTTTCACTGTTTGACGCGAACTTCAACACTTTATGAGGTGCCGAGGCTCGGTTACTAAGCTAGGGATTTCCTTCATCGTTTTTTTTCAATTTTTTTTTCATAACTTGCAGGCAGGTAGCTTTTTCCCCACGATTAGTTTTCAATAAGAGTGTAGAATGTCAATCTCATCATGAGTATTAGGTAAAACCCTCATCACCTTCTTGAATGACACTTATTCATCATCTAATACATGTGTGAAAGTTCAATAACATTTCAAATGTAGCTCGAGGAAAATGCTAAGAATATAACCACAAAATTCATCCTTTAGCGTGCCACTAGCACAAGTATATACTTAGTGTAAAATCAGTCTAGAATGAGTATTCCTCCCATGAAAAATGATACATGAAGTAAATGAGCATAGAATAATGCCTGGGATGTTTAGGATTTAAAGATTTGAAAGATTTGCCCTCCCCCAACTTGAATGACATTGTCCTCAATGGCATAAAAGTAATGAACATAGAATAAAGCCAATGTAAGTTAAGAAAGGAGAGATGCAACCTGATGATCTCATGAGGGTGGTGGCACACTGGCTTCAGCAAAGGTAATGGGTTGCTCACTAGCCTTCCAAAAACCTAGAACAAAATAGAAAAGAAAAACGTTAAATGTCCTAAAAATATTGGGTTGCCTCCCAATAAGCGCTAATTTAATGTCTTCAGCCGGACACAATGAAGTTCCTATGCATCTACTCAAGATCATTCAAGGGAATGGATTCTTAGGTGAGAGCTGCATGTTTTCCATGTATGGTTTGAGACGTTGACCATTAACAGTGAAAGTTTGACATTTTTAGGATCAAGAATTTTAACAGCACCATGGTCAAAAGTTTTTACCACAATGAATGGTCCATCCCATCGAGATTTCAATTTACCTGGAAATAAGCGCAGCCTAGAGTTAAAGAGCCAAACCTTTTGGTCAGGATGGAAGGATTTTCTCAAATGTGTTTGTCATGAAAGATTTTGGTCTTGGCTTTATATATTTTGGAATTCTCATAGGCTTCATTGCACAATTCCTCAAGCTCATGCATTTGGAGGGCTCTATGTGATCCAGCTTGGGCTAAGTCAAGATTGAATTGCTTAATGGCCCAATAAGCCCTATGCTCTAACTCAACAGGAAGGTGACAGGCTTTACCAAAAATCAACCTGTAGGGAGACATGCCAATGGGAGTCTTATAAGCAGTCCGATAGGCCCACAAAGCATCATCCAATCTTTCTGACCAATCTTTCCTATCGGGCCTAACAGTCTTTTGGAGAATGTTCTTGATCTCCCTATTGGACACTTCCACTTGGCCACTGGTCTGGGGATGGTAGGGGTAGCAATCTTGTGATTATCCCATATCTTTTAAGCAAAGCTCAAAATTGGGAATGAGTGAAGTGAGATCCCCCATCACTTATGATGGCCCGGGCACCCAAATCTAGAGAAGATATTCCTCCACACAAATTTCATGACAACCTTATGGTCATTGGTGCGGGTGGCAATGGCCTCAATCCATTTAGACACATAATCAACAGCCACAAGGATATACTCATTGCCAAAGGATGAAGGAAATGGGCCCATGAAATCTATTCCCCAGACATCAAAAATTTCTACCACCAAAATGGGGTTGAGTGGCATCATGTCTCTCCTAGAATTGTTGCCTACTGCTTGGCATTTCAGACAGGTCTTACTGAATTCATAGGCATCTATGAACAATGTGGGCCTGTAAAACCCACTTTGTAAGACCTTGGCAGCAGTTTTCTTCCCCGAGAAGTGTCCCCCACAAGCTAGAGTGTGACAGAAATTGAGGATGCTTTGTTGCTCTTCCTCAGGGACACATCTCCTAATGACTTGGTCTGGACCCATGAAAAATAATTCAGGGTCATCCCAAAATAGTGTTTGACTTTAGAGAAAAAATGATCCCTTTCATTCTTTGACCATCCTTCAGGAATTTGCCCCACCACAAGGTAATTGACAATGTGAGCATACCATGGGGCTGTATTATGAGAAATAGCAAAGAGGTGTTCATCGGGAAAGGAGTCATGCATGGGAGCACTTTCTGGGATGAGAATTCGGGACAGATGATCAGCAACAACATTTTCAGTACCTTTCTTATCCCGAATCTCCAAATTAAATTCTTGAAGGAGAAGGATCCATCTGATGAGTCTTGGTTTGGAGTCCTTCTTTGCCAGGAGATACTTCAAAGCAGAATGATCTGAGTAGATGATGACTTTTGCCCCCAAATAAGATCGAAATTTTTCAAGGGCAAAAACCACAGCAAGGAGTTCTTTCTCTGTGGTGGTGTAGTGCAATTGAGCATCAGCGAGGGTGCGACTCGCATAATAAATCACCACAGGACGTTTATCAATTCTTTGTCCCAAAACAGCACCTATGGCATAGTCAGAGGCATCACACATGATCTCAAAGGGCAATGACCAATCAGGAGTTTGAAGAATGGGAGCTTTGGTCAAAGCCTCTTTCAAAGTAGTGAATGCCTCCAAACAAGCATCATCAAATTGAAATGGGACATCCTTTGCTAGGAGAAGAGTTAAGGGACGGACAATTTTGCAAAAAATTTCAATGAACCAGCGATAGAAGCCGGCATGGCCAAGAAATGCACGAATCTGTCTGACGGAGGTAGGGGGAGGAAGATCAGCAATGAGGCCAACTTTGGCTCTATCTACCTCGATACCCCGCTCAGACACAATGTGGCCCAAGACTATGCCCTCTCGAACCATGAAGTGGCTCTTCTCCCAACTAAGCACCAATTTGTCTCCACACATCTAGCCAAAACCTTCTCCAGATTTTTCAGACATTTTTCAAAAGAATCCCCGTATATAGAAAAATCGTCCATGAATACCTCAAGGAATTCTCCCACCATCAGAGAAGATTGCCATCATGCACCTTTGAAAAGTGGCTGGTGCATTGCAAAGTCGAATGGCATTCTCCTAAAAGCAAATGTGCCATAGGGGCACGTAAAGGTGGTCTTTTCTTGATCTTCTGGGTAAATTGCCACTTGATTGTACCCAGAATAACCATCCAAAAAGCAGAAAAATTGCTGGCCTGCTAGTCTCTCTAGGATTTGATCCATGAATGGGAGTGGAAAGTGATCTTTCTTGGTCATGGCATTGAGCTTCCTATAATCTATGCACACTCTCCATCCCGTGGTCAATCTAGTGGGTACCTCCTCCCCTTTCTCATTTTTCACCACTGTCAGCCCAGACTTCTTGGGAACCACTTGGGTTGGGCTGACCCACTGGCTATCTGATATTGGATAAGCCATTCCAGCATCTAGCCACTTCACTACTTCCTTCTTCACCACTTCCTTCATGTTGGGATTTAACCTCCTTTGCGTTTCCCGGCTTGGTTTAGCATTGTCCTCCAAGTAGATGTGGTGCATGCAAAAGATGGACTAATCCCCTTAAGGTCGGCCACTGTCCAACCTATGGCACCTCTATGTTCCCCTAAGACTTCTATCAATTGGGCTTCTTGGGTAGGACTTAGGTTGGAGGCAATGATAACAGGCAAAGTTTGGTTTGGGCCCAGGAATACATACTTGAGGAAGTCTGGAAGAGGTTTAAGCTCAAGATCTGGAGGGCTTTGAAGTGAAGGTAGAGCTGGTTCAGATTGCAAGGCCGGTAGAGGTTCGACCTTGGACCAAGGTGCCAAATGGAGTGAAAAGCATTGGTCTCCTCAAGTTGTCAACATCTAGATCATTATCAATGGACTCAGTCAAAATGTCAATAGAATGACATCCTTCTTCTTGATCTGGATATTGAGATGCTTTAAAACATTGAGAGAAACCTTTTGTCCCCAAATGAAATGTCCATCATCCCCGTAGCACAGTTGATATTGGCTTTGGCAGTGGCGAGGAAGGGACGACCAAGAATGATAGGAGTGTGTTTCAACTCCTGGTTGTGGACATATCAAGGATGAGAAAGTCCACGGGAAATAACAATCATTGACTTTGACAATTACATCCTCTATCAATCCCCGTGGAGTCTTGACCGAACGATCGGCCAACTGCAGAATGATGGAAGTGGGCTTGAGTTCCCCTATGTTGAATTGCTCATAAATAAAGGTGGGAAGAAGATTGACACTTGCCCCTAAATCAAGAAGGGCACGATCAAAGGTTATACCACCTATATCATGAAATGAGGGGAGCACCAGGGTCCTTCAACTTCCTAGGGAGGTGGTTTGTCAAGACTGCACTAACATCTTCAGATAGCCAGATTTTCTGAATTGCAGTCTTGGATTCCCTTCGTGGAGTGCACATTTCTTTCAAAAATTTAGCATAAGTCGGGACATGCTTGATTGCATCCAGGAGTGGAATATTGATGTGGACTTTTGAACATTCCAACAACTCCTCATCTTGGACTGACTTCTTTTCTTAATGGGCTTGGATTCTAGAGCACTTGGAAATGGCACTTTGGGCTGGTAAGAATTTGGATTTCATGAGCCTTCTCTTTTCCTTTGTTCTCTTCCCCCAACTTAGTTGAATGGGTTCCTCTTCACTATCACTAGTATCATCTTGGGCCTCTAGTTCAGATTATTCACAACCTCTTTTCCCTTATGTGGGTCGCTTAGCACCTTACCACTTCGCAGGCTTGAAATGGCTTTTTATCTCCAATTGTGGGCCTCTTGGTTGGACTTGTTGGACAGGTTGAGGTAAGAGGCCTGGTTGTGAAGCAAAGCCTGGTGGTTGGTTCCTTGGGTTGGGCACAGGTTGGCTAGGCAATTGGCCCACTTCCCTTCTCGTGTGGTCTCAGCCATCTGGCCCACTTGGGCTTCTAACCTAGCCATGGTCTGTTGGTTTGTAGCCAAGAGTTGTTGTTGCTGGTGCAATTGTTGTTGTTGGGCCAGGATAATTTGTTGCAGTTGATTGAATTGTTCTTCAAAATTTTGTTGAGGGGTTGTTGAAAGGTAGGCTGAACTTGCTTGGGTTGAGGAGGAGGATATTGGACTGCCTGAGAGAATTGGGCCTGAGGCCCTCTGGCATAAGTGCCATTATAAGGATTCGGCTGGGCCTGAAACTGGTTCTGGAATGGTTGTTTTGGGGCTTGAGGCGGATGGGTTAGGTCTTTGAGGTGGAACTTGTTGATTTTTCCAAGAGAATTTGGATGGTTTCTCCAGCCTGGATTGTATGAATTGGAAAATGGGTCTAGATTGGGCTTGGAAATCCTTGGGCTGCTTGGACTTGTTCTTGGATGAAGGTGGGAGTTGAGCTGCAGTTGGACATTCATTAATGTGATGGGCCGGGCTAGCACACAAGCTACAGACTTCCTGATGATAGGATCTGGGCCAACATATGGGCTTGAGGGGAATGGGCCAAAGGAATCCTGATGGGTCCTAGACAAGATTTGGTCCATCTTTTGAGCCAGAGAGGCAACAGTTTGGGCCATCGTGTCCACTTTCTCCCACTTTTGGGCCATGAGATGGTTCTCGAATTTGGGCTCCGATTCAGCCTGATTTCTCACTTCATACAACCCAGCCCGTTGGATGGCCCAACAGATCTCTCATAAGATGAAAGTGAGGCATGATTAATTGAATTTTCACTTAGCATTTCAAAGAGATCATAAGCCTCCTCCTCACTTTTACTCATGAAAGCCCCTCCACATGAAGCATCCACCATTTGTCTATATTGTTCAGTCAATCCTTCATAAAATGCTTGGACAATTTGCCATTTTGAGAGACCATGGTGGGGGCATTTTCTCAAACTCTTCAACTCTTAACCTTTCCCATGACTCATGAATTAATTCCCCTGGTGTTTGAGAAAATCCAGTAAGGCTCTTCTCATGGTATTGGTTCGGCCTATGGGATAGAATTTTTTCAAAAATTCTTGTTGCATTTCTGCCCAAGTTCTAATGGTTTTCCCTATAGTGCCCAACCAATATTTAGCTTTATCCTTAAGAGAGAATGGGAAAAGAGTCAGTCTGAGGGCATCATTAGTGAAGTTCTGGATCTTGACAGTGGAACAAATTTCCAGAAATTCATCTATGTGTTTGTAAGGGTCCTCATTGGTATTTCCATAAAAGGATGGGAGCATTTGGATGGTGCTGGATTTAATCTCATATTGGATGGCTTGATTTTGTGGGAGATGAATACAAGATGAAGGTTGATATTGATTGGGAATGAAATAATCCTTCATTTGTTTGGGGATTTCTTGATTATCTTGATTTTCAGCCATTTGATTTTTCAGGAGATTATTCTTTGATGGAGAAGTCTCTCAATTTCTGGGATTGGTCCTAGCAAATTAGGGCTTTGTGATCTCCTACCATGCATGCATTAGGACCAACTGAGAGAAGAGAGAATTTTTTTTAATTTTATTATTTTAGATTTTTTTTATTTTAACAAAGGCAAACAAGTTTCAACAATTACCCTATTTGACCTAGAGATCCTAGACTTGAAAGTGAGATTTCTCACAAAGTGGCCATAGACCAACTTAAGTCCACTATTAGGTATATCCACTGGCCAGGTAAGAGGTGGGGTAGTGGGAGGCTCCCCCTACTTTCGTAGGGACCTAATTAGAGAACCACTTTCCCGCTTAGGCGTTGCCTTTTAACCTCTAGCCTTAGACACCAGTTTCCAAAACCAATTAGTGGCCCAAGTGGACCTAAACCTCAGTGTGAACCCTAAGGCCAATGTTTACTGACTTTTATTAGGGCTTGGGAATGCAAAAGATGCAGGTAGATTGTGGTTTGTGGGCTAAGGAAGGTGATCAAATCCCCACCTTATCTTGTTAAGGAAATTGCCCTTAAAGTATTTTAGAAATGATGTGCACACCACAAAATCAAGCAAGGGATTCTATGCAAGCATGGCAATGCATGATCATGCTTTTTAAAGAATTGAGATTCTCACCTTGCCTCCTCGCAATCTTCGACAAGAAAGGAAACTTTTCAAAAAAAAGAAATTACCTAAACATGGAAATCTAAATGATGCATGTCCTAAAGATGGAAGGTTTCTAATCTTGACATGACATCTTGATTGGATTCAAGTGATTGATTTTTTTTTTTTTTGATTTTTTTTTTGTTTCTTTTTTTTTTTTTTTAATTATCTAAACATGGTAACTAAGAAAGGGAACTAATCATATCTAAACATGGCAACTAAGAAAAAGAAACTAAATCGAGAGGGTTTTAATGATACTTACCTCCAACGCAATCCCTCGTTCTTTTGGAAATGAAACTAAATGGAAAGAATGAGAAGAAAGAACTCACCTCACTTCCTTTTTTTCTGATTTTTCCTTCAATTTTCAGATGTTTCTTTCCAAAATAGATCTTTTACCTACAGATTCAGCTTTCAGCGACAGTTTTCTGACAGATTCTTCAATTTTACAATTTTCAGGATTTTTCACTTTTATTTGATACCTACAAAAAGAAAGACAATGTTAGCATGAATATATACAAATAACACCAAGATTATCAAAACTAAAATTCTAATTCCCCGGCAACAGCGCCAAAAATTGATAGCCCACGAATGCGTCGTTAAACACGTGACTAACAATCTCAAAATTATCGGCTTACACTAATGATTTTAACAATAGTTAAGTGGTGAGAACCGAGTCTAATCCACGGGGAACTAGATTTTAGAGTTGAAGACGTTGGGTTTTATTAGAAAATAACGTGGTGATATTTAAAAACTAAGTTGCGTTAAATAAATCTAAGCTACGTAAATAATAGAGAGAGAGAATATAAAGGGTGGATGAACGTGTTGGCCCTTTTGGTAACGGCAGCAAGCTAACCTAGAGGGGTGGGTGAATAGGTTTTTCTGGAATCTGAAATAGAAACTTAACACAGAAATAAACACTTGAAGATTTGGTTAGTTTGGTGTGATAAAGAGTAGCAGTGCGAAAAGCAAATAACAATCACACAATGGACACAGGGATTTTATCCTGGTTCGGCCCTTCCCACATGGAAGTCCTACGTCCAGTCCCCAAGCAATCTCTTGGGATTTCACTACCAAGGTATAGTCCCCCTTAAGGACCAAACAACCCCCACCCAGCACCCCTTCTCTCTTCTTCTCTTTCCCGGGCAAGAAGGCAGCCCACTTCTCTTATAGTAAAGAAGCCAACCTCCTGGTACAAACCCCAGTGCGGTTCTGCTAGACACTGACCCCTAGCTAGGTTAACTACTGTATACAGTCCTACAAGCCGGACACGATCTTCCTTAGAAAGATCAGACTGAGAAGCTTTACAAGATTAACACTTGTGCAAGCTCACAGTCACAACTCTCCCCAGATATACAATGAGCTCGGAGAGAAAACAGAAAGAGGAGAAAAAGGCTCGAATGCTTGAAAGCTTGGAAGTTTGAGAGCTTGAAATGCTTTGAATGCTTCTTCTTGGCTCAGGCTCTTTCTCTCTCTTTCTTGAGTGTGTGTGGAGTTGAGGTGTTTCTCACAGTTGTACACTCCTACAATATTCAGGAAAAGGCTCTTCTCCTCGATCTTAGCAGTGCTCCTTCTTTTATATGAGCAGTCTTTGAACAGGTCCGTTGAAGATATAGCCGTTTGAGTTTTGGATCCGTTGAAGTTCTAGCCGTTGCTGATCTTCTCTTCATTTATCTTAATCAGACTCTGATGGTCTTCGAGGTCTGAACACATAGAAGAAAGTGTTAGCATAAAAGAGTGTTTATGATAAACGATGCATGGTACTGTGCTTCTGCTAACATACTGAAAATAGTAAGTCAAATCTTTTTCTGACAAGATTATGCATGCAGCTTTTTGTCAGAGGATATTTGACTTTTCATTTAGCGCCAAAAATACTTTCAATATTCAAGAGAAATCGTTGTTCATTTACAAGTAAATCGTTGCGGGTTTATGAACCAAATCGATGTGAAGATAAGTCGATATGATCTTTGAAGAAGTCGTTATGATCACTTATGAAATCGTTATGTGAACGATTTCTTAACAAATCGTTGTGGAGGCAAGTCGATGCGTTCACTTAAGAAATCGTTATGGTTTAAAGAAATCGTTATGAGCATGACTTATGAAGTGGTTATGCAAGCAAATCGATGTGAGAGTAAGTCGTTGCACTCACTTATAGAATCGTTATGAGATCGATTTCTTATCAAATCGTTATGAGATCGATTTCTTATCAAATCGTTATGAGATCGATTTCTTATCAAATCGTTATGAGATCGATTTCTTATCAAATCAATGCGCTTAAAGAGAATCGTTGCGAATACTTATGAAGTCGTTATGGCATCGACTTCTTAACAATCGTTGCGGCGCTTGATACTTTGGCACTTTAAACAGAAATCGATGTATATTAACTAAACATCGATTTTATCATTTTAGTGCGCCATTTATTGCATCAATGTAAGACTTAGCATTTTGCTATGGGATTGATGCGACACAGATGAAGCATGATATTCAGTGAGACTTATCATCTGTTAATGGGGTTGATGCACACAGATGAAGCAAAATATTATGAATACCTATATTTTGTTATCCGCAATATATATTTTGTTAACATCTAAATGCATCATATATTTTGTTATCACCAAAATACCAAGATCACAAAAGATACCATAGAGTGGTTCAACAGAACGACCACAAAACAAGATTAAAAACTACAACTCACTAAATAGATAAAAAGGATTAACAATGTGCTATTTAAGTTAAGCATAACTCAACAATTCCATAATAAGGAAAACATGAGAAATAGAGAGAGAAAGGAGAGAGAATGAGAGAGAGAAGAGAATAGAACAAAATATGAGAGAGAGAGAAGAGAGAGACGAAAGGGAGAGAGGGATAGACCGAGAGAGAAGAGAGAGGAGCGGCGCGTGAGAGAGAGGAGAGAGAAAGTGAGAGGAGAGAGAGCGTGAGAAAGAGAGAGATAGGAGAGCGAGAGAGAGGAATGGGAGGCGGTCGCCTCTCCTCTACGTGCATGCAACTACATGCACGTGGAGGAGGGGAAGGAGGGCTGCGCAGCGGGCGCGTGGCGCAGGCGGGGCCCGTGGGCCGCGGGCAGGGGACGCGGACACGGGCGAAGCGGCGGGCGGCTGGGGCTGCACGCAGGGGCAGGCGCAGCAGGCGCGCGTGGCAGGCGCGGTAGGCGCACTCGGCGTGCGTGGGGGCGAGGGCTGCTTGGAGGCGGCCTGGGCATGGCAGTGCAAGCGGGGTACCGGGCGCGGGCGCTGCTGCTGCTTCTGTTCCTGAGAGAAAGAGACCGAGGGGAGAGGAAGAAGGGAGGAAAAAGAAGATGGAGGGTGTGTGCGGAGGAAAGAGGGAGAGAGAAAGAGGGTGAGAATAAGTGGGGAAGGAATCGCAAGAAGAGAGAGAGAGGGGGGTTTTAAATAGAGAGCTCTCTCTCTAAAAGAGAGGTTTTCAAAAATAAGGAGAAAATCTTGTAAAAATAGAAAGAAGAGGAGGAAGAAAAGACAGGCGGCTAGGGTTTTGAAACTTTCTGAATATGCCAGATTTACCCCTGTTAGATTGCTTTGTCCATTGACCCGTTAAGCATTTCATACAATGGCCATTAACCTGCAAATACAACACAACAGATATTTAATCAATTATCACCCACGTAATCCAATATTTATGAATTATCAATTATTTGTCAATAAAATGGCACAATTATTCATAACAATTATGAGATATCACATCCCCCAACTTACTCATTGTTAGTCCTTAGCAATGCACACAAGTGAATAATTGGGACTAACAGGAACTTCAAACATCATTTTCATGTCAAGAAAGTAGAGATAAGACTGATCAACAATAAGTATTTCCAGTTCTAGTAGCATGTGTCAAAGATAATCATGCAGTTCATGTTATTAGACAGTTCCTCAAGATACAGTTGAAATTATCATTTCCTTCATGTATGCACTTATGATCAATAAGCATTGCTAAGATAGTGTATGAGTGTTTGACCCATTACCTAGAGATGATATCAATTCTACACTCCTAAAATCCAATCCTCGAATTACAGGTAGCTTTCACTCTGCCTTTTTATTTTCATCCTTCGGTATCATTTTTTTTTTCTTTGAATATCCTTTCACTGTTTGACGCGAACTTCAACACTTTATGAGGTGCCGAGGCTCGGTTACTAAGCTAGGGATTTCCTTCATCGTTTTTTTTCAATTTTTTTTTTCATAACTTGCAGGCAGGTAGCTTTTTCCCCACGATTAGTTTCAACAAGAGTGTAGAATGTCAATCTTCATCATGAGTATTAGGTAAACCCTCATCACCTTCTTGAATGACACTTATTCATCATCTAATATATGTGTGAAAGTTCAATAACATTTCAAATGTAGCTCGAGGAAAATGCTAAGAATATAACCACAAAATTCATCCTTTAGCGTGCCACTAGCACAAGTATATACTTAGTGTAAAATCAGTCTAGAATGATGTATTCCTCCCATGAAAAATGATACATGAAGTAAATGAGCATAGAATAATGCCTGGGATGTTTAGGATTTAAAGATTTGAAAGATTTGCTCTCCCCCAACTTAAATGACATTGTCCTCAATGGCATAAAAGTAATGAACATAGAATAAAGCCAATGTAAGTTAAGAAAGGAGAGATGCAACATGATGATCTCATGAGGGTGGCAGCACACTGGCTTCAGCAAAGGTAATGGGTTGCTCACTAGCCTTCCAAAAACCTAGAACAAAATAGAAAAGAAAATACGTTAAATGTCCTAAAAATATTGGGTTGCCTCCCAATAAGCGCTAAATTTAATGTCTTCAGCCGGACACAAATGAAGTTCCTACGCATCTACTCAAGATCATTCAAGGGAATGGATTCATTAGGTGAGAGCTGCATGTTTTCCATGTATGGTTTGAGACGTTGACCATTAACAGTGAAAGTTTGACTATTTTTAGGATCAAGAATTTTAACAGCACCATGGTCAAAAGTTTTTACCACAATGAATGGTCCATCCCATCGAGATTTCAATTTACCTGGAAATAAGCGCAACCTAGAGTTAAAGAGCCAAACCTTTTGGTCAGGATGGAAGGATTTTCTCAAAATATGTTTGTCATGAAAGATTTTGGTCTTGGCTTTATATATTTTGGAATTCTCATAGGCTTCATTGCGCAATTTCTGAAGCTCATGCATTTGGAGGGCTCTATGTGATCTAGCTTGGGCTAAGTCAAGATTGAATTGCTTAATGGCCCAATAAGCCCTATGCTCTAAATCAACAGGAAGGTGACAGGCTTTACCAAAAATCAACCTGTAGGGAGACATGCCAATGGGAGTCTTATAAGCAGTCCGATAGGCCCACAACAGCATATCCAATCTTTCTGACCAATCTTTCCTATCGGGCCTAACAGTCTTTTGGAGAATGTTCTTGATCTCCCTATTGGACACTTCCACTTGGCCACTGGTCTGGGGATGGTAGGGGTAGCAATCTTGTGAGTGATCCCATATCTTTTAAGCAAAGCTCAAAATTGGGAATGAGTGAAGTGAGATCCCCCATCACTTATGATGGCCCGAGGGCACCCAAATCTAGAGAAGATATTCTCCACACAAATTTCATGACAACCTTATGGTCATTGGTGCGGGTGGCAATGGCCTCAATCCATTTAGACACATAATCAACAGCCACAAGGATATACTCATTGCAAAGGATGAAGGAAATGGGCCCATGAAATCAATTCCCCAGACATCAAAAATTCTACCACCAAAATGGGGTTGAGTGGCATCATGTCTCTCCTAGAATTGTTGCCTACTGCTTGGCATTTCAGACAGGTTTTACTGAATTCATAGGCATCTTGAACATGTCGGCCAGTAAAACCCACTTTGCAAGACCTTGGCAGCAATTTTCTTCCCCGAGAAGTGTCCCCCACAAGCTAGAGTGTGACAGAAATTGAGGATGCTTTGTTGCTCTTCCTCAGGGACACATCTCCTAATGACTTGGTCTGGACCCATGAAAAATAATTCAGGGTCATCCCAAAAAATGGTTGACTTTAGAGAAAAAATGATCCCTTTCATTCTTTGACCATCCTTCAGGAATTTGCCCCACCGCAAGGTAATTGACAATGTGAGCATACCAAGGGGTGTATTATGAGAAATAGCAAGGAGGTGTTCATCGGGAAAGGAGTCATGCACGGGAGCACTATCTGGGATGAGAATTCGGGACAGATGATCAGCAACAACATTTTCAGTACCTTTCTTATCCCGAATCTCCAAATAAAATTCTTGAAGGGAAGGATCCATCTGATGAGTCTTGGTTTAGATTCCTTCTTTGCCAGGAGATACTTCAAAGCAGAATGATCTGAGTAGATGATGACTTTTGCCCCCAAAAGATAAGATCGAATTTTTCAAGGGCAAAAACCACAGCAAGGAGTTCTTTCTCTGTGGTGGTGTAGTGCAAATTGATCAACAAAAGGGTGCGACTCGCATAATAAATCACCACAGGACGTTTATCAATTCTTTGTCCCAAAACAGCACCTATGGCATAGTCAGAGGTATCACACATGATCTCAAAGGGCAATGACCAATCAGGAGTTTGAAGAATGGGAGCTTTGGTCAAAGCCTCTTTCAAAGTAGTGAATGCCTCCAAACAAGCATCATCAAATTCAATGGGACATCCTTTGCTAGGAGAAGAGTTAAGGGACGGGCAATTTTGGGAAAATTTTCAATGAACCGGCGATAGAAGCCAGCATGGCCCAGAAATGCACGAATCTGTCTGATGGAGGTAGGGGGAGGAAGATCAACAATAAGGCCAACTTTGGCTCTATCTACCCCAATACCCCGCTCAGACACAATGTGGCCCAAGACAATGCCCTCTCGAACTATGAAGTGGCTCTTCTCCCAACTAAGCACCAAATTTGTCTCCACACATCGCCAAAACCTTCTCCAGATTTTTCAGACATTTTTCAAAAGAATCCCCGTATATAGAAAAATCGTCCATAAATACCTCAAGGAATTCTCCCACCAATCAGAGAATATTGCCATCATGCACCTTTGAAAAGTGGCTGGTGCATTGCAAAGTTCGAATGACATTCTCCTAAAAGAAATGTGCCATAGGGGCACGTAAAGGTGGTCTTTTCTTGATCTTCTGGGTAAATTTCTACTTGATTGTACCCAGAATAACCATCCAAAAAGCAGAAAAACTGCTGGCCTGCTAGTCTCTCTAGGATTTGATCCATGAATGGGAGTGGAAAATGATCTTTCTTGGTCATGGCATTGAGCTTCCTATAATCTATGCACACTTTCCATCCCGTGGTCAATCTAGTGGGTACCTCCTCCCCTTTCTCATTTTTCACCACTGTCAGCCCGACTTCTTGGGAACCACTTGGGTGGGCTGACCCACTGGCTATCTGATATTGGATAAGCCATTCCAGCATCTAGCCACTTCACTACTTCCTTCTTCACCACTTCCTTCATGTTGGGATTTAACCTCCTTTATGTTTCCGGCTTGGTTTAGCATTGTTCTCCAAGTAGATGTGGTGCATGCAAACAGATGGACTAATCCCCTTAAGGTCGGCCACTGTCCAACCTATGGCACCTCTATGTTCCCTAAAACTTCTATCAATTGGGCTTTGGGTAGGACTTAGGTTGGAGGCAATGATAACAGGCAAAGTTTGGTTTGGGCCCAGGAATACATACTTGAGGAGTCTGGAAGAGGTTTAAGCTCAAGATCTGGAGGGCTTTGAAGTGAAGGTAAAGCTGGTTCAGATTGCAAGGCCGGTAGAGGTTCGACCTTGGACCAAGGTGCCAAATCATGTAAAGCATTGGTCTCCTCAAGTGGTCAACATCTAGATCATTATCAATGGCCTCAGTCAAAATGTCAATAGAATGACAACCTTCTTCTTGATTTGGATATTGAGATGCTTTGAAAACGTTGAGAGAAACCTTTTGTCCCCAAATGAAATGTCCATCATCCCCGTAGCACAGTTGATATTGGCTTTGGCAGTGGCGAGGAAGGGGCGACCAAGAATGATAGGAGTGTGTTCAACTCCTGGTTGGTAGACATATCAAGGATGAGAAAGTCCACGGGAAAGTAACAATCATTGACTTTGACAATTACATCCTCTATCAATCCCCGTGGAGTCTTGACCGAATGATCGGCCAACTGAAGATGATGGAAGTGGGCTTGAGTTCCCCTATGTTGAATTGCTCATAAATAATGGTGGGAAGAAGATTGACACTTGCCCCTAAATCAGAAGGGCACGATCAAAGGTTATACCACCTATATCACATGAAATGAGAGGAGCACCAGGGTCCTTCAACTTCCTAGGGAGGTGGTTTGTCAAGACTGCACTAACATCTTCAGATAGCCAGATTTTCTGAATTGCAGTCTTGGATTCCCTTCGTGGAGTGCACATTTCTTTCAAAAATTTAGCATAAGTCGGGACATGCTTGATTGCATCCAGGAGTGGAATATTGATGTGGACTTGTTTGAACAATCCAACAACTCCTCATCTTGGACTGACTCTTTTCTTAATGGGCTTGGATTCTAGAGCACTCAGAAATGGCACTTTGGGCTGGTAAGAAGTTGGATTTCATGAGCCTTCCCTTTCCTTTGTTCTCTTCCCCCAACTTAGTCTGAATGGGTTCCTCTTCACTATCACTAGTATCATCTTGGGCCTTTAGTTCAGGATTATTCACAACCTCTTTTCCCTTATGTGGGTCGCTTAGCACCTTACCACTTCGCAGGCTTGAAATGGCTTTTATGTTCTCTAATTGTGGGCCTCTTGGTTGGACTTGTTGGACAGGTTGAGGTAAGAGGCCTGGTTGTGAAGCAAAGCCTGGTGGTTGGTTCCTTGGGTTGGGCACAGGTTGGCTAGGCAATTGGCCCACTTCCCTTCTTGTGGTGGTCTCAGCCATCTGGCCCACTTGGGCTTCTAACCTAGCCATGGTCTGTTGGTTTGTAGCCAAGAGTTGTTGTTGCTGGTGCAATGTTGTTGTTGGGCAGGATAATTTGTGCAGTTGATTGAATTGTTCTTCAAAATTTTGTTGAGGAGGTTGTTGAAAGGTAGGCTGAACTTGCTTGGGTGAGGAGGAGGATATTGGACTACCTGAGAGAATGGGCCTGAGGCCCTCTGGCATAAGTGCCATTATAAGGATTCGGCTGGGCCTGAAACTGGTTCTGGAATGGTTGTTTTGGGGCTTGAGGCACGGATAGGTTAGGTCTTTGAGGTGGAACTTGTTGATTTTTCCAAGAGAAATTGGGATGGATGGTTTCTCCAGCCTGGATTGTATGAATTGGAAAATGGGTCTAGATTGGGCTTGGGAAATCCTTGGGCTGCTTGGACTTGTTCTTGGATGAAAGGTGGAGTTGAGCTGCAGTTGGACATTCATTATGTGATGGGCCGGGCTAGCACACAAGCTACAGACTTCCTGATGATAGGAATCTGGGCCAACATATGGGCTTGAGGGGAATGGGCCCAAGGAATCCTGATGGGTCCTAGACAAGATTTGGTCCATCTTTTGAGCCAGAGAGGCAACAGTTTGGGCCATCGTGTCCACTTTCTCCCACTTTTGGGCCATGAGATGGTTCTCGAATTTGGGCTCCGATTCAGCCTGATTTCTCACTTCATACAACCAGCCCGTTTGGATGGCCCAATAGATCTCTCATAAGATGAAAGTGAGGCATGATTAATTGAATTTTTACTTAGCATTTCAAAGAGATCATAAGCCTCCTCCTCACTTTTACTCATGAAAGCCCCTCCACATGAAGCATCCACCATTTGTCTATATTGTTCAGTCAATCCTTCATAAAATGCTTGGACAATTTGCCATTTTGAGAGACCATGGTGGGGGCATTTTCTCAACTCCTTCAACCTTTCCCATGACTCATGAATTAATTTCCCTGGTGTTTGAGAAAATCCAGTAACGGCTCTTCTCATGGTATTGGTTCGGCCTATGGGATAGAATTTTTTCAAAAATTCTTGTTGCATTTCTGCCCAAGTTCTAATGGTTTTCCCTATAGTGCCCAACCAATATTTAGCTTTATCCTTAAGAGAGAATGGGAAAAGAGTCAGTCTGAGGGCATCATTAGTGAAGTTCTGGATCTTGACAGTGGAACAAATTTCCAGAAATTCATCTATGTGTTTGTAGGGGTCCTCATTGGTTTCCATAAAAGGATGGGAGCATTTGGATGGTGCTGGATTTAATCTCATATTGGATGGCTTGATTTTGTGGGAGATGAATACAAGATGAAGGTTGATATTGATTGGGAATGAAATAATCCTTCATTTGTTTGGGGATTTCTTGATTATTGATTTTCAACTATTTGATTTTTCAGGAGATTATTCCTTTGATGGAGAAGTCTCTCAATTCTGGGATTGGTCCTAGCAAATTAGGGCTTGTGATCTCCTACCATGCATGCATTAGGACCAACTGAGAGAAGAGAGATTTTTTTTAATTTTATTATTTTAGATTTTTTTTATTTTAACAAAGGCAAACAAGTTTCAACAATACCCTATTTGACCTAGAGATCCTAGACTTGAAGGTGAGATTTCTCACAAAGTGGCCATAGACCAACTTAATCCACTATTAGGTATATCCACTGGCCAGGTAAGAGGTGGGGTAGTGGGAGGCTCCCCCTACTTTCGTAGGGACCTAATTAGAGAACCACTTTCCGCTTAGGCGTTGCCTTTTAACCTCTAGCCTTAGACACCAATTTCCAAAACCAATTAGTGGGCCCAAGTGGACCTAAACCTCAGTGTGAACCCTAAGGCCAATGTTTATTGACTTTTATTAGGGCTTGGGAATGCAAAAGATGCAGGTAGATTGTGGTTTGTGGGCTAAGGAAGGATGATCAAATCCCCACCTTATCTTGTTAAGGAAATTGCCCTTAAAGTATTTTAGAAATGATGTGCACACCACAAAATCAAGCAAGGGATTCTATGCAAGCATGGCAATGCATGATCATGCTTTTTAAAGAAATTGAGATTCTCACCTTGCCTCCCGCAATCTTCGACAAGAAAGGAAACTTTTCAAAGAAAAGAAATTACTTAAACATGGAAATCTAAATGATGCATGTCCTAAGATGGAAGGTTTCTAATCTTGACATGACATCTTTGATTGGATTCAAGTGATTGATTTTTTTTTTGATTTTTTTTTTGTTTCTTTTTTTTTAATTATCTAAACATGGTAACTAAGAAAGGGAACTAATCATATCTAAACATGGCAACTAAGAAAAAGAAACTAAATCGAGAGGGTTTTAATGATACTTACCTCCAACGCAATCCCTCGTTCTTTTGGAAATGAAACTAAATGGAAAGAATGAGAGAAGGAAACTCACCTCACTTCCCTTTTTTCTGATTTTTCCTTCAATTTTCAGATGTTTCTTTCCAAAATAGATCTTTTACCTACAGATTCAGCTTTCAGCGACAGTTTTCTGACAGATTCTTCAATTTTACAATTTTCAGGATTTTTCACTTTTATTGATACCTACAAAAGAAAGACAATGTTAGCATGAATATATACAAATAACACCAAGATTATCAAAACTAAAATTCTAATTCCCCGGCAACAGCGCCAAAAATTGATAGCCCACGAATGCGTCGTTAAACACGTGACTAACAATCTCAAAATTATCGGCTTACACTAATGATTTTAACAATAGTTAAGTGGTGAGAACCGAGTCTAATCCACGGGGAACTAGATTTTAGAGTTGAAGACGTTGGGTTTTTAGTTAGAAAATAACGTGGTGATATTTAAACTAAGTTGCGTTAAATAAATCTAAGCTACGTAAATAATTAGAGAGAGAAATATAAAGGGTGGATGAACGTGTTGGCCCTTTTGGTACGGCAGCAAGCTAACCTAGAGGGGGGGGTGAATAGGTTTCTGGAATCTGAAATAGAAACTTAACACAGAAATAAACACTTGAAGATTGGTTAGTTTGGTGTGATAAAGAGTAGCAGTGCGGAAGCAAATAACAATACACAATGGACACAGGGATTTTATCCTGGTTCGGCCCTTCCACATGGAAGTCCTACGTCCAGTCCCCAAGCAATCTCTTGGGATTTCACTAACCAAGGGTATAGTCCCCCCTAAGGACAAACAACACCCAGCACCCCAGCGGTCTTCTTCTCTTCCGGGCAAGAAGGCAGCCCACTTCTCTTATAGTAAAGAAGCCAACCTCCTGGTACAAACCCCAGTGCGGTTTGCTAGACACTGACCCCTAGCTAGGTTAACTACTGTATACAGTCCTACAGCCGGACACGATCTTCCTTAGAAAGATCAGACTGAGAAGCTTTACAAGATTAACACTTGTGCAAAGCTCACAGTCACAACTCTCCCCAGATATACAATGAGCTCGGAGAGAAAACAGAAGAGAGAAAAGAAGGCTCGAATGCTTGAAAGCTTGGAAGTTTGAGAGCTTGAAATGCTTTGAAGCTTCTTCTTGGCTCAGGCTCTTTCTCTCTTTCTTGAGTGTGTGTGGAGTTGAGGTGTTTCTCACAGTTGTACACTCCTACAAAGAATTCAGGAAAAGGCTCTTCCTCGATCTTCAGCAGTGCTCCTTCTTTTTATGAGCAGTCTTTGAACAGGTCCGTTGAAGATATAGCCGTTTGAGTTTTGGATCCGTTGAAGTTCTAGCCGTTGCTGATCTTCTCTTCATTATCTTAATCAGACTCTGATGGTCTTCGAGGTCTGAACATATAGAAGAAGTGTTAGCATAAAAGAGTGTTTATGATAAACGATGCATGGTACTGTGCTTCTGCTAACATACTGAAAATAGTAAGTCAAATCTTTTTCTGACAAGATTATGCATGCAGCTTTTTGTCAGAGGATATTTGACTTTTCATTTAGCGCCAAAAATACTTTCAAAATATTCAAGAGAAATCGTTGTTCATTTACAAGTAAATCGTTGCGGGTTTATGAACAAATCGATGTGAAAGATAAGTCGATATGATCTTTGAAGAAGTCGTTATGATCACTTATGAAATCGTTATGTGAACGATTTCTTAACAAATCGTTGTGGAGGCAAGTCGATGCGTTCACTTAAGAAATCGTTATGGTTTAAAGAAATCGTTATGAGCATGACTTATGAAGTGGTTATGCAAGCAAATCGATGTGAGAGTAAGTCGTTGCACTCACTTATAGAATCGTTATGAGATCGATTTCTTATCAAATCGTTATGAGATCGATTTCTTATCAAATCGTTATGAGATCGATTTCTTATCAAATCGTTATGAGATCGATTTCTTATCAAATCAATGCGCTTAAAGAGAATCGTTGCGAATACTTATGAAGTCGTTATGGCATCGACTTCTTAACAAACGTTGCGGCGCTTGATACTTTGGCACTTTAAACAGAAATCGATGTATATTAACTAAACATCGATTTTATCATTTTAGTGCGCCATTTATTGCATCAATGTAAGACTTAGCATTTTGCTAGGGATTGATGCGACACAGATGAAGCATGATATTCAGTGAGACTTATCATCTGTTAATGGGGTTGATGCAACACAGATGAAGCAAAATATTTATGAATACCTATATTTTGTTATCTCCGCAAATATATTTTGTTAACATCTAAATGCATCATATATTTGTTATCACCAAAATACCAAGATCACAGATAACCATAGAGTGGTCAACAGAACGACCACAAAACAAGATTAAAAACTACAACTCACTAAATAGATAAAAGGATTAACAATGTGCTATTTAAGTTAAGCATAACTCAACAATTACAATAATAAGGAAAACATGAGAAATAGAGAGAGAAAGGAGAGAGAATGAGAGAGAGAAGAGAATAGAACAAAATATGAGAGAGAGAGAAGAGAGAGACGAAAGGGAGAGAGGGGATAGACGAGAGAGAAGAGAGAGGAGCGGCGCGTGAGAGAGAGGAGAGAGAAAGCGAGAGGAGAGAGCGCGAGAAAGAGAGAGATAGGAGAGCGAGAAGAGAGAGAATGGGAGACAGGAGAGAGAGAGAGAACGGGAGGCGGTCGCCTCTCCTCTATGTGCATGCAACTGCATGCACATGGAGGAGGGGGAGGCGGGCTGCACAGCGGGCGCGTGGTGCAGGCGGGGCGTGCGGGCCGCGGACAGGCGACGCAGACACGAGCGAAGCGGCGGGCGGCTGGGCTGCGGCGGGGGCAGGCGCAGCAGGCACGCGCGGGCAGGCGCGGCAGGCGCACTCGGCGTGCGCGGGGGCGAGGGCTGCTTGGAGGCGGCCTGGGCATGGCAGCGCAAGCGGGGTACCGGGCGCGGGCGCTGCTGCTGCTTCTGTTCCTGAGAGAAAGAGACCGAGGGAGAGAGGAAGAAGGGAGGAAGAAGAGAGAAGAAGAAGATGGAGGGTGTGTACGGAGGAAAGAGGAGAGAGAAAGAGGGTGAGAATAAGTGGGGAAGGAATCGCAAGAGAGAGAGAGGGGGGTTTTAAATAGAGAGCTCTCTCTAAAAGAGAGGTTTTCAAAAATGGGGGGAAATCTTAGAAAAATAGAAAGAAGAGGGAGAACGAAAAAGACAGGCGGCTAGGGTTTTGCAACTTCCTGAATATGCCAGAGTTACCCCTGTTAGATTGCTTTGTCCATTGACCCGTTAAGCATTTCATACAATGGCCCATTAACCTGCAAATACAACAAAACAGATATTAATCAATTATCGCCCATGTAATCCAATATTATGAATTTATCAATATTCGTCAATAAAATGGCACAATTATTCATAACAATTTTGAGATTATCAGGTGTTATAAGAAATCTCCCTACCTTCGCGAAGCAAGCGAAGTATAGAGTCCACACGACATTTCCCCCGCTCCACACAACGTCCTCGCGGCGAGAACACGCCAAACCAAGCTCCAACAAGTCGAATCGCCCAGAAATCCTTCAGCATACCCCCCCTGGCCGAGCAGAGCTCATATGAGCTCTGTTCTGTAGAGGTTCTATAAAAACTCTTCACAGTTAAGAACGCAATGCCACACTGTGTCGCGACCCTAACGCGACGCACCAGCCCGTCGCCTTCAATAAGCCGACATCAGCAAGCTTGCCCCATGCGCAACACGTGGCGCACATGCAGACGAAGACTAAAAACAGCGGTTTCATGAACGTGACGCCCTAGGATGTCGTGTTCAAAACGCGACGCCCTTCACTGTCGTGTTCACAGACAGTGAATCAATGAGCACTTTGGGCCCAAATCTTCGGCCCACAGAGCCGCACCACCTGCAGAAAATACCTGCTACACACGTCATTGGCCACACACCGGCCTCCATACACACATGAAGACGATCCGAACGGCCGAAACGTCACATTACATGTCTCTAATACAATCTCAACTTGACCTCCTTTTCTGATCTAATTACTGTTGTATACTTATTTCCTTGAGATCCTCATATGTGCTCTGAACCAACTATTGAATCTCTTGACCAATTAAGTGAATACATGAATTGTCAGCAAGTACTTAAGTAGGGTCTTGGACCCAAAGTTGACCTTTATGCTAGACAGGGGGCTCGGTCTAGTCCTGGAAGATCCGAACACTCTTAGTGCCCAGTGGTACCATATGAAGGGCGATGGCCAGTGAGTGGCTTGACCTAGTCCTGGAAGATCCCGAACATCCTTAGTGCCCAGTGGTACCATATGGAGAGTGATGACTGGTGCGGCATACACCACAAGTGAGTGTTCTCGATTGACTTGCTTGATAGTTCATTGTCTCATGATCAATTACATGAAGTAGTTCATAGTATAACTAAGTGCATGTTAATCATGAAGTGTTCAGTGCCTAACAAGTTCATTCTATCGTGATTGATTGCGTGAAACAAAACATAGTGAATCCAAGTGCGTGATAATCGTGAAGTGTTCAGTGAGCAGTTCTTGAGTAATCTAGCATTGTTATTATAGCATTCATGTACAATCTTGTTACGTGAAATCCAGTTACTGATCGATCTCTTGCTCTTGTCTTGCGTGAAATCTAGTGTTCACCTCTCCAGTGATCGTATAGTATCAATGCTTGAACTCGTGCTTATCTTGAGTAAGATTCAATGTGATCATATACCATTGTTAAATGAATCATAATCATTATCTCTTTGCAGTCGCTATTTAATATCTCATGTTTACTTACATGATAAATCCATACAGTAAAGTATATGCGTGCTATTTGTGAAAAGTAATTAAATACAAATCTCATGAGTTATCTAGTTCCATCCTAACGGGTGTGCATACAATTTCTTAACAATGTTCAGTAGCTACATTCTGATTGTTTCACTCTGCTAGTAACTTCTATTATCATGTAGTATTCCTGTTTAATAAACCCTAGTATATATCTCACAGTGATCTCCACATCTAATTCAGTAAGCCCTTGTTCCGCTCTTGTTACCCCTAAATTCCTTTAACTTTATTAACTGCTATTGTGGTTTACGAATTGATTAGGGGTAATCTACTGGGCATTTTTATGCTCATTATTTTATTAACATTTTTCAGGAAAAATTTCAAGTGTAAGATTAAGTGGTTAGGAAGTGTGCTGAGGGGCTGAACCCCTTCGTGATTCAAGTGAGTTTCTCTCTTACCGACTCATTTGTTGCGCCTCGACTTCTTCCGCTGCCATAACGTTGGGGCGTGACAAGACACCTGTTAGAAGACCAAAAGCAGAACCCTGTCGCGACTCGTTGACCGAGCGCAACAGGAACGCAACACACCTAGTGGTCACAACAGGGATGACTGTCGCAACGGGCACCTCCGTCGCGACATGGCTAGTCATCCCACACACAAATGGAAAGTCGAAAACCCGAGATGTTACAGAACCCGTCAAGCACAAGGACAACATGGAGTCGCAAGGGTACGGGAGCGTTTCCCTAGTCGATATGGTGTGGGAGGTGATAGGTGGCTCCGAGGAGGAGGAGGAGGAAACTGATGCAGTGAAGGGCGCGACTGCAGAGAGGCATCATAAGCTACAAATCGCACTGACGTCGTTGCCTGGGAGGAGGAAGTAGACCCTAACTCGCCGACAGAGGAGGAGGAAGCAGAAAAGGAATACTCAACCGGCCTGTCGTTGAGCAAGGAAGGAGAGGCTGGGGGAAGGGGGGGGGGGTCGTTCCAACCAGCAAGAGGGAGAGAGAGAGCGAGAGTGGGGGATTTGGCGCCAGGGGATGGGGAACTAGGGATTTGGCGCCCGGGGGAGGGGGCGAAAATTAGGAGATTTGGCGCCGCGGGGAGGGGGAAATGTTTTCCGGATTTGGCACGACTTTTGAGGTTAGGGATATTAATATTATATTATTAATATTTAAGATATGAAGATCTTAAAACATGTAAATTTATTTAAAATATTAATTTATAAACAAAAAAGATTAATATTAAATATCTATCAGAATATTAATTTAATGTATTAATATAAATGCAAAAATTAAATAGTATTTAAAATATTAATTATAAATAAAAGACGTGTAAATATATTAAATATTTACATATAGATATATCATGTAGATATAAATACATAGATATATAACTACATAGAAAACAAATAAAAAGAATAAGCTAAAATCAACAAAAATTCAAAACAAATAAAAGAACAAAATGTTTCTATTATTAACATTATAATATTAAGATCTATCATTAGTTAAATGTTAATTTTCTATTATTAGCATTTAAGATATTGAGATCTTAAACAAAAATGTAAAGCATTTTGTGGATTTAAGATATCAACATCTGATATTCATATGTCAACACCTGTGTTTATATATCAGCACATGTTGTTCGTATGCCAAACTTGTTGTTGTGTGTGTTAGCATCTGTTGTCCAGATGTCAACGTCTGTTGTTCATATGTCAACACTTGTTGTTTTCTTGAGCAGGCAAAACTACTCCCAGATTTGATTCGACAATAAGATTCTAAACTTTGAGATCAAGTTGGATGTTTCATTTTCTTGGGTTTTAAAGTGACTGTACCAACATGATACTCGAATACCACCGTGGCTACAATTGTTTTAACTTCCAAATAACTATTTCGACCCAAATTTATCATGTTTTATCCTCTATTTCTTTGTTATAAGATGATAAATCCTTCTGGGTAAGATTGTTCATACCTACTCTTCTTCCAAGTATTCACCAGTTCTAGAAGGTGGGGCATCGGGAATTGTGTGCTGAGAGATCGACATTTGTTATGTCTGACCTTTGAAATACAGTTGGGAATCATGTAATTACCTCAGCCTTGAGGAATGACTGCTAATTTATAATTTTATTTTAGGTCATGACTCCGGGAAATTCCTGCTTGGAAAGTTTTAAACTTGTTCTTGATTTCCTTTCCACGCGCATCTCGACATTTATGGAAATATTAAATGACGGGACGTGACACACATATATAATGGTCATTAAGTTCATCACTTAAAAGATATCAAGTAAACATGATGTACGTTAAAAATAAATTTTTATAAAAAACTTTTTTTTTCTTCAACATATATTATCATATTTTAGAGATAATTACACATAAAATAGCACAATAAGTAATTTTAAGAATTTTTTTTCAAGAAAAGAATTATTAGCAACGGTTGGCAACCATGCTTATACTTAAAATAAAAAACTTAAAATATTAATGATTTGTATGATTCATGCTAATATAGAAAAATGTATATATTCATTATGATTAATGAAAATAAATATTTTATAATATAAAGAATAGTTAGTTAAGTAGTTGACAATAACAACTTGAAATATGAAATGAAATACACTTTGTGATATAAAAAAATATTTACATCAACACATAAACAAAATCTATTGACTCTTGCATACACAAGCTGTTATGTTCCTCAAAACATATAAAGTAACATGATGTACATGAAAATAAGTTTTTTTACTTTTATTTTTTTTTATAATTTAACATACTATCATACTTTACTAATAGTTACACGTAAACTATTTTATAATTAGTTTTAATAATTTTTTAAGAGCATTAGATTATTGGCGACGACTGCAAACCGTCACTATTGTATAATAGGGACGGCTCCAACTGTCATTATTATGCTTTAGTGACGCACGAAGCCGTCGCCAAAACTTAATAGCGACGGACATAAGCAGTCGCTAATAAAAAACTAGAGGTGATGGCTAAACCCATCGCTAATACTCTTATTAGGGACAACCTTCTATAGTCGTCCCTAATAATCATCTATTTGCGACATATAAAGTCGTCTCTAATAAGAGCATAACGACGACGCATAGTAGCCGTCACTAATGTTAATATTCGCGACGGCTTCTCATAGCCGTCGCTAATAAGTTTTTTTTTTGGACGACAATCATCGTCCCTAATGATGTTTCTAGCGATGGCCCTTGTAGTGTCCTAAATATTATACTTTTACTGACATTTATACAATCAACCGTCGCTAATAATTTTTTATGGGGATGACTTCTTTTAACCGTCACAATACTATACTTTTGGGGACGACTTTTTTATAGCCGTCGCCAATACTATACTTTGGGGACAACTTTTTATAGCTGTCGCAAATACTCTTTTTAGCGACGGCTTTTTAGAGCCGTCGCCAATACTACACTTTTGGGGACGACTTCTTAACAGTCGTCGCAAATACGCTTTTTAGCGACGGTTTTTTGGAGCCATCACCAATACCCCGTACCTATTGGTCCCATTTCTTGTAGTGATAATATATCACCCCTACGTGTCAAACTCATATCTTGTCTGAAATCTTGTTCACTTTTAGTATGACCCAAGTATACGAAGGTGACTTGCTATCTCATTATTTTGCATTAATGTGGGATGTAGATATAATGGGCCAAATGCTGTTCTTGTTTTAAACTCCGCCTCGTTCCCCCCCCCCCCTTTTTTTTCCCTTTTTTGAAGGCCCAATCCTTACAGGCTCTGTGACGGAACGCCTCGGCCAAGCCCGTTAAACCGATAACGTACTTGATCCGAGTTCGCCTCCCGCAAACGGGCCGAAGCCTCGCAAGGGATACCAAACACAGTCCGTGTAAACACAAAAAGACACACCATTTTATATATATAATCACAAGTTACATAGCCAAATTTCCACAAAACTGAAAAGAAGTACAAGAGCCTGGGGTATACCCGAGGTACAACTGAAGAAAGTAAACAACTAACTAAACTACACTGCTGGAGTACTACACAGCTGAAACTACACCGCTGGAGGTACTGACCTGCACCGCTACGGCGCGGCCCTGAGCTGGACGACGGTCGTGAGACGTCCTCCTCGCCCTCACCTGTGGGGCTAGGGGTGAGCCTCTCTAGTTACTGGCTCAGTAGGGAACTCCCCCAAAACCGAGCAAACCAAAACCACAGGTACGAAAGCAGTAAACAATACCAACAATTTATAGAATAGCTAAACAGAATATTAAAGCTGTAAAAGTACTCACCGTCTGCCGACTACGAGAAACAACAGTAATAAATAAACGGCAAACCAGTACAGGTGTACAAGCTAAAGTAGAGACAGCCAACACGAGCCACGTGAACTGGTTCGCGACACCAGAAACTGACCGGACAACTAACACAGGTCTACCTCTCAGTCTCGCAGCCAGGGACGAAAGGTCGAGTTGCCGCTCCACGTGAAAGGTCAAGCAACTGTGGAGACCAACTAAACACCACCCCCTGCAGACCACACGGTCGCAGGCCCATGCCTGACACCTCCAGAGACCCTGGCCTGGGCTCGCTAGAGTGAGGCACTGGAAAAGGACTAGCTGGGGACCAGTGTCGACTACTGGTGTCCGTACCCCCAACTACGAGCGCGCTACAAGTGACTAAAGACAAAAAAGTGTCACTGTCCCAGTCGTCTTTCGTCAGCCGGACGTACAACTCAACACAGGAGTGAGGGTGTCCAGGTCAGACGACACAGACCTGACGGTACAACACAAGTACCGGGACAAAGCCCCGAGCTAATAGCCTGGCTCACAAAGAACCTGGGGCACCCAACTGGAGAGGTAACCACGGTAGGCGTCATACTATCGCACGTACACAAAACCCAGTGCACGTCACACACAAAAACCACGTGAAACCTCACGTAAACCACAAGTAACCATGGTCCACTACACGTGAACCAACTGGCCGCGTAAAACAACACGCAGTCACTGAAGTAAGCAACTAACTGCATACCTTGTATGCTAAACACGAGAACCAAGTGCACTCAGTGCACCTCATGTGTCAAACACATGCATTATCGATAAATGCTGTATTAGTCATTTCTGTTCATAATCAATAGGCGGCAACATCGACTGCCGCTTACAACAGTCAACGGCAAGGGACCTGGCCCTAACATCTTGGCTAAGGAGCTTGGCGACAACGATGTTGACGCCAAGTTCTCCGGCCTTATACCCTGCAGAAACCCTAATTGGCTCTGCGGTTTTATAATGTTCTAACTATAGAAAAACATGCAAATGCAGGTTTTCAGCATTGCCAGAACCAATCAAACCCATTACAAAATGCTTCCTACATTAAACTACTCAAAAAACCACCATATCCCCGTATGGTGCAACTTTATCAAAACATGCATTACTCATGCTGGTTCAGGTGGTATGATGGTGTTTAATGTTTTACGGAGCTAACGGTTCGTCCCCTACCTCAGAACATGCTAGAACTTTCCGCAATCCCGATTCATGCCAAGCTGTTGCCCAGCTAGCTAGCCCAGAGGGGGGGGTGAATGGGTTATTAAAACAAAACTCGATCTCTGATGAAAACCTGTTTACTGAAAAGATTGCACAACTTAATAACAAGGTTAGAGTTAGAGCAAAAAGACAACAATCACACAAAACACATCCACAAGACACAAGGATTTTTATCCTGGTTCGGAACTCCTCTCCACAGGAGACCTACGTCCAGTCCCTGAGCAATACCTCAGGATTTCACTACCAAGGGTACAATCCCCCTTAAGGATCCTTACACCCAGCCTCAACTGGTCTTCCTTCAACTGAAGGGAACAAAAACCACCCTGGATACCACCAGGTCTTCCTTCGACCAGAAGGGAACACAACTAATAAGAGAAAAAGTGTGGGAACAGGCTTCAGACTCTAGCTTGACCAGCTACACACTGAAGCTACCAAGGCCCGAGAGAGAAAGAGATTTAACAAGGTTTTCTCTCCAAGGACTACACAAGCTCTCACAAATAAAAACTCTTTTTGATCGCAGAGAGCTAAGAGCTAAGAACAAGGTTGGAGTGGAAGCTTCGCTCTTGTTTCAATCTTCTGAAGACTCGAGGAGATGGATTTCTTTCTTTTCAAATTGCTAGCGTGTTCTTCCTTTTTTTTGTTTCCGTCTTGAGTCTTCTATTTAAACTGCTGATTCAAATTCGAACGTTGAAGAGTCCGTTGTCTCTTATCCTTGTGTACGTTAGACTGGTCACAAAGGAAGCTTCTGATCGTCAGTCTTTTATCCTTGTGTACACGCAAAGAGATGACATAGAACTTTGTATCTTGTATCCAACGTTGTACAGATGAGTCTTGTCAGATATCTGAAGCATATCATCAATAAATAGAAGACAGCTAGGCTGCTGTCTATGTTAGTTGAGATGGAACAGAATATTGCAGTATATAGTAAGGCTCCTTTCTGTCTAAGTAAAAAGTACGTAGACAGAGTAGCATAGAAATGGAAGATATTGTCTGCATGCATGGGAGATACGATCAGAGAGCATTGAATGCATAGCAGTCAACGGACAAGATATGACTTTGACTTTTCAACGCTATTAAAAGGCATTATACTGATGCATCAAGAAATTCGATAAAAGGAATCTTGCTGACTTCATAACTTATGAAATCGTTATGACTTATAGCAAGTCGTTACGAGTTCGAAGAAATCGTTACGAGAATCGTTATACAAGCAAGGCGTTATGAACAGTAAGGAAACGTTATGAAGTCCAAAGAAATCGTTATGAACTCTAAAGAAATCGTTATGAATCATGAACACTTATGAAGTCGTTATGAACTGTAAAGAAATCGTTATGAACTCTAAAGAAATCGTTATGAATCATGAACACTTATGAAGTCGTTATGAACTGTAAAGAAATCGTTATGAACTCTAAAGAAATCGTTATGAATCATGAACACTTATGAAGTCGTATGAATGTAAAGAAATCGTTATGAACTCTAAAGAAATCGTTATGACTATAGAGTCGTTGCGAGTTCTAAAGAAATCGTTACGGCTAGAGAGTCGTTGCGAGTCTAAAGAAATCGTTATGATAGAGAGTCGTTGCGAGTTCTAAAGAAATCGTTACGAGGTCTAAAGAAATCGTTACGACAGAGAGTCGTTGCGAGTTCTAAAGAAATCGTTACGAGGTCTAAAAAATCGTTACGACAGAGAGTCGTTGCGAGTTCTAAAGAAATCGTTACGAGGTCTAAAGAAATCGTTATGACAGAGAGTCGTTGCGAGTTCTAAAGAAATCGTTACGAGGCCTAAAGAAATCGTTACGACAGAGAGTCGTTGCGAGTTCTAAAGAAATCGTACGAGGCCTAAAGAAATCGTTACGACAGAGAGTCGTTGCGAGTTCTAAAGAAATCGTTACGAGGTCTAAAGAAATCGTTACGACAGAGAGTCGTGCGAGTCTAAAGAAATCGTTACGCTCTCAAAGAAGTCGATGCGGTATCGATTTGTTTTGAGTTTCCGGTCAAAGAGGAAATCGTTCTGCTTATCAAAGAAGTCGATGTGGTATCGATTTGTTTTGAGTTTTCGGTCAAAGGAAAACGTTCTGCTTATCAAAGAAGTCGATACAAAGACTTGGACAGAATGTGAGATGAGACTTACCTGATTGTCTTGAACTTTCATTTTTCTTTGTTCCTGTTCTCAAAGCTCAAGTAGTCCATTAGTACTATTTTGTTAATCATCAAAATTAATATATGAATAAATAAATGAGATATTTATTATGGGGACAGTTTGGTCATCAATCTCCCCTTTTTGATGATGACAAAATATACTAAACATAAAAAAAAAAATAAAACATGTTTTTCAGATTTACCTAGTTTTCTCCCCCATTTTGTCAATAAGCAAAAAGATAAGCTGAGAGACAAAGAAGAGAGATCCTTGTATTAAGTATGAGAGAGGTAGTACAAGGGAGATAACAAGGAGGCATGCTGTGAGATGACAGCCCATGCCTTGATCTCAAGGTCTTCAAACGTCTGGGGAAAACCCCAGAAGCAACTGAGAAGTGGGACCCATAGATTGGGTGGCTCTTTGAATGTACAAAATCCGTTGCTGATCCAAGAATTCTGTATATTGAACTGGATCCAGGATGAATCTGAAGTAAGTGCTTTTTCCGAAGCTGGCACGATGGAGAAATCTATCCAAGGAGATTGGATAGAAGATCTTCTGATCTAATAGATCCTGCTTCAGAGCAAAGAAAGCTGTATATCGAGCTGCCCACTGAACATAAATCTCTTGAATAGGATTTATGGAGTTGAGATCCATGAAGGCTTCGGCTGAGAGAGAGGGCTTATTTTGATTAACCAAGGAATGTTGATGGCTTCTAACTGAAGGTTGGTTTCCCTGTAGATGATTGCCCACACGGAGGGTGTAAGCCTTTCACACTCAGAAATGAGTGGAGCCAAAACCTGAGAGGAGATGCGGCCAGAGTGATATTCTCTGAAGATAAACCGCAGGAAGGAGGGCAGTCTGCTCTGCTTGGCTGACATTCTACCCATCTGCCTGGCAAACATTTCAAATGCATTGGAGCCTGCATCTGAACCAAAACTAGGGAATGCAACTTTGGCAAAAGGACTGGAGAGTCAATCCGGATATCAGCAAAGTTCACTGTTAGGGGAATATTCACTGGACGTTCGGATCTTAACATTACTATAGCTGAATGGAATTGATAGAACTGGACTTCTGGCAGTTTGTTCAGGAAGCAGAAGTCACTGTACTGCTGGAAGCATTTAGCAATGCGGATCTCTTTCAAGATGAAAGGACCCCACAAATTTTTATGCTTGAGAAAGAACCACTCAGAGAGAGTGAGAGAATGAGCTCCATGCGAAATGGATTCGGCCCTGGCAGTCAAGAACTTGTTGTATTGAGCTTTGTTGCCCTTGACATTTGCCCACTGATCTTCAGTCTTGAACTCAGTCCCCTCAAAGATTTTGGATTTATGAAAGTGGGATAACTGGGTAAGAGGAAGAACAATATTTAGGTGCTCAGTAGGTTAAGAAGGGAATACCATAAATGGTGGAGAGGATGCACTTTTGAAGGTATTCCTTATAAAGGAATTTTGTCTGAGGTTCAAGGGTAAGAGAGTACCAAAGCGGTGGAAATAAGGAGGAGGAGATGGAAACAGAGGATGATGTTCCTCTTTTTCTTGGCAGGACTGGGAGGATCAGTCCTGTGAATATGAGTGGCAGTGAAAAGAATAGTGGAAAGAGTATTTCTCTCAAAAGATCCGGCAAATTTGTGTCAAAGACACCAAGTAGAGGAGGTGGTTCTGAATTAAAGTAACAGAGGGTGGAGGAGTAGGAGGATAGAAAATGTGTTTTGGATTGAAGGATGAAGTGGGTTGAATTGGAGTGGTTTGAGTTTGAGGTGATGAGGGTAAGAAGGATGATGAGGCTGAAGTGTGAGAAGGAGTAGGAGAGAAGGTAGGTTGAGATGAGAGGATAGAGGATGATGGTAGGGTGCGAGGTACTGGGTGTTTTATAGTTGGTGGAGCAGGAGGGGCTGTGAGAGGAGAAGTAGGTGAGGACAGGATTGGAGTTGCAAGACTTGAAGTGTCAGGAGCCGAAGTAGCTGACATAGGCTTTTTCCCTTTGGCTTCTCTGACAACTGAAGAGGGTCCTGATGACCCTGAAGCTTGCCCTGATGGCCCTGATGGCCCTGATGGCTGAACTGGTAGCCCTGATGGCCGAGGAACTTCTGCTGGAGGCCCTGGTGGCCTAGGAACTTCAGCTGGACTGCTCTGAGTGGGTGCAGGAGGGACACCACTGGACCTTGAAAGATTAGCCAGCAAAATCTTCATATCGGACATCTCTTTATTGAACCACCTCATTGCATTTCGAATTGAGGATAGATCAGAGGAGGTTGAGGCTTGATTAGAGACAATGCCCTGAACACTTGTCTGAACAGATGACAAGACTTCTCCTTGAGCTTTCAACAATGCCATAATAGGCTTCAGATTGACTTTTCTGTGACTTTTTCTTGGCCTTTTGTGAGCCACTCTCTTTTGCTTCCCCTGCTGAAAGACAGGCTCCTCAAGATTGATATTGCTTGCTCTAGGGCCTTCACTAATAGGAATACTGGCAGGAGGTGGAATTTCCTCAATGCCTACTTGCTCCCCCTGAATAGGAGCGGGGAGTTCAACACTTTCTTGCTCCCCCTGAGCAGGAGCTTCTTCTTCAACACATCCACCTTCTTTAGAAGTAACTGAGGTGGAGGGAATGGAATCCAATACCTCTTTAAGATTGAGGCGACTAAGGTGGTGGGCGAGGAGTCTGCCACACCAGCTACACTTCTTTCATCTGAACTTCTGGAGAATGAGAGATAATCTCCCCAATAGGTGACACTGAACCTTTGCCTGGCTGGACACAACTGGAACTGCTGCTGCTGAATAACTGCCGCTGCTGCTTCTACCTTTTCTGCTGCTGCGTTGCTCTGCTGCTGCTGCTTCTTCTTCTGCTGCTGTGCTTCTTCTTCTGCTGCTGCTGCTTGCTCTGCTACTACTTCTGGAATATCTTCAAGAACTGCTTCTCCTTCAGCCACAGAGGACTTTGACAAAACTCCTTCTTGTACTGAAAAACGCTTTTCTTTAGATTTCTGGACCTGATTGACTGGCCCATCTTTTCAGCTACTGCTCCTGACAAATCTACTCCAAAGTGCTTGAAGACCTTGGTCAGTAGATGAGCATACGGAAGGGAAACATTCCACTTGCTCTTTGTTTCCCATAACTGAGCGTGTGCAAACATCATTCGCTCAATCATCACTGCGGCCAGGTTTATCTCTTTGTTCTGGATGGCCCAGAACATTATGTCCGAATCTGCCCTAGTGCATGAAGAAAAGGTAGCACTACGAGGTACTAAGATTTGGCAGACTATAAAGTGAAGTAGTCTATTGAATGCGGACATCTGATTATATCAAGCTTCCCATCCTTCAACTTAAATCCTGGACCGATAATCCCTAGACCTTTGACTTCATCATTCACAGAGTGAATGCCACTAAATCCAGAGGTCTTTACTCCAAACAGATCATGCAAAGAGCTCTTGGGTTATTCTGATTTGGATGCCTTGACAGAGGAAACAAGGGACCCATCTGCTTCTGACTTCAGACAGATGTAGAAGGCTTTCACCAAGTCTGGGTAGCTTACCTCACTGAAGGTGGCCACATCCATCCACTGCAATCTTCTTAGAGTATCAACTAGCCTGGCCATGCCACTCTTCTCAAGATTCTGAACATCTACTGCCTTTTCCGCAAATCTTCGTCTTCACAAACGTAAATCTTTCTTGCTCCTTTGGGGATAAATACTCAGCACTGTAGCCCCAACACTTCCGGAGATTAACGGAGCGGCCATGGGTTAGAGGAGAAGGAGATTCTGATGAAGGAAATGACAGAAGAGGTGGAAGCTTTCGAAGGAATTCTTCGCGGGAAGAGGAGAAAGCTTCGAAAGTTGCAGAGAGTCGTTCCAAAATCGTTAGGGCATCGGCTTTGGGTGAACGGATAGAGGATAAAAGGGTAAAGGTAGAAGACGAGTCGTTCTCAGAACGATTTGAATAAATTATTATTATTTTATCGAAAAGTGAAGCGCCAGAGGCAGTAAAGCCAGAAAACGACAAAATCGTTTGACGGGTCAAACGGCCTTTACTGCGATAGCGGTCAAGGAATGTAGACAAACTGAATTTTGCTCATTGTTAAAGAAGGAAAATTTCATTTCTATCTGAAAAAAAGATTTTATGCCAATAAAATTACAGAGATCTTTTCACACATTGCACATCCCTAATTCCCTTCTAAGAGATGTGAATCTCTCTTCAGGTAGGGCTTTTGTGAAGATGTCTGCTAATTGACCATTTGTATCTATAAAGAAATTTCTAAATTACCACTAGCTACGTGGTCTCGAATAAAATGATATCTTACCTCAATGTGCTTAGTCCTTGAGTGCTGAACTGGATTTTTGGTGAGGTTGATGGCACTTGTATTATCACACAGTAGCGAATTGATTTGATGTGAATTCCGAAATCCTCAAGTTGTTGCTTTATCCAAAGAAGTTGTGTACAGCAACTTCCAGCAGCAACATATTCTGCCTCAGCTGTTGATAAAGCTACTGAATTTTGTTTCTTGGATGACCATGATATTAAACATCCTGCAAGAAACTGACAAGAACCACTGGTGCTTTTTCTATCTACTTTGCATCCAGCATAATCAGCATCTGAATATCCTACTAATTCTATTTCACAAGATCTAGGATACCAGAGACCTAAATCATGAGTTCCAGCCAGATATCTAAATATTCTTTTTACTGAAATTAAATGAGACTCTCTAGGGTCTGCCTGATATCTAGCACACATGCATACACTAAACAAAATATCTGGTCTACTTGCAGTTAAGTAAAGTAATGATCCTATCATACCTCGATAATTCTTTTGATCTACCTTTTTACCTTTTTGATCACTGTCCATTCTGATTGATGTGCTCATTGGAGTTGATAATGGCTTTGCACCTTCAAATCCAAATTTCTTTAACAGCTCTTTGGTGTACTTGGCTTGACAGACATGAGTGCCATCCTCCCTTGCTTAATTTGCAATCCAAGGAAGTAGCTTAGCTCCCCCATCAAGCTCATTTCGAATTCTCCCTGCATAAGCTTTTCAAAGTACTTGCAAAGAGATTCATCAGTAGATCCAAAAATGATATCATCTACATATATTTGCACAAGAAGTATATTTTTAACTTTAGATTTTATAAATAATGTACTATCTACTTTACCTCTAGTGAAACCATGATCCAATAAGAAGGTACTGAGCCTCTCATACCAAGCTCTAGGTGCTTGCTTTAATCCATATAAAGCTTATGAAGTTTAAATACATGATTTGGAAATTCGGTATCATCAAAGCCTGGAGGTGTTCAACATAAACTTCCTCCTTGATAAAACCATTTAAAAAGGCTGATTTGACATCCATTTGAAATAGTTTTAAATCAAATGCAGATGCATAAGCAAGTAAAATCCTAATAGCCTCAAGTCTAGCTACAGGTGCATAGGTTTCATCGAAATCTATGCCTTCCTCTTGAGAGTAGCCTTGAGCTACCAATCTGGCTTTGTTCCTTAAGATTATTCCAGACTCATCAAGTTTATTTCTGAACACCCATTTGGTGCCAATAACTGAATGATTGGATGGTCTAGGAACAAGTGACCATACTTGGTTTCTCTTGAACTGATTTAGTTCATCTTGCATGGCTAATATCCAAGATTCATCAGAAAAGCTTCATTGACTGTCTTAGGCTCTATTTGAGAAACAAAGGCTAAATAGTCACAAGGAATTACATTACCTCTTGTTCTTACCCCTACAGATGGATCACCAATAATGTTTTCAGGAGGGTGATCTTTCTGATGTCTCCATTCTTTTGGAAGATTTTCATGTTGAATTTCAGTTGCTGCAGTTCTTCCAGAGGAGGATCATCCTTGTCCTTAATTGAGGTATTCTTTAATTTTTCGGACAAGTCATCTGCATCATCAATGTCACTAATTTCTTCCTTTTTCAAGGAAGGGTTAGATTCATCAAAAATAACATGTACAGATTGTTCAATTAATAAGGAACGTTTATTGAAAACTCTATAACCTTTGGGTTAGAAGAGTACCCCATGAAGATGCCTTCATCTGATTGGCATCCAACTACCAATGTCCCTTTTTCCATTGTTATGGACGAAGCAAGGACATCCAAATATTTGAAATGGCTAATCTTTGGCTTCTTTTCTTTGTAAAGTTCATAAGCAGTCTTTTCAGAATTGGCTGATCATCACTCTATTAATGATATAACATGCAGTGTTGATAGCTTCAGCCCAGAAGTATCTTGGCAAATCGTATTCTGACAACATGGTTTTGCCATATCCAAAAGAGTTCTGTTTTCCTCTCAGCAATTCCATTCTGTTGAGGTGTTCTTGGAGCTGAAAAGTTGTGCTCAATTCCTTGATCATCACAGAACTTTGTAAACTTTTCATTCTGAAACTCACCACCATGATCTGATCGGATAGAGACAATTGTGAATTTTTGATCTTTCTGAACTTTCTTACTGAAGCTGACAAAATTATCAAATGTGTCATCTTTGTGCTCTAAAAGGATACCAAGTGAATCTTGAATAATCATCAACTATTACAAATCCAAAATTCTTTCCTCCCAAACTGGTAGTCCTCATTGGCCCAAATAAATCCATGTGAAGTAGTTCTAAGGGCTTTGAGGTGGTTACTACAGTCTTTGATTTGAAGGAGCTCTTGGTGTGCTTTCCTCTTGCACAAGGTTTGCAAATACTGTCCAAGCTAGAATTGACCTTTGGCAATCCTTCAACTAGCTTCCTTTTTCTAAGCTTATTCAAACCGTCCAAGCTGCAGTGGCCCAATCTTCTGTGCCACAGCTCTGTTGATTGATCTTTATTAGCTGCCAAACACACATCTTGATCCTGAGTTCTTCTAGATAGAGTACATACAGATTTCTTTCTCTATAGGCTTCAAAAATGACTGCTCCATCCTTTAATATACTGCACTTTGATTCCTGGAACTGAATCTGATGACCTTTGTCACACAACTGGCTGATGCTTATGAGATTATGCTTTAACCCTTTGACCAGCATTACATCTTCAATTACTGATCTTCCTTTGATGTTACGGATCCACTTCCTACTACTGTGCCTTTTCCATTATCTCCATATGTGACTGTTCCTTCTTGGTCTTGGAGATTAACAAAAAGCTTCTGGTTCCCTGACATGTGCCTTGAGCATCCACTATCCAAATACCATTTGGATGCTTTTGATTTTCCCTGAAAATTAAACACTAAATTTTAGGTACCCAAGTTCTTTTGGGTCCTGATTGGTTAGTATCATCAACTTTACCTTTTAATATCCATTTTTTATGTCTTGTTGGGCATGTTATTTTAATATGTCCTAACTTGTTGCAGTGACTGCAGCAGGATAACTTAGTCACTTTTCTATATATTGAAATCAGCTTTGTATGCTATATCTTGTTCGGGTACAAATTTTGGTGTGGATATGTTTTAGGGTAATTATGGTTTCTTCATTGTCTGGGGGTGTATATCCTAATCCATTTTCTTTTTACCGATCTTCTAGTATCTTTTAATATTAAAGAGTTTTTACCATTGGTAAATTTTTCTAGTGTACTTGATAGATTATCATTTTCTTATTTAGTCTTTCTATTTCTATTTTAAGTTCACCTAAGTCTTCTTGTTTTTCTAGAAGATTTATTTTCCTATTTTTCTCTTTTAAATCTTCACATAATAATTCATTTCTTCTTTTATGTTCAGTAATTTGTTTTTCAAGTTCTTCATTTTCTGTTCTTAGGTCTGAGTTTGTATTTTCTAAACAGATTATATTTTTACTAGTTTTAAGTAATTTGCATACTTCTTTGTATTTTTCATAAAGTTCATAAAAAGCATTTTCAAATTATCAGAATCTGAATCATTGCATGAATCAAAAGAAGAGTCAGAAGTTACCTTATCTTCGGTGTTGGCCATGAGAGCCAAGTTGGCTTCTTCACCTTCACTGCTCGAGCTTGACTCACTGTCTGAGTCACTGCTGTTCTCCCAAGCGGCTGCCATTGCTTTCTTTTTGTACTTCTTAAATCTTCTGAAGTGTCCTTCTTCTTGTGATCACTCTTTCTGATCATGGGACAATCTGCCTTGATGTGTCCAGGCTTCTTGCATTATAACAGATCACTTCTCCTTTCTTTTGATCCTTTACTTCTGGTTTTCTAAAGTCTTTGTTTTTCTTAAAAATTTCTCCGGACTGATATCTTTTTCTTTGCTAGAATCCTTTGAAGTCTTCGAGACAGCATGGCTTCTTCATCATCACTGTCTTTGCTACTCTCACTATTATCCAAAGATTCTTCTGAATTATCTCCACTTGCTTTGAGAGCATTTGATTGTTTCCTTCTACTGGAGGATTCTCCTAATCTCTCCATGTTTATCTCGTGAGCCATGAGAGATCCTATTAGCTTCTCCAATGACATTAATTTTAAATCATTGGCTTCTTCAATAGCTGTTACCTTCGGAGTCCAAGAAGATGGTAAAGATCTGAGGACTTTTCTAACCATATCTGGTACGTCATAAACCTTTCCCAAACCAGCTAAACCATTTGTAATGTCTGTGAATCTGCTGAACATCTGAGTTATTGATTCACCTGTCTGCATCTGGAATCTTTCATATTGAGCTACTAGAATATCTATCTTGTCTCCTTTACCTTGTCTGTCCCTTCATAGGTAATTCTGAGTTTTCCCACATTTCCATTGCGGATTTGCAGGCTGAGACTCTATTGAACTCTTTCTTGCTTAGGGCACAGCATAATATGCTCTTGGCTTTGCAGTTTAAGGATATTCTTTTCCTATCATCATCTGTCCACTGAGCCTTGGCATTTGTGACCAAAAGATCACCTTCTTCTACAATGGACCAGATTGTGTAATCATGACCTTGTAGAAAATATTCCATTCTAGTCTTCCAGTATGTAATCTTCTCCATCGAACAAGGGAGGCCTGTTGACTGACTGACCTTCGAAGTTGCTTTGGGCTGCCATTGATCTTTGCTCTTCAGATCGTTGGATCTTCTTCTTTGTCGAAGAGACGGGCTCTGATACCACTTGTTGCCCAGCTAGCTAGCCCAGAGGGGGGGGGGAATGGGTTATTAACAAAATCGATCTCTGATGAAACCTGTTTACTGAAAAGATTGCACAACTTAATAACAAGGTTAGAGTTAGAGCAAACAAGACAACAATCACACAAAACACATCCACAAGACACAAGGATTTTTATCCGGTTCGGAACTCCTCTCCACAGGAGACCTACGTCCAGTCCCTGAGCAATGCCTCAGGATTTCACTACCAAGGGTACAATCCCCCTTAAGGATCCTTACACCAGCCTCAACTGGTCTTCCTTCAGCCTGAAGGGAACAACAACCACCCTGGATACCACCAGGTCTTCCTTCGACCAGAAGGGAACACAACTTAATAAGAGAAAAGTGTGGGAACAGGCTTCAGACTCTAGCTTGACCAGCTACACACTGAAGCTACCAAGGCCCGAGAGAGAAAGAGATTTAACAAGGTTTTCTCTCCAAGGACTACACAAGCTCTCACAAATAAAAACTCTTTTTGATCGCAGAGAGCTAAGAGCTAAGAACAAGGTTGGAGTGGAAGCTTCGCTCTTGTTTCAATCTTCTGAAGACTCGAGGAGATGGATTTCTTTCTTTTCAAATTGCTAGCGTTGTTCTTCCTTTTTTTTTGTTTTCCGTCTTGAGTCTTCTATTTAAACTGCTGATTCAAATTCGAACGTTGAAGAGTCCGTTGTCTCTTATCCTTGTGTACGTTAGACTGGTCACAAAGGAAGCTTCTGATCGTCAGTCTTTTATATTGTACACGCCAAGGAGATGACATAGAACTTTGTATCTTGTATCCAACGTTGTACAGATGAGTTTGTCAGATATCTGAAGCATACCATCAATAAATAGAAGACAGCTAAGGCTGCTGTCTATTGTTAGTTGAGATGGAACAGATATTGCAGTATATAGCAAGGCTCCTTTTGTCTAAAAAAGTACGTAGACAGAGTAGCATAGAAATGGAAGATATTGTCTGCATGCATGGGAGATACGATCAGAGAGCATTGAATGCATAGCAGTCAACGGACAAGATATGACTTTGACTTTTCAACGCTATTAAAAGGCATTATACTGATGCATCAAGAAATTCGATAAAAGGAATCTTGCTGACTTATAACTTATGAATCGTTATGACTTATAGCAAGTCGTTACGAGTTCTGAAGAAATCGTTACGAGAAATCGTTATACAAAGCAAGGCGTTATGAACAGTAAGGAAACGTTATGAAGTCAAAGAAATCGTTATGAACTCTAAAGAAATCGTTATGAATCATGAACACTTATGAAGTCGTTATGAACTGTAAAGAAATCGTTATGAACTCTAAAGAAATCGTTATGAATCATGAACACTTATGAAGTCGTTATGAAATGTAAAGAAATCGTTATGAACTCTAAAGAAATCGTTATGAATCATGAACAATTTGAAGTCGTTTGAACGTAAAGAAATCGTTATGAGTTCTAAAGAAATCGTTACGGCTAGAGAGTCGTTGCGAGTTCTAAAGAAATCGTTACGGCTAGAGAGTCGTTGCGAGTTCTAAAGAAATCGTTACGAGGTCTAAAGAAATCGTTACGACAGAGAGTCGTTGCGAGTTCTAAAGAAATCGTTACGAGGTCTAAAGAAATCGTTACGACAGAGAGTCGTTGCGAGTTCTAAAGATCGTTACGAGGTCTAAAGAAATCGTTATGACAGAGAGTCGTTGCGAGTTCTAAAGAAATCGTTACGAGGCCTAAAGAAATCGTTACGACAGAGAGTCGTTGCGAGTTCTAAAGAAATCGTTACGAGCCTAAAGAAATCGTTACGACAGAGAGTCGTTGCGAGTTCTAAAGAAATCGTTACGAGGTCTAAAGAAATCGTTACGACAAGAGTCGTGCGAGTTCTAAAGAAATCGTACGCTTCTCAAGAAGTCGATGCGGTATCGATTGTTTTGAGTTTTCGGTCAAAGGGAAATCGTTCTGCTTATCAAAGAAGTCGATGTGGTATCGATTTGTTTTGAGTTTTCCGGTCAAAGAGAAAATCGTTCTGCTTATCAAAGAAGTCGATACAAAGACTTGGACAGAATGTGAGATGAGTCTTACCTGATTGTCTTGAACTTTCATTTTCTTTTGTTTCCTGTTCTCAAAGCTCAAGTAGTCCATTAGTACTATTTTGTTAATCATCAAAATTAATATATGAATAAATAAATGAGATATTTATTATGGGGACAGTTTGGTCATCAAAGCCCTCCGCGAGCTCCCACGGGAATTGCACCACGCCGCGACGTTTCCTCGCGCAATCGACAACGCCATGCGTTCAACGATTGTCCAACCACTCCTCAGAACCTGTTAGAAGCTTCAGAGACACGGGGGCAGCAAGCGGGGCAAGAGGGAAGAGAGTGAGCTGAGAGAACTACCTCGGGTGAGCCTATAACCTGCAGAATTCTCAGTTGGCGTCAACCCCTATGCCGCCAACAGCAACCGCCACCCTTAGCGTCCACATCTACTGCCGCCAAGTTCAAGCAGTCAACGTCCACTAACCTGGACGCCACCAGTCAACGGCCACCCCTGGCCGCCAACTCCAACTGAACAGCAGCAGGTCCTTTTCATTTCAGGACCAACCTTGCATTCACCTGCTCAATCACACATTCGCACCACACATTCCACACAACCAACCCAACGGCCTACACAACCAACACACACATGATCTGCATGGATCCGAAAGGCACGCGACGTTACATTACTATCATCTAAAAAGAAAATTTCGACCTCGAAATTCATAACACAATTCAAAGTTAAACAACTCATACATACACACCTTTACAAGTACTATCATCTAAAAAGAAAATACACAAGCTTACTCAAACAGATAGGGATACCCTTTAGCCATTTCCGCGGCCAACTCCCAGGTATCCTCACCACCTAATCTATTTTCCCATCTCACTTTAACTAGCTCAATTCTTTATTCCTCAGCTTCTTCATCTTTCGATCTGTGATTTGCACTGGATACTCTGGCATAGTCATGTCCGGTCTCAGGTCACCACCTTGATATCTAATTATTTGAGCTGGATCTTCAATACACTTTCTCAACATGGAGACATGGAAAATATCATGCACATCGGCAAAATCAGCTGGCAAATCCAGCCTATAAGCTGCTTCCCCAACTCTTTCAATTACCTGGAAAGGTCCCACATACCTTGGACTCAACTTCCCAGACTTGCCAAATCTCATAATACCTTACTCGGGGAAACTCTCAGAAAAACAAAATCTCCCACCTCAAACTGAAGTGTCTCCTCTCCGCACACTGCATAACTTTTTTGTCTGCTTTGAGCTGCCTGCAATTTTCTTTAATAAGCTTCACCACTTCCGTGGTTTGCTGAATCAATTCAGGACCCACTAATTGCCTTCTCCCACTTCATGCCAGTTCAATGGGGTTCTACATGGCCTTCCATATAAAGCTTCATACGGTGCCATCCCAAGACTGGTATGATAACTATTTTGTAGGCAAACTCAACCATTCCCAAATGATGCTCCCAACTGCCTCCCAAAAACCAAACACAAGCCCGCAACATATCTTCAATTGTCTGATAGTCCTTTCAGTCTGACCATCTGTTTGGGGATGATAAGCGGAGCTATACCTCATTCAGAACCAATTACTTTCTGTAAACTTCTCCAAAACCAGAAGTAAATCTTGGATCTCTATCTGATACAATAGTCTTCGGAATACCATGCAGTGGAACAATTCTTTCAACATAAATATTTACCAATCTGTCCACTGTCCAAGACATACTTACTGCCACTAATCTGCATACTTTAGTCAATCTGTCAACAAACACCCTATTCCATTATGCCCGGAACTTGACCTTGGTAAACCTGCCACAAAGTCCATTGCAATATCATCCCATTTCCACTGTGGAATAGGCAACGGTTGCAATAGACCTCCAGGCTCTAATGCTCTGCTTTAATTTGCTGACAGATAGCACACCTTGCACAAATTCTGCTATTTCCTTTTTTCATAAGAGGCCACCAAAATGCTTTCTTAAATCATGGTACATTTTAGTACTACCGGGATGAATAGTGTACCTAGATTTATGAGCCTCTTCCAAAACTCGCTGCTTCACCTCTCTCTCTGCAGGAACAACAACCTGCCTCAAAGCCTGACCACACAATTATCATCAATAGATACTCCTTCTTTTCACAATTTCAGGTAGACCTACATCTGCTCTCTGAGCTTCAATGATCTGCCAATATAAAGACGGCTCTACTGCACTAGCACTAGAATTGCCCATCGCTGACTGCTGGGCACATATAAAGAGTTCTCTGCTACCTCTTCATACAACTTCCATTCTTTAATCATCATTAATTCATATATGCCTTTCAGCTCAAGGCATCAGCTACAACATTGGCCTTACCCGGATGGTAAGCTAGACTGAAATCATAATCCTTCAAATTCAACCCATCTGCGTTGGCGAAGATTCAAATCTTTCTGCGAGAAGATATATTCAAGCTTTTATGATCTGTAAAGATCTCAAATCTCTCGCCATACAGATAATGCCTCCACATTTTCAAGGCAAACACAACTGCTGCCAATTCCAAATCATGAGTGGGGTAATTTTCCTCTGCTGGCTTCATTGTCTAGACGCATAGCTATCACTTTACCATGCTGCATAAGCACTGCACCAAGACCTCTCGTTGAAGCATCAGTAATACACACAAAACCACCACTCCCTGCCGGTAATGTCAATATAGGTGCTGATGTGAGTCTTTCTTCAATTCCATAAAACTTCTTTGACATTCACCGGACCACACAAAAGGCACTCCTTTTCTGGTCAATCTAGTCATAGGTGCTGCAATCTTAGAAAAATCTTGAATAAAGCGCCTATAATAACCTGCCAACCCCAGAAACTTCTAATCTCGGTATTGTCTTAGGCACTCCCCACCTTGACACAGCTTCCACTTTACTCGGGTCCACTGCTACTCTCTTTAGCTGAAATAACATGACCCAAAAACTGAATTCCTTCAACCAGAATTCACACTTATTGATTTTAGCAAACATGGTTATCTCTTAACAACTGCAGAGTAACCTCAAATGAGTTGCATGCTCCTCTTCAGATGCTGAATAAATTAGAATATCATCAGTAAAGACCACAATAAATTGATCTACATATGGATGAAAAATTCTATTCATCAGATCCATAAAACCTGCAGGAGCATTATCAACCCAAAAGGCATTACCACAAACTCATAGTGACCATATCTGGTTCTGAACGCTGTCTTATCTATATCCTCCTCTTTAATTCTCAACTGATGGTACCCGGACCTCAAATCAATCTTAGAAAACACCTTTGCTGATTGCAACTGATCAAATAAATCATCTATCCTCGGCAACGGGTACTTATTCTTGATGGTCACATCATTCAATTTCCTATAATCAATGCACATCCGAAAACTTCCATCTTTCTTTTTCACAAATAAAACCAGCGCTCCCCACGGGGAATGACTCGGTCTAATAAAACCTTTTTGCAACAACTCTTCTAATTGCTTTTTCAATTCTTTAAGTTCTGCTGGTGCCATCCGATATGAAGCTTTAGAAATCGGCATGGTACCTGGCAGCAACTCAATAGTAAAGTCCACCTCTCTATGTGGAGCTAAACCAGGCAAATCCTCAGAAAAACATCAGCAAATTCCCTAACCACGGGAACTGCTTCTACTGGCTGACTGGCCTCTACCAAACTCACCGAGGCTAAATAAGCCACACACCCATCATTTATCAACTTTCTAGCTTTAATTGCAGAAATTAGAAACTTGAAGTATAAAAAGGCATACCTTGATATTCAAACACTGCACCATTAGGATGACAAAATCTGATCCTTTTCTTTCTGCAATCTAACATTGCTCCATACATTTCAAGCCATCCATACCCAGAATGATATCATAATCTGACAATGCAGGGCATACAACCGACCCGACATCTGGTTCCCTTCAATCATAACAGGAGCTTCATCTATATAGCTCGAAGTGAGTAAGAACTCACCTGAAGGAACCTCCACCACTAACTCACAAGACTTCTCCTCTAAAGGATGAGCTATACAATCCAGAAATTCTTCGGAAATAAAGAATGAGAGGCACCCGAATCAAATAAGACTCTTGCTGAATATTCATAAAGAGGTAAAGTACCTTCTATCATATTTGACGCCTCTGCCTGGGCTCGGGTGATAGCCATAACCCGGCCTCTCCCTCGTTGCTGCGGTGCTCCTCTGCCACGACTTGCCTGTGGCTGCTGGAACCGCTGAGGCTGCTGCTGCTGCTGCACACCTCTGCCATACCCATATTCTCTTGCATAGGGACAATTGTGGATCAAATGTCCCGGCTGATTACAATTATAACATCTATACCCTGGAGGAACCATAGGCTGTCTGGCAGTGCTCTGCTGCGACTCCTCCACCTCAGGCCTACCACGGCCTTGCTGGAACTGCGGACGACCTCCCCATCCTCTTCCTTTTCCTTTAAGTGCTGCTTTAATTTCTGACCCCATTTACCAAAGCCTGATGTAGAAGGTCCCGCTGGTGCTTACCCTTGCTTGCACCTACTGTCTGCTACGGTAGCCAGAAACTACCGGAACCTGATTCACTTGCCTGACGAGTCCGGATAGACCTCTCCAAAGTAGCTGCCCTCTGCGCTGCCTCTTCCACTATCTTGCACATGAGAGGTACTATCGCATCCTGCAATTCCACTCTCAATCCTCTGATAAAATACAAACCATCATGTTATTATCTGAAACCACATATGGCGCATAACGGCTAAGTGCCATAAATCTCATCTGGTACTCTAAGACCGAAGAATTACCTTGCTGGAGAGTTCGGAATTGCTCTCTTTTTACTTGCTGCACTTGGATCGGAAAGAATGTATCATTGAACACATCAAGAAACTCCAGCCAAGTGATAGCTTCTTCCATCCTGCCTGCAAAAGTGGTTTGCATCTTCAATCGCCACCATTCCAAGGCAAAACCTCTCAACTGATAAGCAGCTAATACCACTCTATCTGCTGCCGGACACCTCATAGTCGCAAAAACCCTCTCAATTTCATGAACCCAATGGTCAGCTGTATCTGGATTCGGCCCTCCTGAATAAGTAGGCGGCTGCAATCTCAGAAATTTCTCCACCTGCATCACTGGTTCTTTGCTATCAACACTGGTGGTGGTGGTGGCACAGGTGCTACAAAAGGCACCTCCACTCTCGGCGGAACTGGAGCAACAGGTACAGCCTCTCCATCCCCAGGTGGCACTGCAACCGGTGGTACTGGCGCCTGCTAATCCATTCTTGCTCGAATATCCGTGAGGCTCTCCCAATTATTTCTATCATTCGCTGGGTGCTTTCCTCGGATCATCTCCTCCACACCCCAATCTCTCCTATCAGCCATTTCAGAGATTTCTACATACACAAAAAACACCAGGCAAAAATCAAAACCACAATGATCAAAAACCAGGGTCCCTACCAGCAGTGTATAAAGACCGAAATAAGGCTATGTATCCTTCTAATTCCCTTATTAGCACGGACCTTGCTCTGATACCAACTGTGATGGAACGCCTCGGCCAAGCCCGTTAAACCGATAACGTACTTGATCCGAGTCCGCCTCCCACGAACGGGCCGAAGCCTCGCAAGGGATACCAAACCACAGTCGTGTAAATACAAAGGAACACACCATATATATATATAATTCACAAGTTACATAGCCAAATTTCCACAAAAACTGAAAAGAAGTACAAGAGCCTGGGGCATACCCGAGGTACAACTGAAGAAAGTAAACAACTAACTAAACTACACTGCTGGAGTACTACACAGCTGAAACTACACCGCTGGAGGTACTGACCTGCACCGCTACGGCCCGGCCCTGAGCGGGACGACGGTCGTGAGACGTCCTCCTCTCCCTCACCTGTGGGGGTAGGGGTGAGCCTCTCTAGTCACGCTCAGTAGGGAACTCCCCCAAAACCGAGCAAACCAAAACCACAGGTACGAAAGCAGTAAACAATACCAACAATTATAGAACAGCTAACAGAAATTAAAGCTGTAAAAGTACTCACCGTCTGCCGACTACGAGAAACAACAATAATAAATAAACGGCAAACCAGTACAGGTGTACAAGCTAAAGTAGAGACAGCCAACACGAGCCACGTGAACTGGTTCGCGACACCAGAAACTGACTCGGACAACTAACACAGGTCTACCTCTCAGTCTCGTAGCCAGAGACGAAAGATCCAGCTGCCGCTCCACATGAAAAGGTCAAGAACTGTGGAGACCAACTAAACACCACCACTTGCAGACCACACGGTCGCAGGCCCATGCCTGACACCTCCAGAGACCTGGCTGGGCTCGCTAGAGTGAGGCACTGGAAAAGGACTAGCTGGGGACCAGTGTCGACTACTGGGTCCGTACCCCCAAATACGAGCGCGCTACAAGGACTAAAGACAAACACAAGTGTCACTGTCCCACTGTCGTCTTTCCGTCAGCCGGACGTACAACTCAACACAGGAGTGAGGGTGTCCAGGTCAGACGACACAGACCTCGACGGTACAACACAAGTACCGGACAAAGCCCCGAGCTAACAGCCTGGCTCACAAAGAACCTGGGGCACCCAACTGGAGAGGTAACCACGGTAGGCGTCGTACTACTCGCCACGTACACAAAACCACGTGCACGTCACACACAAATCACGTGAAACCTCACGTAAACCACAAGTAACCATGGTCCACTACATGTGAACCCAATTGACTCGCGTAAACAACACGCAGTCACTGAAGTAAGCAACTAACTGCATACCTTGTATGCTAAACACGGAGAACCAAGTACACTCAGTGCACCTCATGTGTCAACACACATGCATTATCGATAAATGCTGTAATTAGTCATTTCTGTTCATAATCAGTAGGCGGGCAACTCGACTGCCGCTTACAACAAGTCAACGGCAAGGGACCTGGCCGTTAACATCTGGCTAAGGAGCTTGGCGACAAACGATGTTGACGCCAAGTTCTCCGGCCTTATACCTGCAGAAAACCTAATATGGCTCTGCGGGTTTTCTAACCGTTCTAACTACAGAAACAGCAAATGAAGTTCCTTCAGCATGCCAGAACCAATACACCCATTACAACATGCTTCGTACATTAAACTACTCAAACCCCCTATCCCCGTATGGTGCAACTTTATCCAAACATGCATTATCATGCTGGTTCAGGTGGGTATGATGTGTTTTAATGTTTCTACGGAGCTAAACGGGTTCGTCCCCTACCTTAGAACACGCTAGAACTTCCCGCAATCTCCGATTCACGCCGAGCCCTCCGCGAGCTCCTACGGGAATTGCACCACACCGCGACGTTTCCTCGCGCAATTCGGCAACGCCACGCGTTCAACGATTGTCCAACCACTCCTCGGAACCTGTTAGAAGCTTCAGAGACACGGGGGCAGCAAGCTGGGGCAAGAGGGAAAGAGAGTGAGCTGAGAGAACTGCCCTCGGGTGAGCCTATAACCTGCAGAATTCTCAGGTTGGCGTCAACCCCTATGCCGCCAACAGCAACCGCCACCCTTAGCGTCCACATCTACTGCCGCCAAGTTCAAGCAGTCAACATCCACTAACCTGGACGCCAACCAGTCAACGGCCACCCCTGGCCGCCAACTCCAACTGAACAGCAGTAGGTCCTATTTCATTTCAGGACCAACCCTGCACTTCACCTGCTCAAATCACACATTCGCACCACACATTCCACACAACCAACTCACATTGGCCTCACAACGGCCTACACAACCAACACACACATGATCCGCATGGATCCGAAAGGCACGCGACGTTACAGGCTCTCTTATCATACTTCAAGTAATCTCGGATTTGGTTTGTACAAAGATGCACTTCAGAGTTCGTTTAAGGGCAAAAACGATGATGAGCCTAGTCTAGTGCTCTCTTCTAGTAAGGCTAAGCACCATTTGCCTTCCTCCACCAGGGAGGACACAACAACGACTCTAGTTGTGACTACTATGAGTCACTCTCCATCAGCCTCGGTTAACTCATCTCCTAGACAGAGAAAAGTAGGTGTTAGAATATGTTTACCCACACCGCAAGATCGGTCATCTAGTCCTCTATGTCAGAAAACTACTCCAACCAACTAATCATCCTACAATAGAAATCTCTACAACTCTAGGCATTCAAGATGTTGTTGCAGCTTGGCAGGTTGTTGAACTGGCTAAAGTGAAAACAACTTCATGTTGGGTGCAAAATTAGATTTGAGACTTCTAGTAAAGAAACTGAATATGATGATGATGAGCGTTGCCATCAACGTCTTAACCTTCATCCTCGAGCTGTTCTACGACATACTTATTCTTAGAATCGATTGCATATAGACATCTAATTGGTTTATTTCTATTGTCATAGATTTTAATTTGGGGATGATCTTTTAGATTGACCTTGCCACACGGGTTATATTGTTGCACAATCGTTTGTCATATTTAAGTAAAGCATTACTTATTTTTTTATTATGACAAATGTTAGTCTAATCTTATTCGATTAACAGATCCATATGATGTGTGTTATTAGAATTACTTGCGGTCAATACTTCTTTTCTATATTAAAGGTATTTTATTATTATGTACAATCGACTTATGATTATGAAGGAATGTCAACTTATGTTATTCCTTGTGAAGACATGTCGACTTGTGATGAGACATGTTGACCACATGTTGACTTGTGATGTCTTCCTTTTGAAGACATGCCGACTTGTGATGATCACATGTCAACTTATGCTCTTGGAATATGAGTTTGACTCTATCTTAGAAGTAGAAATGAAACATCAACTACTGTATAAGGCTCACAGTAATCGAAGTCCAACTCTGATTGATGGCAACTTATACGTAAATCAAAGGCCCATTTCGACTCATGACCAGTCGAAGTGAAACATCGCTTATTAAAGTCCCACTTCGACTCATAATCAGTCGAAGTTCAACTTCAATGATGTATAAGATCTCAGCAGTCGAATTCCCACTCTGACTGCTATCAATATATAAGAGTTGCAGTTATATATATATATATAGTTTTAAGCACTTAGCACATGTTTTTTAATCAAATCCATCTCATTATATTATCCTTTGAGAAATACTTTTGTATCATGCATACTGTCTTTAGTTAAAAGCCTATAGAGAACTTTTTTTTATTTAATGCAGCTAAATAATTTTGTCATTTCAGAATCTAGTTGTTTAAGTTAAAAGAATTCTGCTAACATCTTTTAACCTGACAAAGCTTTTAATTTTTTAAGAATGAATTTTGTAGCTACCCTTTGTGCGCCGAACAACCATCCTCTCTACTCAATGCGCACCAACTCTTGCACGTTTTAGGAAATGTACCTTCTGGAAACATGAGGATTCATTAATGCATTACCTCTTGTCCAACACGTCATTTGCTATTTTTCTAACCCAAGGTATCTCTTGGAAGAAGAAGAAAAGTGTCCTTGCATGTTTTCATACATGTAGGTATTTAATGCGACATATTTCAGGAATGTGCATGTCATACTTGAACAGTAAACTAGCTGATCATTACTCAGAAAAGTGAAGGTGTAAACTCAAGAAATCTCTTCCAGTCTAAATGTTCAAATTCAAACGGTCAGATTTAAAATGGATAGTCGAAGACTCTAAAAACTATATAAGCAGTCGAAGCCTTTGAAGAATATATATACATAGAGGAATGGAACAAGAGAGATTGATACAAAAAATAGATAGAAAGAGAAGAACAACACATGTGAAGAAAAAGAAAATATGTTCAAGTGTTCAAGCCTTCAAAAAGTCTTCAACTGTGTCGACAATACTCATTAGATCTTTCATTTTGTCTACTTAGAGTCAGAAAGAGATGAGTGTTTCCTATCTTTATTTTGTAACTTTCTTTATATATGTGCTTGCTCATCCTTTGAGTAGCACATGTGTGTGAAAATATTAGAGTTTGTAACCAGCAGGGGGTTTGTTTCTCATACGTACTCTTTTAGTTGAAGGGAGGGCCTACTTGTGTAGGAGGTGTACTGTCCCTCAGTGAAGAGAAGACTTACTTTGGAGCAAGTGATGTTTGTCCCTCTTTGAAGGAAAGACCAAAATTTGATTGATGATTAGTGAAAAATTCCAAAAGTTGTTTGGGGACTGGACGTATGACTACTGCTTAGAAGGAGATCCGAACCATGATAAATTTCTTGTCTCTTGTATATGTTTGCTTCCGCTTACTCATATTTATTTCACACACCGCACTAATCACTAACAACATTTTTAGTGATTTTCAGATCTACCTATTTTTAGCAAAAAGTTTAAAAGAAAGTCTTATTCACTCTCCTCTAAGACATCTTAACTTCATTTCTATCCAACATATATATAGATTTTGCCACATCTTTTTAACTTATTATATTAATAAATGACCGACCTCAGGCCTTTTAGGAAAAAAAAAATAACAATATACTTTGAGTTTCAGATATCACTTTGCTTGTGATATTGTCTTGTAGGGCACAATAAAGATGCAAATTACATAGAATGCTGATAAGTTCCATCCTTGCGGAGAAGTTTAAGTATTGAGAAAGATTAAGTGTATTTTTATATTGCACTTAAGTGTAATATGACTAGACAATAAATCTATGTGACATCTAATAATTGAGTTGTCATTTTATCACTCTCCATGTGAGAGGTGCCATATAGAGCAGGGTTCGCCCGTGCCGCCCGTACCGCGGCGGCACGGGCGAACCGCACCGTGCCTGGGGCTCGGCGAGCCCCAGGCACGGTCGGGTCACCCCCAAGGGGTGACCGAGTGTGCCGCGGAGGCAGGCCGTGGCACACAGCGGACCGGTACGATCCGGTCCGCTAACTTCGGTTTTTTATTTTTGTTTTCGTATTTTTTTTCGTATTCGGTGTGTTTAAGTGATCTAAATGATGTCTAATTGAAATAAAAATTTAAACATAAACTAATTAAGAGATGATCTAAATTATAGTAATTTTATTATATTTTTAAATTATTTTTTTGTCAAGTAAAAATTATCTTAAAAAATTAATAAATTGACTTAATCTCAACATCTAAGGGACCTAATGGCGTCTAATTGAGATGAAATTTCAAACATAATCTAATTAATAGGTGATACAAATTGTAATAATTTTAGTTTAATTTTTTAAATTAATTTTTTGTCAAGTAAAAACTGTCCCAAAATATATTAGGTCGACTTAATCTCAACATCTATGCATCAATAACTCATGATATTTATATTTTTAGAATCAGTATATTTTTCTAGTAATTATGATGACTTCATATTGACTTTATTTTCGAAACCAAATATAGTCCCGTTGAAGTACGTGCACAGAGAGTTCGTCGTACCGCGACAAACTCTGTGTGCACTTAAGGGGTCTAATTAGTGTCTAATTGAGATAAAATTTCAAACATAACTAATTAAGAGATGATACAAATTATAGTAATTTTATTAATATCTGGGATTAATTAGCATTAATAAATGATAGCCCAATGTCATACTCAGAAGTGCGCGCTCCGATGGGACGACACCGGAAAACTGTAACGAAAATAAAATTTGAGAACACCATAATTTTCAGAAAAATATGGTGATATCAGAAATATAAATATCCGAAATTGTTGACGTACGGATTTCGATATTAAGCCGATGCAACTATTTTCCGTGCAAATTTTCACCCAGTGTAAAATAAATTCTAAAAATTAAACTAAAATTAGCATAATTTGTAAAACCATTACATTAGCTTATAGCTAAAATTTCAACACAAATGGACATTATTTGAATGGGTTTACAAGAGGATCTTCGGGCCAGCTAGTTTTTAGGTTAATTACGTCAAACATTTTCTGGGATCTTCGGGCTAGCAGGTTTATGGGTTAATTACGTCAAATCATTCTTCTTCATCTGCTACAGGCGGCAGTGGTGGTAGCATGCGCTTTTCATTAGAGTCTGAGTTCTTGCATGCTACCCAAGATAGTCGAGATCACGGTGCTCCACTAAGCTATTCAAAAAGGTATCAAGCAGATGAGAAAATGCAACACATAGGTCCTGTGGACAGTAGTAGCTAGCAAGGGATTGAATCCGATTTTGAGAGACTGAGCACATAGGACGACACAACATCTGAGGGTGCTAGTGAGGGTCACAGTTTCTTTTCAGGACATACACAGTTGGATCCATATGGACAACATCATGAATATGGTGGCTATTATGCCTCTGGATACTAGTATGGTCATGATGGTTCTTATATGCAAATTCCAATCGTTCCACCACCAGGACCTACAATAGTACGTCAAGGAACACGTCAATATTTAGAATATCAGCGTATGTACGAAGACCTATATCAAAATTACATGTCTTATGCTGATTATTTGTGCTTCTTGGAGAACACTTATAATGTGAGGTTGTTCGGAGATGGAAGTTATACCCCTTACTACGAAGGTTTTGTGGACATACATGCTCAGCATGATGAGGAAGAGTAGGTAAGAACTTGTTAAATGTCTTTAGTGACATGTTAAGGAAGATGATGCTAATTTGTAATTTTTCATATAAAGAAAAATGATGAATATGAGGACGACGATATGAATATTGTATTTGGCTTGTATCATGATTATATCCTTAATATTTAGATGAACACTAATTGCTTGTGTCATGATCTTGGTATGATTGTATGTATGTTAGATGAATATTAAATGGTTGTGGTGGGTTGACTTAAATGAGTAAATAAATTTATTTATATATTTTCAACCTCTTATGTGATGTTCTTATGTTTTACTCATTTTCTTTTGAAATTTACTCATTTTAAATATTAACTAAGTCACAGAATTAAAATAAATTAAACAAGTCATTTTTCCACCGTACCTCAGCGGTACGGTACGGTACGTACCGTGCCACGGAAAATGCGGTACGATCGATCCGGACGGTACGGCGAACCTTGATATAGAGTATTACCTAGTTATATTGTACTTAAAATATAATATAAAAATACACTAAATCTTTCTCTTAAGTATATATTAATACTTAGACTTGATCAAATTGACTAATATATATGAGGTTGCTCCCAAGAGGATATGGCGAGGTCAATAATTATGTTCGAGCTCGATGCTGGATGTGGCTTGTGAAAGCTAGCCATGAGGAAGGAGAATTGCTGAGGTGTCTTATTTTTCAAATCTTTCTACTGAGAGATAGTTTAGGAGCTCCCTGTTCCATGAGAAGGTGGATATGGCTAGATTCCAAGCTGATACATGAAACTTGCTCAGCCTGGAATTTCCCGAGGTAGCTTGGAAATTTCGCTTCTAACGTATGCATAGAGTGCGAATCATTGCATGTAGAGATTTGACGCCTACCTGCATTGAAGTTTTCCAAGACAATATTTCACACCCGTTATCCTCACATGGAATTTTTTTTTGAAAAATTTAAAGCATAAACTATTGTTACAGATAAATTGATAGAAATATCAATTTTGGAAATGTATTAGTATATATATCTCTAATGTGTAATTTTTTTTCAAATATACATTACAAGAAAAATGGAATATAACTACATCTTATTATTACGGAGTTATTTATCTGCTAGCGTAGTTCAATGTATACTTATTGTTTTAGGTTTTGGTGTTCAAAGCATAGATTCTATATAGTTAAGAAAAGTCATTTATACTTACGAGTGGTGTCACGGATTTCTTTATTTGTAAGAGTAGTTTAGTGTTTAGTACTATTTTTGATTATTAATAATAAGTTCTATATATTAATGATTTAGTTCTTACCCTTTATTATGCATTATGTATAAGAGTAGATTAGTTATTTTGCATATAATTTTTTGTTACATATAAAGAAACCATAACAAAAGGGTTCGGAGGGCGCCATGGGAAATATAAGTTGGGCACCAAAATCTCCATTATTCCCAACTCTTTTTTTTATTGTACACATCATTATCCCTGTTGTAAGCAAATCAATACACTAGATGAGTGACTCAAAAATCGGCTCGATAAAAAATCGACTTAATTTATTTAACAAGTCAAATTTAAATAAAGAAATAAACTCAGTTCATAAATGAGCTGACTTTGAATAGAAGTATATCTGCTCGACTTGAATATATTTGTGAGTAATTTGTTAAAGTATTTGATAATGAGTTCGTTATAATATTCGATAAATTATTTGTTAATATATTCGAATCAATACTTGTTAACATATTAGATAAATTGTTTGTTATGTTATTTAATAAAGTACTCGTTAAATTTGAAGATATAAATATATTTATGTATTCTTGTAAATTTATTATTAAATTGTAAAAATGGTGAGGACTTACATATAAACCCCCTCCCCAAAGCCCAAACACTAAAAACCCCTATTCGCACAAATCGCACACCATTTTGGCATTCGGGATCCCTATTTTATTTCCCGCCAGGGTTGGCCGATCTTCTCCAACAGAGGGCGACGCCGACGTGCAGGGCGACAGCGCTACGGTGGTTCTCCGGCCGCTGACCGGTTCCTCGACTCCCTCCATCGAGCGACGACAGCTGGATTCTTGCGGTGGACTCCCTTCGACGGGCCGGTGAGAGCATAGTCTTTTTTTTTTTTTTTTGGTCCTGGTCACTCTCTCGAGCCGTTGCCTGCTTCCTCCTCCCTCTCCAAGCTCTCGCGCGACAGAGCAGGGCATATCGGATGTACATGTAGAAGTTGAGCACTAGGAGGAGACCTGCAACGGTTTCATTCCATGGCCCACCATCTCTGCTATCTGAACTCTAGGGCTTCCTTCTTCTACCTCTTGCTCTGGGAATTACCCTGGGAAACCCCAACTCCTGAAGGAGGTGAGTAAGGGGGTGCCTGGAGAGATGGATGTGGTTACCCTTGGACTTGTCCTTCACATATATATGAAAGTTACTTTGTCAGCCTAACTACTGATCATAAAGCTGCTGTTATTTGTTTCGGCAGTTCAAGACCAAAAACCATTGATTGGGATTACAAATGGATGGAATATCCAACATCAGCCAAACTACTGAGGCATCCATCTGATCAGTCATTAGCTACATACAGAGGCCACTTGGTCTGATACGCTATTACTTTCCTCTGCTCACAGGTAATTATTGATCATCGATACGTCTTTCCATTAGATTTATTATAACTCCAACCTGGCGAGCAAACTTTAGAGAGGGCAGCACTCACTTGACCACTTATCATTTTAGCCCCTGCCTGGTGTTTGAATGACATCTTTTTACCACATTGTGATTCGTATCCATTGCGGTTGTGTGATCTTCTTTTAGATCTTTCTTGAGTGAGACATTGCATTTAACTGTCAAGATTTATGCAGCTTTTATATAGAACGCTGCAGTTTAGACATTATGATGCCATTTTTAACATAACTGATTTCCTTTTATCATGTTGCTAGCTTCTGATTGGCTTCAAAATAGTATTTCTCTCATACCCAGATTTCTTCTCTTTTGCCTAAATAAAAATACTTCTTCCTCCATTCTTTGGTGCATTACCAGAATATGCTTTGTTTGAATCAGCATTTACGTATATGATAAAAAAGTGGATAAGATTTGAATAAAAGAATTGTATAGAGCCCATTTATTTTTTGGTTGAGGATTACTTATTTAGAAATCATCTCATCTCCATGTTAATTAATCACAAAGAAAGTAACCACTCTCTCGTCATTGGGTTGTGGAAGTAGATTATATATATGTGTAATTACTGAACATGTTGACAACTGACATTGTCAGCACAGTCATGTAATGCATTAAGAACTGATCAAATGTGGTTTAATAGTGTGATTGATATGATTGATGCTTATTTACATAGTCTAGTAAACATGTTAGCAAAATTGTAAGATTGATGCTTATTTACACGAGTGCAGGCTCTGTCCCAGGCTAGTCCCAAGCTGCTTGGACGCCAGTGTTCCCATTCTGTAACCCCACGTTTGATAGAATATTATTATTTTTAATTTATGGTATCCCACTTTCGGTAATATATATTTTTGCAATATCCACATCCGATTACTAATATATTTTTTAAAATCTTTTTAGTGTACTTTGTGGTTTACTAATATTCTTCAGTTACGAGCATGGATTGGAGTTGGATGGATCAAGCTGAGCATTCAAAGGAATACTTAGATGGTCTAGATAAATTCCTTCAATTTTCCTATCAAAATTTGGATAATGATGAGGATATTAGTTGCCCTCAATTACAATGTGCATGCGCTTATAAATGGAAAAGAGAGACAATTAGGGAGCATTATATTTCAATGGAGTCATTAAAGACCAGAAGTTTTGAGAATTTCATGGGAGTAGTTTGACTTCTAGTAAGCTCTCAACATTTGCAAAGTCAACTAAATATCCTTCAGAGCAATATTTATGACATTTTAATATTTATAGATTTGACTCATATCTATCACTATATGTGGGTTAACAATTTACAAGAAAAGAATGAAGAAGCATTACCAATGAAGCTCCGTTGGTTGAAAGATTGCCCACTAAGTATAGTGAAAAAATTTGATGCATGCTTGATAAATAGTTTCAGATTTCATACTTGAAATGTGGATCAACGTAGAAGAATTCAAAATAGTGGTTTGTCATGTCTACCAGAACCTTTAGTTTTTCTAGTTCAAATGATAAGTCTCCCATCCTTGGAGATGTTACATACTATGAGGTTCTTGATGAAATAATAGAGTTAAACTATTATGCAATGATAAAGTCTTGTTTTTCAAGTGTGATTGGATTGATACCCATCGAGGTGTAAAGAAGAAGAAGGCTTCACCTTAGTAAACTTAAAACATAAGCTATGAACATATGAGCCATATTTGTTAGCCTCCCAAGTGGAGTAAGTGTGGTATGTGGAGGATCTCAAGGATGTGGGATGGTATGTGGTTAGGAAGACAAGGCCTAGAAATTTTTTTGACATGCATTGTGAAGTGAGCATAAAAAATGATAGCAATGAGCCATCACCTAATGATGGCCACAATAATGTTGATCCTATAGTAGATGATGACACCAATGTGGTTTGGGAAAGGGATGATATAGAAGGGATGTAGATTCTAATTTAGATTTTTATTTAGTATGTCTTCACTACTCATTCTTATTTGCAATTACATGATCAATTTTATAGTCAGTGTGTACTTTATGTTTAGCATTTGTTGGTGTGTTTAATGTACTTCTAGTATGAAATTAACATTTTCTGCTCCCTGATATATGTTTTCTGATTATTGGTATAATTGGACTTTTAACAGATTGGCAAAAAATTGACATCAACATTGTTTATTGCACTCAAAGATAGATGTAAGTTTTTCCATTTTAAACTAGCTTCCCTTCTTTTCAAGATTATTTACAGTTTTTCATGTTACTACATGTAGGGGAAGAAAAAGGGTGTTGAGGATGTTAAGTGTAAGAGATAATGCTAAGGGAAAAGGAAAAGTTCAGTCTCCACAACTAGTGGAGGAAGTTGAGGTCGAAGAAGATGTTCTTAAGAATGAGCATTACCAAAGACTTCTATGATCTTCTGCAAACAAAATACAAATCCTAACAGATTTCTGGCAATCGCCAATAAACCAAGGAAAGAGACTATGCTTGCCAAAAAAAACACAGATTTCTGACAGATAGAGAATAGAACATTCTCTGAAGGTTTTAGGGCAAAATCTGATGGAAGACATTGATTCCATGTTCTTTCTTCAAAATGAAAATGCTTACTATAACAATAAGACAGGCAGTGGTCATGATGGATGCACATATTCTACTTTTGTAAGGAGGGATTCTGGATGCAAGTCTGAACCTACTATTAGTCTATCTACCAGAACAAATCCTATTCTGCTATGATCCTGACGACACCATAACACATGCATTCATCTATAAGTAATCATTCAAGTGAATACATCATATTCATTTGATGGCATAAGCAAATGTCATTGGAAAGAGACCAAATTAGTTTGATTCCTCATAACTCACTGATGTTTTGCACCATGCCTTCCACATTTTTTATTGGTGAGCTTGAGTTTTTATTAGTGGAAGAATCAACAATCTGATCCTGCGAAGGGAAGCTGATGGTTGCACTATCATGTAGATTATTTGTCTGGTTAAGCAGGTCATGCAAGCTTCTTGGTCATTCATTGCACTAAGAAGCTAAAGAACTAGTGGCTATGTGGTCTACAGCAAGAATTCCGTTTCTTGGTTTGTTTGCTCTCATTTCTTTCATTCCTCTGAGTGTCTTCTTCTTTTGCAGCAAAACTGTTCACCTTGTTCAGCTTATCTGAAATTTGGTTGGCTTTACACTCAGCAACAACAAGTAGATTCTGCACTTTGTCATTTCTCAATGTGCCTGATTCTTCTACCTGACACACCTACCTTGAAGAGAGTGAACTATAGAAATTGGTGAACTTTGAAATGCACTTCAGTTGGATGTGAACTTTATATTCTGCTGCATCCATCTTTAAGCTTTAACTTTGTTAACAAAATTGGGTTTCTCTTACGTCCGAACACCGGAAGTGTAGAAGCAAAACCCATAAGAGAAGATGTATACTTGCGAAATTGCCTACGGTTGCATTTCGTAACTATAGCAAGCGTAGCTGTAGCCCTACTTATGATTTATTTTCTGTAAGAGATACCTTCGTTTCAAATCGTAACTATAAAACTTATACCTACTAAGTTAAAGTGTGAGTATATATATGAATCACTGTAAGAAATATCCAATTTCAAAAGGCATTTGATCACCTTCACTTAAAAATCGTAGCTGTTACCTATAGGAACGTTTTACAGAACCATAAGTAAACTTCCAATGCCAATCAACACAATTTTTAATTCAATTAAAATACAACTTGTATTTACATAAATCCACATCCCATACAACCTGTATATTATATACATCAATCACATATCATAGGCATCTTTTTTACATCCACCAACATGTGATATTTAGTACACCTATCTTCATCAAGTTCACAATAATATAAAAAACATGTGTTTCAAAAGAAAAAGTTTACATCACACCACAAAAAGTGCATATATCACTGTCTACAATATAAAATGTAATGCCATCACATATATGTCACATCATTACTTTAACTATCTTGAAAATAAATAGTCATCAAATGTTTCGGTCATGACATAAACAATCATCAAGATAGAATAGTTCATTGCAACATTTCAGGTCTCATCTAACTCAACTTGCAAAATAACACATTCAATTAGTATTCAAGAACATACAAGAGATGACCTAATATTGCAAGGAACATTTTAATCATAAACTTATAAAGTATTTGAGCCACACAATGTGACTTCCAACAACATCTTGGATGGTTTTTTGTTCTTCATCTTTCATGAATAATGTGCATTGGGTTTGTAGGCAAATAAAATAGCTACCTCACAATACTCCTTGCCCAAAGTTGTACCTATAACCATCTTAGATTTCTCTATAGACATGACTATGCCATTGGCTGCTGGGTGTCTTTTCATGTCACACAACTTTACTTTGTTGCCCAACATCAAAATCTGTTATTCATTTTATAGATCACATATCAAGCTTCACATTTGAGTTTGGAATGACAATATAGAACATAATGATGGATGAATATATTTTCTTTCTTTTTCTTTAGGTTCTATTACACTTGCAGATGATTACACACATATTTCCAATTTAGGAGTATTTTCTACCTATTTTGACTGTCAAAAAGAATATTAATAAGAAAAAACATTATTCCACAAAGAAGAATTTAAACAAACTTAGACACTTAGAGAAGACAAAATATAAACAAGTAGAAAATTGATGACAATAAAATCAGAAAATCCATATACATAAAGAGCTCATATCATTTATGATGTGCTCTACCTATAAATTAAACATCCACATTCTCAGATTTTGCTCATAAATGATTTGAATTCAAACTTATAAGTTCAAAGACTAATTGATCTGTCTTTGAACTTATACATTTGAATTTGCTGAAAACAACTCTGTCACAAGCTAGTTTAATATATTTTGAAGCCTAATGGAAAGTTTTGAGCCTGGCCAAAAAGATGAGTTAATTATTTACAATTGAAAGTATCTCAACTTACCAAAAGATGATTAATTATTTACAATTGAAAGTATCTCAACTTACCAAAAGATGAGTTAATTATTTTCAACTACTGAAGTATCTCATCTGCCAAATATTTAAATTGTTGATAATTAACTTACCTCACCAATGATGGACTCAAGTTTACCCAATCTCTCTGTCAATTCTTTAACCATGGTTGTGAGATGAACATTTTCTCCTTTTAATTAGGCTTGAGATTGGCTTGTAGTACCCCATAGACTCTTTGGTGTGTGGTCCGTGCCAACTCCACGTATTCGGTCAGCCTATCTTTCCCAAATACTTTTGAATATGTGTCATCTGCAGTTACAATTGAACCACTGGAAGATGATGATGGTTGTGTGAGTTTTACATCTTCAAGTTTTGTCTACAATGCAAATATGTTTCAAGTATAAGTATTATCCAATACAAACATATAGTTCACATAATGTAAAACTAAAAAATAAGTATAAGATAAATATATAATATTATCCATACAATCATTGCAACAGTCTCTTTATTGACATGTTGACCACTTTTTTTTCACACGAGTCCTTATAAATAAGTCATGACGATCAAATTTCACTTCATTTTTTACAAATTAGAAGACAAAAATGTGAGACATAATGAGATTTAGTTCGAAAAATAAGAAAGGACAACAAGTATTAGCCAAATAAATAGTTTGGGTTACCTCCTTATCATTGATATCTGCAAAACTCTTTGTCTCAACACAATGAAAGTACTCATGATGAGATTTACTTTTCTTGTTTATGTCACTGCCTCTATAGAACACAAAGATAACATTTAGAATTAACATAAACTAATTGAAAATTTTGAGCAAAATAGGTAGGCAAAGAAGGAGCAAATTAATTGTCAAAAGGCATTTATATCTATTAATTAGATTTACCTTTTGATACGGTGATATCCCGAGAGCTCGGCTTAGTCCTCGGGCTTAGCCGACCTCATTAAGGGCATAGGCCGACGTCCTTTCTCAGGCAAAACGTTAGCGATATACGATCCGACGAGTCAGGTCGGAAGGGTCAGATCAACTCTACATCTCAGGCCATCTTCTTCAGCTCGGCCAAGGACAATCTCTCGGCTCGGGGGAGCCGACTTGGATCCCGGCATGCCCGCGTGTGCCCTGAAACGTTGCTCACGTGGGTGACGATGCAAATAAGGTAAGGTCCGAGGATTACGGGACCGATAACTGCGGCTATTAAGACCACGGTCACGATGACCTGGCAAGTTGGTGGCAACTTTAATTCGGCATCAATCACGGAGACCTCCGGCGAGATTGGCGGGGTCGTCCAGCTATTGCACATGTGTCCTAACACTATATAAGAGACATCCATTTCACAGACGCAGGTACGCTGTTCTATCCCACAAGTTAGGCCATATTGCTCGGCTAGTAATTGACTAGAGCGTCGGAGTGTCTCCCCGCCGAGGTCTCTCGGCGGACTTTGTAGGTCAGGTCGGGAGCTCGGAACCAGTGTCTCACGTCGGCCAAGCACGCCTCAGACGGGATTCATCGGCTTGGTCGTCTCGGCTCACTCTTCGGCGAGAAGCACCTCAGCGGTCACCTCGGCCTGAGCCGACCTATGTTACAATTACCGTAACATTGGCGCCGTCTGTGGGAAATCGCTACTAAAGGTCAGTACGGCTTTCCCCACATCCCTTTAGTTGAACACAACTAAATGCAGACACTAAGAAGCCTCTGAGGCATTATCAATATACGGCAAGGGGGCCGACCTGAATTATATAAGGTTATCCCGACAAGTATTTTCAGAGAACAATTAAAAAGGGGCAGATGACGAGTCGCTTAGAGCATTGTTCTGAGCGAATCCCTTTCCTAGTAGATATCATACCTCCGGCTCGGGGGGCCAAATGGTTGGCCATCAGACGCTTTGTCGTCGGCGACCTTGCTTTACGTAATTTAGTCGTATTGAATACCATTTTTATGAGCCCTCTGAGTTGAAGGCCCGTAACGTACGATTGAAGACCTCGGTTGCGAGGTCGACGAGTTATGAAAGATGTGCAGGTCGGCTATCTCAAGAACCTGCAGTATTTATTGTAATTTGTCGATGAAGTCGAATTTCTGTTGGCTTGCTCGATGTTATTATGGTTAAATGATTGAAATTGGACGAGTCGCTTTATAGCATCGTCATTTGTTATCCCATGGGAACTCAGTTAATCCCGACAGCACGAGAAGAGAACAGGTCGAAGAACGAGGACGTCGTAGTTCACTGGACGAGGTCGCTTAGACACTCTCCAGGAACTGAGGGACGACGTCTGACGTGATTTGAAGGCGTGGTCGCTCAGGCACACATGACGAACATGGACATCGTAGTTCACTGGACGAGGTCGCTTAGGCACTCTCCAGGAACTGAGGGACGACGTCCGACGTGATTTGAAGGCGTGGTCGCTCAGGCACACGTGACGAACGTGGACGTCGTAGTTCACTAGACGAGGTCGCTTAGGCACTCTCCAGGAACTGAGGGACGACGTCCGATGTGATTTGAAGGTGTGGTCGCTCAGACACACGTGAGGAACGTGGACGTCGTAGTTTACTAGACGAGGTCTCTTAGGCACTCTCCAGCAACTAAGGAACGACGTCCGACGTGAGTTGAAGACGTGGTTGCTTCGGCACACCTGGTGAGCGATGACGTCCTAGTTAAAATGACGAGGTCGCTTAGGCACTTGTCAGGATTGAGGAATGTCGTCCGATGTAAATGGAAGACGAGGTTGCTTCGGCACTCGTCAAGGACGAAATTCCGACGTACAAAAAGGCTAAGCGCGTTGGAATGTAGTAGCGACGCTTAGGAGTCACGATCTCGGGGAGCGAAACTTTTCGAAGGATAAGTTCTCGGTAATTCCGACGACCGATAGGAAAATTGGTGCAATTGGCAACAAAATGTTTGCAATTCAGAAGGTTCTATTTATAGAATGACGAGGTACAAAATATGATGGCGAAGCACCATCGATCGGGCACCTAGTCTATAACAACGTCGTCTGAGCCGACCACATTCCCAGTGTCGGGAGCGACAGTCTTGTCAATGATGGCGGCCTCGGCGGTGTCCTTGAAGATCGCTTCGGCCACGGCTGCGAGCGTCTCGTCAACGACAGCAGCGATGTGCTCATCTTCACCAACATCCTCGGCCTTCTCATCGTCTTCCAATCCCGATAGGTCGTATTCGGGATGGAGTTCTCGGATGCATCCGAGACAGTGGTCGTAGCCCGCCTTGAAGAGTTTATCGATCTCTTCGCTCAACTCAACTCCTCGGAGTCGCGATATTCGGCGATGACCTTGTCGCGCTCCTCTTCGGCCAGCTTCAAGCTCTGGGCCTTGGCTGCTTCGAGCAATTTCTCTTTTGCCAGGAGGGCCTCTTTGAGATCCTCTGCTGTCCGCTTCAATCGAGCGATGTCTTCCTCGGCTTTCTTCGCCTTCAGCTGCTCCTCGGCAAGGAGTTTCTCGGCAGCTTCGGCCCGCTTCTCGGCGATGGTAGTTTTCTTCTCGGCCTCGGTGACTCGTTGATCGGCCCTAGCCCTCGACGTCTTTGCCTTCTTGAGCAAGGCCCCGATTAGTCCTAGTTGATCTTGCACCGAGCTGTAAAGGTCTTCGACGACCTCATGAGCTCTCTTTCCCAGTGATCGGGCTAACACTCATGCTGGGGTCGTCCGACGACCCCATTCAACAATGGACATCTCCTTCGTCTGTGTCGGTCTTACCGATTGGGAGGTGGCTGAGATTGGCGCATCTTGTTGGACGGCGAACGTCGGCGCTGCTGGCTGCTCCTTTCTTCGCTCTTGAGTCCTCGTAGGTTGAGACTCCGACGTGCGACGCCTTTGTGAGGCCTCCAGAGGTGCATGCTCGTCGTCGACTTGCTCCTTCCTCGGTCGCTTCGGCGGCCTCGTGGCGCTCTTCTTGCCCCCTCGGCCCGAGAAGCGATGAGTGGCCTTCTCGACAAGTGAAGCTCCCCTTCGCGTAGCACTGTCTTGGGTAGCCGACGTCTTCCCCTTGTCAGCCATTGCTGCAATTGAAAAAGCAGACGATTAGTTATCCATGTAATCAAGTATGGCAAAAGGTTAACGTCGGCAAGAAAGTCGGTCCTTTGTCGGCCTTGGCAATTAACTTGAACAATTCGTCGGAAGGTTGGTACAGGTCGGGTGGATCTAGCACCTGTAAGGAATCAAACTCCGCGAGCTCGGATGCAACCAGAGTCGGAGCTCGGAAGGCTTTGTCCCGGATGTTCACCGCCGACCAGGTGGTCGGGAATGGCCATCCGGCCGGGCAATGAATGAAGATAAAATTCCTCTTTTAATTATGGACAGAGGAAGGCATACGGCCGAGGATTTGCCGACCAGACCGAGCTGCGAAATATAGCTAGTCCCCAAAGGCTTTGACCGAGAAGCAGTAGAAGAAAAGACGCGTGGTCGGAAGGACCTCAGCAATGGCACATACTGCCAGAAAGCTGACAACCGACCTCCAGGAGTTGGAGGTCAGCTGCGACGGAGCGGCTCCCAGCTTGAGAAGGAGGAGAGTAATGAAAGGGTGCAAAGGAAACCGAAAGCCTGCTTGGACAGCCTCAGCGTAGATACAAACTCCGCCCTCCATTGTGTAATGGGCACTGAGTTGATTTGAGGCGTACATGGTAAAGCCCTCGGGGAATACGAGGCTAGAATGAGTTTTCATCCATTTGATGGTCTCGTTGTCGGCTTCGCACTGAGCGTCGGCGACGTTGTCAGCCTGCCGACGGGAACCAAATGTGTGGGATGAAGGCTTCTTCGGAACATAAGTCCCAGGGTCTACCTCAATGAAAGACTCTTTGGCGTGGTCCGACGACTGAGCGTCGTGTCGAGAAGGAGGGGCGTTCTAACAAAAGGCGAAACAGCTTCAGACGACGCTGAAGCAGAGAAGTTCTCGGAAGGAAAACCTCCAGACACCCTCACGAAGGCGAGGACCAGAAGAAGAAGACGTAAAAGAACTAGAATATATGGCATGTGTGTTATCATTTATCGATGGAACTAAAATATCTATAGACGAAATTGCATCCACAATCACTGCCTTATTCTTTGTAGTGTATATGTCCTTCAAAAATCTAAACCAAAGAATGTCAACATATTAGAGATAATACAACACCAACATATTACCTATGAATCATAGAGATAGTAGACCACCAACACATTATCTTTGAATTGGCCAAACAAGTTTTGTCGGGTCTGAACTATGAAGGGAATATAAAAAACATGATGAACGGCAAATCATCCTCTTTCTCATGACACAAAATTATAAGGCTCCAATGTCGCTTGTTCACATTATGAGCACAATGCTTCTTCCTCAATATCTCATCGGGAAATTACATAGACTTCAAAGAAATTTCTGGTGGGAAGGTAGAGAAGGCATTAAAAAATCCCCCTTAATTACTTGGCACAAGATGCAGAGGTCTAAGAATGTTGGGGGTATGGGCTTCAGAGACATGCATATATTTAGCAAAGGTGCCATTATGAAACTGTCATGGAGATTTCTTAATGACTATTCTGGGCTGTGGGCTAAATTGTTGAGGGCAAAATATTGTGGAACTCACTCCTTCTGGCAAGTTCAAGCTAAGAGTAATGCTTCATTTATCTGACAATCAATTATGAAAGCTAGAGCAGATATCAAAGAAGGCAGTTTTTGGTTAGTCAATAATGGCTTTTCTATCAACATTTGGAAGGACAAGTGGATTCCAGGGCAATTGGACCCATTGATCCCATGGGATGGTCTTGTTAATCCCCGACCCCAGACTGTTGCAGGATTATTGATTAATGGGTCATGGAATGATCTCCTCATCAGCTAGCTGTTTGTTGGTAGTGATAGGGAAGCAAGCAAAACCATCAGAATAATTCAATCCACAGCCAGTACTAAAGACTAAGTTAATGTGGACCAAAACCCAAGATGGTCAACTGAATACCAAGTCTGCTTGTAGATTCGTTTGTGACAAAAGGAATTCCCCAGGCTCCTCCTCTGCTCATCAAGTCTGGAAGATCACTTGGCAACCGATGCTTTCTAAAATTATTCCTCCCAAAGTTACTACTTTCCTTTGGAAAGCTCGGGTGAATATGCATTACCCACACTTGGCAGGCTTGGCAAATTTAATCCTTAGATTAGAAGAACTTGCCCCATCTGCAAGGAATCAGATGAAACTGTGGAGCACTTACTATTCTGTTGCAGTCATATCTAGGAGAATATGGTTGCCAACAACATTGGTTACAAGGTAGATGATCATTTGCTACCCTTGGAGGACAAGATTGTGAAATGGACTAAGCCACCTAACTCCAGTTTCACTAATGATCTTTCCTTCCTAGTGCAAGCCATTGCCATCTTATGGAATCTATGAAAGGTCAGATGCTCTTGGGTTTTTGAGTATAAAATGCTTGATCCTAAGTGTATACTGGCCAGAGTGTATCAAGATATCTCCCTTTGGAACAGCTCAAGGCCTCCTGAGCGGAGTCCAAAGCATAGTGTTATTAGTGAACCTATTGCTTTATTTCCAGCTGAATTTGCCATGTTGATTGATGCGGCTTACCTTCACAACACAGCTACCTCTGGTCTGCCCCTAATTGACCAAAATAGGTCTTTATTGAAATGCAGAGCTTCCACCTACACAGTCAATTCCCCTTGTGAAGCTGAAGCTCTTGCCTTATTCGAAGGTGCCAAATGGGTAGCTGAATTATCACTGAATATTCATCTTTTTATGATGTCAAGAATGTTGTCCAAGGTATAAATCAATCAAACTTTCACTTGTGGAGGTGCAATTCTGTTCTAGATGATAGTAGATGTGGATTCTCTGCCTGGGCTTTCATTCAATGGATTGCGGACTCTAAAATTTGATCGTTAGACATCATATCGGTTGAATAACAGCTATTCAACTAGAAGATAATAAAACGAACATGTTGGATTTTTTTTCTTCAGTTTTTATCCCTATGATTATTTAAATCTAGGTTTTTAATCTCTGTTATTTGACTGTTTACTCATTCACCGAAGAACTTAACTTTTCTGAGGGCATGCACTTTTCGTTTTGCTACAGAAGGACTTGCTTGGAAGACCAGACTATTGAGTACTATACTAGCGAGTACAATACATACATGAGAGACTCCTCTCCTCTAGAAGCTGGAACTATGTAAGCACCGGCTAATTGGGCTACTCTCCTTGGCATGCACTGTTAGGGGAGCTCCAACATGGCCCTGCTACCCTGGCGCTTGGGTTGCCGCCGCGCCGCCGCGCCGCTCTGTTGCACAACCAAGGTGGCGGCTGTGCAGAGCAGGTCGGTGGAGGCGAACATGTCCCCGAGGACCCCGAGCTCCGGGTTCTCGCTCCAGTCCGCCATTCCCGCCGTCAAGGGCGACTCCATCCCCTCCCGCCTGCCGACGATCACCAGGTTAAACTCGTTGCCAATATCCCGGATGACGCCGATAATATCTTCACCGTTCTGCACCACCTCCTCACAGCACGCCACCCGCTCGTTCGCCTTGCTGTCCAGGAGGAACTCGTCCACCACCTGGTCGTCGTGCCGGTCTTCCTCAGCGTCGACCGCGGCGCATCCGGTCGGCCGACGGAACCGGACGAGGGTGAGGAAGACCTTGGGGTTGCCCACCATGCGCGCCGCGAATGAGAGGGCCTCTCTGTCGTCGGGGCCGCCGAGGAAGTACACGGCCACGTACATCCGGGCGTCGTAGCGCGAGGGCACGATGACGGTGCTGGCGGGGCGCTTGGAGGGGCGGTGGTTGACGAGGATTCCGACGGAGCAGGGGGCGTAGCTGAGCACGCTGGCGTTCACCCCCCGATGGGCGCCGGTGACCTCCGCCGCCCCGTGGACGGCGACCCTCTTGTGGTATGGCAGGATGAGCATGGCGACATTCTTCTCCTGCGCCAGAGCGCAGATGTCGAGGTGCATGGTGGCGTAGGGGGAGATGCTGACGAAGGGGTAGACGGAGGCGTGCGAGCCCAGCTCGATGTGACGGAAGGCGTGGACGATGTGGTCGGTGACGGAGCTGCCTCCCCGGGAGCCGCCTCTCCTGTTGGACTCGCGGTGGGGGGCGAGCAAGGCGGCCGACCGGCCGGCCAGCTGGATCAGATGGAGGAGGTAGATGCAGATGGGTCTGGCTTGGAAGCCGCCGGCCGCCGGCCGCACGGCTTGGAGGACGTCCACGATGGGGGCGACGTCCTCCTCGCCGTGGACGCAGGCGAGGACGCGCAGCTCTGCGTCGTGCTTGGATTGCTGGACATTCCTCGCGTTGGTCTTCCCGTAGGTTACGGACGGCCGGTAGACGCGCTTGAGCAGGGGGGTCACGATCCCGGCGGACGCCACGATGAAGATGATGCCTATCCCGTACGTGTGAGTGCCGGCCATCTGCATTACGACCGATTACATTTCATGCAAAATGTAAAAAACGGTTTAGTAACACACTGATTTCAAATGGCATACGAGTGATATCAAATATATGTATTATAAAATTATGTTACTAAATATGATCTCGGTAAAATTTTTAAAAAGTCCGACCCAACAGGAAAAATTAATTAGAAGTTTTTGTTAGAGGGTTATACTTAATTTATAGTTCCTGTCAGAAGATCAGAAGTCATATAAAATTTTTTTTTGGTATTATTTAATTTTTAATTTTTATTTTTAATTTCTTAATTTTTATGAGTCTTGGAAGATGAGTCGTCTTTTTAACATTATTTTTTCCCCTATTTTGTCTTTCTTCTTCTGATATTTTTTATGTAGATTTACATTTATTACAGTTAATGTACATATCGTTTACAGTAAATTTTGATATCATTTACGGTAAGTCTTCATATCACTTATAGTAAATTTTTAATATCATTTACAGTAAATCTTTAATATCATTTATAGTAAGATTTTGATATCATTTACAGTAAATTTAAATATCGTTTATTGGAAGTCTTCATATCACTTAAAGTAAGTTTTTAATATCACTTACAATACATTTTTAATATCACTTATAGTAAGTTTTTGATATCATTTATAGTAAATCTATATATCGTTTACATGAAGTCTTCATATCACTTACAGGAAGTCTTTAATATCATTTACAGTAAGTCTTTAATATCACTTATAGTAAGTTCTTGATATCATTTACAATAAGTTTATATATCGCTTACATGAAATCTTTATATTACTTATAGTAAGTTTTTGTGTCAGTTATAATTTACATCTATAAGTTTTTAGAAAATAATTTTTATTTATTTATTTGTGAGTGTTAGGATTTAAACTTAAGTCTCCACAAACTCAACATGAGATACTCTTATCACTAAGTTACAATCACAATTGTGTTTTAATATAACATATAATATATATTTTATTAAGTATTGATATCACTTACAGTAAATACACATCATTTATAGTAAATTTTGACATTATTTATAGTATATGTTAAACTCAATTATAGTAAATGTTATTCTCTATTACAATACATGTTTATTCTCTATTATAGCTTATGTTAAGTCTCATTATAGTACATATTATTCCCTATTATTGTATACATTAAGTTATGTTATAGTAAACATTATCATCTATTATAATAAATGTAATTCTCTATTATAATATATATTTATTTTCTATTACAACATATGTAAAGTCTTGTTACAGTAAATATCATTCCCTATTACAATATATATAAGCTCTATTACAGAATAATATATTGTAATAGAACTTAATATATATTGTAACAAAACTTATAACATACATTAACCTATATTAATAATATACATTAAGTTCTATTACAATATATATTAAGCTTTGTTACAGTATATATTAACATATACATTAATAACATACATTAAGTTTTGTACCAATATACATTAGCCTATGTTATTCTTTAATAATAATATAAGTTAATGTATTTTAATGTATGTTATTAATGTAGTTTAATATATATTAAGTTCTATTACAATGTACATTAACTTACAGAATAACATACATTAACCTATGTTATTATGTAAGAGAGTTTAATATATATTGTAATAGAGAATGATATTTATTGTAACAAGACTTAACATATGTTGTAATAGAAAATAAATATATTGTAATAGAGAATTACATTACTATAATAGATGATAATGTTTACTATAACATAACTTAATGTATACTATAATAGGGAATAATTTTTACTGTAATGAGGTTTAACATAGGCTATAATAGAGAATAGATATGTATTGTAATAGAGATAATATTTAATGTAATTGAGTTTAACATATACTATAAGTAATGTCAAGACTTACTATAATTGATGTGTATATTTGCTGTAAGTGATATCAATACTTAATAAAATATATTATATGTTATATTGAACACAATTGTGGTTGTAGCTTAGTGGTAATGATATCTCATGTTGAGTTTGTAGAGACCTGGATTCGAATTCTAGCACTTACAAATAATTTTTTTTTTTCTTCTAAAAACTTATAACTGTAGGTTGTAACTAATACCAAGATTTACTGTAAGTGATATGAAGACTTCTTGTAAACAATATGTAGGCTTACTGTAAGTGATATCAAAAGCTTACTATAAGTGATATTAAATACTTACTGTAAGTGATATTAAATACTTATTGTAAGTGATATGAAGACTTACTATAAGTGATATCAAAGTTTACTGTAAGCGATCTATATATTAACTGTAATGAATGTAAGTCTATATAGGGAAAAAATCAGAAGAAGAATGACAAAATTGAAAAAAGTTGATGTTAAAAGACGACTCGTCTTCCAAGACTCATAAATGTTAAGAAACTAAAAATAGGGATTGAAAATTAAACAACATAAAAAAGAAAATACATACGACTTCTGGTCTGCTGACATGAACTATAAATTAAGCTAACTTTTTTGACAAGAATTTCTAATTAATTTTTCCAAATTAAAGTTATAATTTTAAGGGGTTTTTCGCTTTGTGACACCAAAAATAACCTAACTTGAACTGACATATATACATAGAACTATATCAAAAATATATTGGTGTTTCGATTATCTGTTTTCTCTGAAGTAGATTATGTACTTACACCATCATTCTGCCACAGGTTGAGCGCGCCCACTTCGTTTATGCCCCTGACGTTCATCACGAGGGCGGCGCGAAAGCGTCCCGGAGCCGCATCCTATTGCACAGAGCCGCCGCCATGATCCCGATGACCTTCCCTGCCATGATGAGGACGAGGAAGAGCTGCAAGTACTTCAGCTCCGCCTCGTCCGACGTCACCGCCGAGAGGAGCGTCTTGAAGCCTCCCATGGCCAGGAACACCGGCAAGAAGAGGTCCGACACTAGCCCCTCCAGCCTCCTCACCAGGGTAGTCCCCAGGGGCGGCCCGCTGGGCAGGGCCAACCCCACCATGAACATTCCCGTCGAGACGTTGTAGCCCATCAACTCGTACAGAATCCCACACCCGAATGCCATCACGAGAACGGCGGCGAAGTCCCGCTCCTGCAGCGGCTGCTGCGGTGGCGTCTTCCTGATCATCCACAGCGTGACGACCCGGACGACGAACACGGTGAGGAGCGCTAGAACGATAGACGAGGAGGTCGTGAGGACGGCAGAGAGCTGGTTGGTCGCCCTGTCTCCGACCTCCAAAGGCGAGAGGATCGCGACGCCGATGACGAAGACGAAGTTGGAGAGGAGGGAGGCGGACAAGGCGATGCGACCGACTCTGGAGTTGAGGAGGCGGAGCTCGGCCAGGGTGTGGGACACGACGGGAAAGGCCGTCATGCACCACCGCATGGCCACGCCTCTGATGATTGGAGTCAAGCCCAACGGGATGGAGGCCCCGAGGGCGTACCTGAACAGGAAGACCAGAGCCAAGGGCGCGAAGATGCCGGCCACGCCGACGGCCATCGCCTTCCGACCGGACTTCAGGATTAAGGACAGATCCGTCTTCACGCCGACCAAGAACATGAAAAGGACGTAGCCCAGTTGCGAGACGGTGATTAAGTGCATCCAGCTGCGCTTGGGGAAGAAGGTCAACCGAAACCAGGGGATGCTCCCGGCGAGGGAAGGACCCAGCAAGATGCCAACCTGCAGAACGTATACAGACTCGAATTAAGTAATTGCCAATTGCCCAAGCTGGGGGATCATATATATGATCGATGTTTAGGAGCAGAATTAACAGAAGACGGAGATGAACACACAGCAGATCACGGTCTGAAGAACGAAGAGATGTACGTACGATGATCTGGCAGGTGGCCTCGACCTGGCCCAAGCGGCGGAGGACGGAGTGAACAATGCGGCAACAGATTACGATCATGGATATCTGTAGCATGACGAGGGGCAGCATCCCCCGGAGGGGGTTGTCCCCAAGCCAGAAGCCGGCCGACGACACCGGAGAATTGATGAAGCACAGAGTGACGTTCTTGTTGAACTCCAACGGAGTGGGATCCATGAGAGCTACTGATGGGGAAGGAAGCAAAGACAAACACCTGCGAAAGCGAGCCCAAACACAGAGAGAGACAGAGAAGGAGAGGGGTAGATTACATAGAGAGAGAGAGAGAGAGAGAGAGAGATCTAGAGAGAGAGAGAGAGAGAGAGAGAGAGAGCGAGCTTGCTGTCGCCTATTCATGGCAGATCGGCTTCCTCTTCCTCCGCTGGCGGCCGGGTTGGAGCTGCTGTCCCGGCCGTCCGCTTCGGAAAGAAGGTGCAGACGCAAGGTAGGTAGGTGCAGACGCACAGGGACATAAGCTAAATAGAAGAAGAAAAAACAGCTGCTCTCGCTTTCCAGGTGTCCGTGGACTTGTTGGTGTTGACAGATTGAATTCAACACTGCCAACGGCGGATGGGTCTCGCTAGTGGGCCCGCCACGGACCCCGTTCCTATTATAAGTCATTCTCGCCAAAAAATAGTAATTTCACTGGTATTACAAGTTTTTTTTTGAATAGGCAAGTGTGGGGCTGGGGATTTGAATCTGTCACCTAAGGGTGTACTACAAGTGGCAACAAAATAATACATTTGTTTGTTAAAGGCATTGATGCCTTAATATTATAGTGTTGGAATTTAGGATATTTAGTTTTTAGTCCCTAAATTAGTTTTTGCCTTTGAAACTTGACTTTTTGATAATGGATCGCGTAGAAAGTGATCTTATGACCAAGGTTCGCCGTACCGACCGGATCGACCGTACCGTATTCTCCGTGGTACGGTACGTATCGAACCGTACCGTACCGTTGAGATACGGTGGAAAATTGACATGTTGTGTTGAAACTCATTCTATACCTTGTAAACCCATTCAAATAATGTCCATTTGTGTTGAAATTTTAGCTATAAACTAATGTAATAGTTTTACAAATTATGGTGATTTTAGTTTAATTTTTAAAATTTATTTTACAGTGGGTGAAAAATCACTCGAAAAATAGTTGCCATCGGCTTAATATCGAAATCCGTACGTCAACAATTCCGGATATTTACATTTCTGATATCACTATATTTTTCTAAAAATTATGGTGTTCTCAAATTTATTTTCGTTATAGTTTTTTGATGTCGCCTTGTCGGAGCACGCACTTCTGAGTATGGCATTGGGCTATCATTTATTAAATAATTAATTCTAGATATTAATAAAATTACTATAATTTGTATCATCTCTTAATAGTTTATGTTTGAAATTTTATCTCAATTAGACATTAATTAGACCACTTAAGTGCAGACAGAGTTTGTCGCAGTACGACGAACTCTCTGTGCGCGTACTTCAACGGAACGGTATTGGTTTCGAAAATAAAATCAAATATGAAGTCATCATAATTACTAGAAAAATGTACTGATTATAAAAATATAAATATCATGAGTTATTGATGCATAGATGTAGAGATTAGGTCGACCTAATGATTGTTGGGACAATTTTTACTTGACAAAAAATTAATTAAAAAATTAAACTAAAATTATTACAATTTGTATCACATATAATTAGTTTATGTTTGAAATTTCATCTCAATTAGACACCATTAGATCCCTTAAATATTGAGATTAAGTCGATTTACTAATTTTTGAGATAATTTTTACTTGATAAAAAAATAATTAAAAAAATAAAATAAAATTACTATAATTTGTATCATCTCTTAATTATCTATGTTTAAATTTTTATCTTAATTGAACACCATTTACATCATTTTAATATACCTAATATAAAAAATTATGAAAAAAAAAAATTAACCGGGTCACCCCATTGGGGTGACCCGACCGTGCCCGGGTGCCGCTGGCGCCCGGGCACGGTACGGTACGCCCGTGCCGCCCCGGTTTGGGCGGCACGGGCGAACCATGCTTATGACCCCCATTCATTTGATTTTTAGGAGTTTCTAAATTTGTTGAAGGGGTATGTAGTTAAGACCTACAACCAAGGGCAAGTAGTCAGATGGGCTTTTAGAAAAAAAATCTTTTGACACTCAAGTTAGAAAACTATCAAGAATGGTCATAGCCAGATAAATTGAAAGGTGCTACATGCTCTTGTATGTCGGTATGAGAGCCCATAAGTGACCTTACCTCTTCTAGTTCCCCTCCTCCTTCTTGTAAGCGTTAGTCAGGCGTTCCCCTTATTCATGTCATTTCCTTGTCGTCATATTTCGTCTAGCTCTATATGTAGTGGGAGACTTATCTAAGGACATAGTGGTTTTGGGTAAAAGGTGGCATATTTTTTGACCTAGTCTACAATTCGTAGAAAGAGCTTATGGAGATACAAGGGCATGCAAAGCAATCAACCTTATCATGTCTTCGCACAGTAGGTGCATGTTTGGTCGCAATGCAACCATGCTCTAACATCGCAGGGAAGAGCCTTTCCATGGTCCAGGAGGCCTCTCAATCATGTGTCTTTGAAGATTCACCTTTTGGCTATCGGTGAATCGCCTGAGGGCAATGGGCATAGCTTGGGGCTATTCGCACTCGCTCGATGTAGAGTGGGGGAGCCTCGTAGGTATGGCAGATTGGGCTTTGGTCATGTAGGCTTGTAAGATATCAACTAGAAAGCAGTAGAAATGAGATACCTTAAAGTCACTCTATCGACATTTGAAATTAGAGATAAAAATGGTAAAAAATACACGGAGGAGAACTCGTCATCATCTTTGTGAGGTAGCGAATTTCCGATACAATTAGAGACGAATAGGGGAAGGTTATAGGGGTTGTGAGCTGTTCAAGTGTCTAGTCTCTAGACATCTCTATACAAACCTCGGTCTCAGACATGTTCTCCACTACGATCTCCAAGTAGCGCCCTAACCTTAGCTTCACCATCTACCATGCACGAGATAGATAGATAGATAGATCTATCTGAGAGAGAGAGAGAGAGATAGAGAGAGAGAGAGAGGAAGAGAGAGAGGAAGAGGTGGGGTGCACTAGGTTGGGGAAGAAAGAAGGTGGTGGCTAGCCTAAATCCTAAACTTTAAACCCTAGAGCTTGGCCCAGGCTATGAACCACCAATGTATATTTATAGACTTTAGCATCTTCTATACAATTTAATAATAGCTATAATTGACATCTAATAAAGTCTATCTAGAACTCTATTATGTATAAATCTTTAGGTCCTGTTACTGCAAAAAGTAACATAGGTCGGCTCAGGCCGAGGTGACTGTTGAGGCGCTTCTCGCCAAGGTGAGCTGAGACGACCAAGCCGGTGAATCCCATCTGAGGCGCGCTTGGCCGACGTGTGACGCTTGTTCCGAGCTTCCGACCTGACCTGTAAATCCCGTCGAGTGGTCTCGGCGGGGAGACACTCCGACGCTCAAGTCAGTCGCTAGCCGAGCAGAATGGCCTAGCATGGGGGTAGAACAACATACCTTTGCCTGTGGAGTGTCCGCCCTTTATATAGTGGTGGGATACCGTGCATTAGCTGGACAAGCCCTTCAATCTCGCTGGCGGTTCCCGCGATTAGCCAGATCGTGGCCATAACCGGCACGCCAGATCAATGAGATCGTGGTCTTAATGGCCGCAATTATCGGTCCCGTGATCCTCAGACTTTGCCTCATTTGCCTGTTGTCCACGTGAAAACCGTTGTGGGTCACGTGAATGCGCCGAGTACCAGGTCGGCCCTGCCCGAGCTTTGATAGATGGCCCGAGGTGCCTAACAGATCAGTCGCTCTTGTTTGAGGTCGGACTCATAAGAAACCACCCAGGCCGAGCTATTGAGAGGCCCGAGATGTAAAGTGATGAACCCCCTGATCCCTGTTACCAGAATGTAATATGTCCATGTCACCTGAAGATAGGTCGTCGGCTAGTACCCTTTGAGGTCGGCTTCTACCAGGGATGGAGCCGACTTGCCGGAGCACCGCATCGATTGGTTCGTATTTACCTATTTCCTCGTTACCCCCAAGAGCTCCTTTCTGAGACGCTTGTTTTAGCCGTCAGGTCGGCCTTACCCACCTGAATTCCTGGCCGAGCGGGTTGAGGCGGCGAGCTAGGAGGATTTAGCCAGCTGAGGCTTGCTGATGGAGTGTCGGTCTCAATCTTCTGATGTGGTCGGCTATCCCAGGGGACAGCCGACCTGCTTGGAAACCCCCGTATCACTGGCCCCCTAGGTTCACATCGGACCGTGAACGCGGGCCGAGGTGAAGCTACATTTTTTCCTGTTGAAAGCGCCTGCTTTGCCACGGGGTGCAACTGACCCACGTGGCCTATCATAACGGCGCCGGACGTCGCCCTGCCATAATGTCGCGTCATGGACTCGTCAGAGCCGCCAAACGTTGCTTTGTACGTGGCGCAGTCATAATACCGTCGCCTCGTTTCCCGAGCGGCATCACGGTGCTCCTCGTTGGCTGCGCGGATCGGCATCCGAGGGCTCACCCCACAGCCAATCCGGTAATGACACGTGGGCAGATCTTAATCATTGACATAGAAGTCGGATCTCTGCCGTTGGATTCGATTGGCCCCCCGGCCCTATAAATATCTGGGTCTGCTGCCGAAATCTTGCCCTTGCTTTCGCGGCGCTACTACTCCGGTCGACCAACCGACGTGCCGATGACAGCGGCGCCAACCTCCTCTGTCCGTGCTCTCATTCGTTCTTCGCTTGCTTCCTTTCGAGGTAAGCGATGTCTTCAAGTTCCTGTACGTTCTCCTCTTCGGGCCCTCGTTTTCGTGAAGTTTCCGTGTCTGGGGATTCTCCTCCTTCCGAGGAAATCTCTTCATCGACTTCTCGGCCTGATGGCCAGTCGTCGGATAACCCCGAGCAGTCTTCTGTCGAGGTCACTTCTGGGTCATATATCCCTAAGAAGCCTTCTTCCCATACCTCAGGTTCTCGTCAGCAGGCCGACAATGTAGCCGACGCCAGCTGTGAGACCGACGACGAGACCGTCAAATGGGTGAAGACTCACCCTGATCTCGTCTTCCCCGAGGGTTTCACGGTGTACGCCTCGGAACAACTCCGTACCCATTACACTATGGAAGGCGGAGTTTGTGTCTATACCGAGGCCGTTCGAGCAGGCTTTCGGTTCCCTCTACACCCTTTTATTACTATCCTCCTCCTCAAACTGGGGGTCGCCCCGTCTTAGCTGACTCCCAACTCCTGGAGGTCGATCGTCGGCTTTCTAGTAGTTTGTGCTCTTGCCAAGGTCTTCCCGACCACGCGGCTTTTCTTCTACTACTTCTCAGTGAAAGCTTTTGGCGACTGGCTGTACTTCGCAGCTCGGTCTGGCCGACAAATCTTGGGCCGAATGCCTTCCTCTGTCCATAACTGGAAGAGGCACTTCGTCTTCGTTCACTGCTCGGCAGTGTGGCCTTTTCCGACCACTTTGTCGTCGGTAAACATACGCAACAAAGCCTTCCGAGCTCCGAACCTTGCAGAATCCGAGCTCGCGGATTTTGATTTGTTACAGGTGCTGGATCCACCCGACCTGTATCAACCTTCAGACGAGCTATTCAAGTTGATTGCCCAGGCCGACAAAGGTCTGATTTCCCTTCCGACGTCGCGAGACGTCATCTTTACACTATGCGATTGAACACTGACCACCTGCTTCTCCCCGCAGTAATGGCCGACAAGGGTAAGTCGTCGGCTGCTCTCGACGTTGGCCCAAGACGTGGGATCTCACTCGCAGAACGAGCAGCACAGAGGTTCTCGGGTCGCGGCAAAAAGAGCGCCTCAAGGCCATCCAAGCGTTCATGGGAGGAGTAAGCTGGCGACCAAGCTCGGGATGCAAAGCGCTGATCGTCAGATCCTCGACCGACGACGTCTAGAGGAGGGGGACGAGAACAACGGATGGAGCAACCGGCCAGCGACCACCACGATGAGCCGATCACGAGCTCCCGTCCGGCGTCAGTGCGAATGGACGAGCTTTCGGCGACCGAATGGCTCGTCGGGCGCCCCCGGCGAGTGCGCTGGCCTGCTCCTCGGCCAAGAGAGCGAACGAAATAGTGGAAGATTTCTATGGCTCTGTGCAGACTCAGCTAGGCCTCGTCGGGGCCCTGTTTAAAAAAGCCGAGAAGTCTCAGGCGGTAGCCGATCAATGAGTCCTCGAGGCCACAAACAAGGCTAAGGGGGCCGAGAAGAGGGCCCGAGAAGCCGAGACGCTCTTGGACACTGAACGGCTGAAGACGAAGAGAGCCGAGGAGGATGCCGCTCGAACGACGCCAGCCATCGAGGATCTCTAAGAGGCTCTTCGTACGAAGGAGGAATTGCTTGAAGCGGCCAAGGCTCAGAGCTCAAAGCTGGCGAGGAGGAGCGCGACAGGGTTATCGCGGAATACCGTGATTCCGAGGAGCTGAATGAAGAGGTGGACAAACTCTTCAAGGCGGGATACGATCACTGCCTCGAGCGTATCCGAAAGGTCCACCCTGAGTACGATCTGCCTGATCTAGGAGATGACGAAGACGGGGCCGCCGAGGAAGCTGAGGACGACCAGGCTGTAGGCGCCATCGGGATGCAGGCTGCGGATGCTGAGGAGGTTCCTGGTGATGCTTCCGAGGCCGCTATCACTGATCAGGTTGTTGCTATCGAGACTCAAGTTGCTTCTGACGACGTTGTCATTGATTAAGTGCTCATGCTTTTGTACGCGGCAGCTAGCCCCCGATGTACCCCCTCGTTATCAGTAATGAAAACACGTGCCTCTCTCGTTATCACTCGTGTAATTATATGTCGTCGTCTGGTCCGAACTACACGTTACATCGGACATTGTATATTTCCTGACGAATGTCCAGGCGGCCTTGCTTAGTGAACCGACGTCGACATCTATCGTATGCCGAGGAGCCTTACTACGTCGGTCGCCGTCTCAATTCCTAAAGTCCAAGCGAATACTTCCACGGCTTACGTATGCCGAGGCGAACACGCCTTCAACCTTTAGACGTCCAGTTTATGAGTGCCGAATTAGCGACCTCGTCCAGGTGCACGATGTTCTCGTCTATGTGTGCCGAAGCGACCTCGTCCAGGTGCACGATGTTCTCGTCTATGTGGCCGAAGCGACCTCGTCCAGGTGCACGCTGTTCTCGTCTACGAGTGCCGAAGCGACCACGCCTTTAAATCACGTCGGACGTCGTCTCTCAGTTCCTAACGAATACCTAAGTGACCTCGTCCACGAATGACGTTCACGTCTACATGTGTCGAAGCGACCACGCCTTCAAATCACGTCGGATGTCGTCTCTCAGTTCCTAACGAGTGCCTAAGCGACCTCATCCAACGAACACGATGTTCACGTCTACGTGTGCCGAAGCGACCACGCCTTCAAATCACATCGGACGTCGTCTCTCAGTTCCTGACGAATACCTAAGCGACCTCGTCCAACGAATGACGTTCACGTCTACGTGTGCCGAAGCGACCACGCCTTCAAATCACGTCGGACGTCGTCTCTCAGTTCTTGACGAGTGCCTAAGCGACCTCGTCCAACGAACACGATGTTCACGTCTACGTGTGCCGAAGCGACCACGCCTTCAAATACGTCGGACGTCGTCTCTCAGTTCCTGACGTTGCCTAAGCGACCTCGTCCAACGAACACGACGTTCACGTCTACGTGTGCCGAAGCGACCACAGCCTTCAAATCACGTCGACATCGTCTCTCAGTTCCTGACGAGTGCCTAAGCGACCTTGTCCAACGAACACGACGTTCACGTCTACGTGTGCCGAAGCGACCACGCCTTCAAATCACATCGGACGTCGTCTCTCAGTTCCTGACGAGTGCCTAAGCGACCTCGTCCAGCGAACACGACGTTCACGTCTACGTGTGCCGAAGCGACCATGCCTTCAAATCACGTCGGACGTCGTCTCTCAGTTCCTGACGAGTGCCTAAGCGACCTCGTCCAATGAACACGACGTTCACGTCTACGTGTGCTGAAGCGACCACGCCTTCAAATCACGTCGGACGTCGTCTCTCAGTTCCTGACGAGTGCCTAAGCGACCTCGTCCAACGAACACGACGTTCACGTCTACGTGTGCCGAAGCGACCACACCTTCAAATCACGTCGGACGTCATCTCTCAGTTCCTGACGAGTGCCTAAGCGACCTCGTCTAGCGAACATGACGTTCACGTCTACGTGTGCCGAAGCGACCATGCCTTCAAATCACGTCGGACGTCCGCTTGGTTCCTGGAGAGTGCCGAAGCGACCTCGTCCAGCGAACCGATGCCATTCTTTGACTTGCTCTCACGTTGTAAGGGCGAATCGGCTCGTCTAATTTCAAGCATTCAGTTGAAATGTAATTGGGAAATCATTTTCAATGACAAATCACAACAAATACCGTGGGGTTTTCAAAGTGACTAACCTGCTCTTTGTAACCAACTCGTCGGCCCAGAGGCCTGGGTCAACTAAATTTCGTAAATCCAGGTCGCAGACGACGTATCGCGGTAAAGCCGACTATCAGGCCCCCGGGTCTTCGGCACAACCAACTGGGGAAGATGGTGGCCTTCTACTCAAGACGACGCTAATAAACTCGTCCCCTGCCCCTTGAGATGGCTCTCGATGTTCCCGTCAGAATACCCTTGTTCGCTCAAGGTCGGCCCCCTCAGTCGGTCGTGGACGACGCTCAGGGGCTCCATAATTCCCGCCGATAGTGGGCAATTGCAAAATGGTGGGATGTGAGGGGAACCGTACTGACCTTTAGTAACAAATTGCCACAGACGGCGCCAATGTTACTGCAAAAAGTAACATAGGTCGGCTCAGGCCGAGGTGACCGTTGAGGCGCTTCTCGCCAAGGTGAGCCGAGACGACCAAGCCGGTGAATCCCATCTGAGGCGCGCTTGGCCGACGTGTGACGCTTGTTCCGAGCTTCCGACCTGACCTGCAAAGCCCGCCGAGTGGTCTCGGCGGGGAGACACTCCGACGCTCATCAGTCGCTAGCCGAGCAGAATGGCCTAGCATAGGGTAGAACAGCGTACCTTTGCCTGTGGAGTGTCCGCCCTTTATATAGTGGTGGGATATCGTGCATTAGCTGGACGAGCCCGTCAATCTCGCTGGCGGTTCCCGCGATTAACGCCAGATCGTGACCATAACCGGCACGCCAGATCAATGAGATCGTGGTCTAATGGCCGCAATTATCGGTCCCGTGATCCTCGGACCTGCCTCATTTGCCTGTTGTCCATGTGAAGACCGTTGTGGGTCACGTGAATGTGCCGAGTACCAGGTCGGCCTTGCCCGAGCTTTGATAGATGGCCGAGGTGCCTAACAGATCAGTCGCTCTTGTTTGAGGTCGGACTCATAAGACCACCACCAGGCCGAGCTATTGAGAGGCCTGAGATGCAAAGTGATGAACCCCCTGATCCTTGTTACCGGAATGTATTGTCCATGTCACCTGAAGATAGGTCGTCGGCTAGTACCCTTTATGAGGTCGGCTTCTACCAGGGATGGAGCCGACCTGCCAGAGCACCGCATCGATTGTTTTGTATTTCCTATTTTCCCTTTCTCGTGACCCCAAGAGCTCCTTTCCGAGACGCTTGTTTTAGCCGTTAGGTCGGCCTTACCCGACCTGAATTCCTGGCCGAGCGGGTTGAGGCGGCCGAGCTGGGAGGGGATTTAGCCAACTGAGGCTTGCTGATGGAGTGTCGGTCTCAATCTTCTGATGTGGTCGGCTGTCCCAGGAGACAGCCGACCTGCTTGGAAACCCCCGTATCAGGTCCGTTTGGTTTTTAGTCAATTAATTTGAGAATACCTTCTTAACTTAATTAAAATAGTGCATTATTTGAGAATGGATCTAACAAGTTTTCTGATCACGAAAAATACCAAGTAACATCTTATGACCAAATGACATTGGAGATAAGAATCCACTTTGGGACCTTTCCATCCATAGGTTCCACATAGCTATAAACCCCCATTCATACAATCCCCCAAAGTAGATTAGGGTCAGCTTTATGGAACCTTTCACTCGAAATCAAGTTCACTAGAAAACCCTTTTTCATGGTGAACTCCCATACCTTGGCTATGGATTTCTTAGTACAAATCCATAGGGCATTCTCTCTGTACGTAGCTTCATATCTATAATCAAATATCTAATAGTCCTAAAAAAAGACATCTTAATGATGACTCATTTATCTCTATGATTATATATTTTGGTGATAACAAAATTCATCAGAATATTTATATATTCATCTAAATTATGAGTATTTACCTTAACTTCATTTTGGTTTAGTCTGTCAACAGGAAACTCAAAGAAATGAAAATTATATCAAGGATCACCATTGTAAGTATTCCAAAATTTTTCTAAGTCCATTAGAGAAGTCGAAGTTATATCGACTCTTTAGAAGTCAAAGTGTGATTTCACTCCGACATTTCTCTAGTCGAAGTCCACATCGATTACTCCTTTTAAGTACACATCGATTACGGTTTTTAGTCCACATCGATTACTGCTTTAAGTCCTCAATTAATTATTATTTAAAACATCGATTATATTCAAACATCGATTGCTTTTCACATCGATTACCTTAGACATCGATTTCCTTTAAAATATCGATTACTTTGTTTGGACATTGATTACTTTGTTTGGACATCGATTACCCTTAAAACATCGATTACTTTGTTTGGACATCGATTACCCTTAGACATCAATTACCCTTAGACATCGACTGTTGAAACATCGATTACCATTTTAAATCACATCAATTGCTTTGAACCAAACATCGATTACCCTAGACATCGACTGCCTCAAACATCGACTGTCCTGCTTAAACATTGATTACTTTTTGGACATCAATTATCCTTAGACATCGACTGTCTCAAACACTGACTGTCCTACTTAAACATTGATTACAGTAAACATTGATTGTCTTCAAGGATTGTTCTTGAACATCGATTGCTTTTGGACATCAATTACTCTTTGAACATCGAATGTCTTAACTTTGACTACTCTTTGAACTTCAACTGTTTCTTAACATCGATTGACATTATATTATGCATTGCTATTTCAGATATATTAGTTTCAAATACCTTGAGAATTATCTGTGCAATAACCTTATTGGTTGTGGTTGAAATTATAATGATTGCCCTTATGATTAATCTTTGTTATGAACATAACTTGGCGCGCAGTATTTTCAAATCATTTTTAAAGAGAGGTGCATTTCAAATTTTCCACTATCTGTTACATATCATCTTAAAGCTTTCAAGGATATCTTCTTACAGTATGACTCTTTAACTGACTACTATTTTCATGGTAAGTCTTCTAACGCTTTGCGTGTGAACATAAATCTGTCTGTGGCTTACTTAGTCACGGGTCACAGTTCTCTTGGAGAAAGCGCTTTACGGTTTGCCATTCTTATAACAAGTATTCTTATGATTTATATGGTGATAGAATGGACATTTTTATTTCTATATAACATCTTTTTCCGTTGACTAAAGATCTCTCCCTTAGCATTTACTGCCTACAGGTTTCCAGTAGTCACATGATTCTACAACGTAAGTGTAGCGGCCCTGGATATTTATGCCTAATAAGGCTCCATATCCAGATCCGCCTCCCGCGAACGGACCGAAGTCTCGCAAGGGATAGCTCGAACACGTGTCCAGTAAGAATATAAAAGACAACCACAACAGTATAAGACACAAGAAAGTACATGTGCTTATATCTGTATATAACAATTTACAATTGTCCCAATACATTATTACATGTCCAATTAAAAAGTACAACTACTTGGGGCATATCCCGAGGGAGCATAAGCTCACATAACATAACTAACGCTACTGGTGGTGGTACAAATTTGCCACAACGCCTTTGTAAGCCATATAAACGGTAAGCCCTGAAAAGAACTGTAGGGGAGTGAGCCTCAACAAGTCACAAGCTCAGTAGGGACCACCCAAAACCACACACGAAACTAAAGAGACCTCAACCCCAAAGGGTCTCATTGGCAACGCCGATAGCCAAACCATGTCATGCTCACAACAATACATGATTAACAACAATTAAATATAATCTTATCAGCTAATACAAATCTCAAAAGGGAAGAGGAACAACAGGACTAGCACAACACCACTAATCCGCCCAACAACTGAAATGCCTAGGCCACAAGCCTCACAAGCAAACCATTACAATAACGGGTCGCCTCAGCAACAAGCTTCACACGCAACCTACCCACAAGGGTAGCAAGGCTGGCATCAGCGAGCCAATTAGTCACACACTTAAACCACAAACGGAAGCTTACTCGAAAAGGGTAAAACACAACGGGTGAAAGGTCTCACCACACGACCTCTACGGAGCACATCTCCACCTCAACACCTGAAAAGGCTGGTACACAACGTACCACGAGAAACAGATACCTACAAAGGGTACATGTACCTACTGCCACGAGATACCACCACAAAGCCTCAACACAACTGTGCCTCCTACAAGGCACACCACAACGGGTCAAACCTCAACCAACCAGTCACTATACACATGCCACAACCATTGGTCAAGCGATTAACAAACCAAACATGCGTCACATGCGATTCACAACATAAAAATGGGCAGAATCACCCTACCTTCGCGGAGAACATGAAGACCGATCACAACCCGTGTTTCCCCCGCTCCGTGCGACGTCCTCGCGGCGGCAAACCACGTCGAAAACTTCTCCAAAACCCCGAATCGCCCGAAACCGGCACAGAAACATCTCCCTGGCCGAGCAGAGCTTGCTAAGCTCTGTTCGGTCGACCTTGCATAAAAATGCATCACAGTTGGGAACGCGACGTAGCCCTCCGTCGCGACTTGAATGCAACGTAAGAGGCCGTCGCCTTCCCATGGCCGATGTCAGCAAGTCGCCCAACGCGCGATATGCGGCGTGCATGTAGACGACGACCGCCAAACAACGATTTCAAGAACGCGACACCCAGGGCTGTCGCGTTCAGAACGTGACGCCCAGCACTGTCCCGTTCACAGACAGTGAACCAGTGAGTGCTTTGGGCCCAATCTGCCGGCCCACGAAGCCTCACAATCTACGAGAACACCTAAAACACAGACTAATGGGCCACACACATTGGCCACCAAACCCGCTAAGCAAGGATCCGCGAATATCCGAAAAATGCGCGACGTTACATTACTATCACCTAAAAAGGAATGTCGTCCTCGACATTCAAAATAAACCTCAATAAACTAGACTATCACTTAAAAAGAAACAAAGCCATACACAGAACAAGTAGGATACACTTTCTCTGCACTTGCTTTTCAAACCATCCGTGCTGACTGATTTATCTGTTCATTTCCACACTTGTTCTGCTTTCCCTTTTCTTTAATTCATTTCATAGCTACACTACCTGATTATTACATTCTTCTCTTTCTTTACCCTTTAGCTGTAAGCAATTCTACCTTGCCGTTGGCATTTGATCTCTTTGGACTCAACCTGCTTCCACAATTTCCCGACTGTGTTTGCAATATTTCTTTCTGGACCGCTTTTTTTTTTTTGAATTTCTGTATCATAAACTGCCACTCTTAAATGCTCTACCATGTAAAACCATATGTAAATTCTTCAAATTTCTCAGTGCCTTTCCATTATCTACTTTTCAATACCAACAGTTATTTTGCCTCAACTTTATTCACATTCCTACCTGCCAGCTTCTCATCAAAAATCACACTGCCATACTGAATTCCCTGCTTCTCTATACCATTCTGTCCATACTATCTTTATTCCTTTCTGACTAAAAACCACTGTCTCTTACCCAACTGTGCAAAAATCTCAAAATTTCCTTTAAACATTCAATCTCGGATAACCTGTGAATATCAACCTCCTGTGCTTCCGTTGTGCCACTCTGATTACACTAAATACCTAACAAAATATTCCATAAATTTTTCTCCCACCATTAGTCCAATTGCTTCACACTTTTTATTATACTCTGACTCTAGCTGGATTCATACTAACTTTTCTCGCTTCTTAAATCACTTTACTCATCAATCACCCCGGAAGAAAATATTAAAATTTTTGGACTGCTTTCTCTAATACTTCAATTCTGATTGTGCCACATACTTTAGTTCTGAATCTGCCATACCACTACTGACATACCTTGCTCTTTACATTCCTTTCTACTTAAACAACATTCTCTGACTGATCCAGTAATTTATTATATAACCTTCAAAATATCTGCTCTCATTACTGTGATACTACATTCTCTTATCGGAAAATTAAACTGCTCAACTAATCTGCACATATTCTACCTTCAACTTTATTAAACACTCTCTCAATCAGGTGCCATCTGACCTTAAACTGTCACTGTTTAACTGATCATCACATCTTTTCCTTTTGTACTTAACAATTTCAAATTTCCATTCTTTCTTTCTCTTTTTTTTATTCAACTCTGCCATACTCTAATCTGCACACTATTCCTTAACTGTTCTACCATTTATTCTTACATCAAACTCTAAAGTACTTTCTCGAGAAAATACCTATGCTCGATCTGAACCACTTTCTGTGTGCTGCCATGCAAACTCTTGCTGAACATTTCCCAAACCTTTTAATTATATCCGTTTCATAATCTGCTGTACTTTTTCTTTCCCTGATCAATAACCTGCCAACTGCATTAACCATAATATCATTTCTACAAAATATTTCTCTTAATTGTTCTGTTGTCTGGCTTATTGCACTTTACCCTTCACAATGCAATTCTTGCTATCACACAAACGTCCTTTACTGACAACTGCCAAGGCCATGTCCTGAAACCGATCTCTTTAAATATTATAATCTACTTTGTCTGATTTCGCTATTGTACTTTACTGCTCTACTTTCTAATGTTGAAATCATGCTGCTACATCATACTTATTGCTATCCTTTTCATTCAAACCTTTACTTTAATTCCTCTCATAGTTTACCTTGCTGTTCCACTTTACCTAATACTGCTTAACTGCTTCTCAGCTAATCCATTTCTTTCTATTCTGACCCTCATAACTCTATTTTGCTCCAAACATTCTTAACCTTAACCCTAATCTTTCCCAAACTATACATAACTACTAAATCTCATTGATCTTATCTGTTGCACTACAATCTTCAATAACTTATTCTATGTAATCTTCACAATCTGCTACTTGCCAATTAAATATCTTCTCTGAAATTCTCAGAAAATCCATTGTACACTGATCTTCCTGTATTCTCTCTTTATCCAATTGATTACCTCGACACATACTTACACTAATCTTTCCATCAAACTTCTTATTACCACCATATGCACAGCATCACTATTCTCAAGCTCGTTACTACAACACCATCTCTAATCATGAATACTTTTAATCTGACTGCCACACATTGCTGCTCCTCCTGTTTACTAGTACCTTATCTCAAGCTAAACTGTCTCACATCGTTATTCCAAACCTCCCATAACGCTATCATATTATTATTCACACTGCCTCCTTAACGCTGATTAACAAGATCTCAAATACTACAATTATTTCTACTAATGTCCTCGACTATAATTCACATACTTAACAATCCTCATCACATACTGATTTATTCCTCATTAATAACATTATTCCACTGCTTCATTATCATATCATTACCCTATAACCTGTCTCTGCCAACTCTGTATCTTACCAAAAATACTCAGACACTTTTACAAAATACTATTTTCCCCTTTCTGATTATCATAGCCAAATTTACCAATCTCTTTAATTCTTGTAACTGAGATTCTTTAAACATTATACTTTTACTGCAGACTGACACACTGGTATAACCTCTCAACTTATACCACTAATCACATCATTTCTCTACCATTACTAACAACTGCCATGCTGACCAACCATACACATAATTCAATACCAGAAACTCACGTGAAAACCATATTAAAAATCACACAAAACACAGACTTACTACTAGCAGTGGACATTAACCATGTCTTGGGACATTGTAACTTCAATGTCTTTTCATATTCTAACTGGACCATTGCTCTGATACAACTGTAGCGGCCTTGGATATTTATGCCTAATAAGGCTCCATATCCAGATCCGCCTCCCGCGAACGAACCGAAGTCTCGCAAGGGATAGCTCGAACACGTGTCCAGTAAGAATATAAAAGACAACCACAACAATATAAGTCACAAGAAAGTACATGTGCTAATATCTGTATATAACAATTTACAATTGTCCCAATACATTATTACATGTCCAAATAAAAAGTACAACTACTTGGGGCATACCCCGAGGGAGCACAAGCTCACATAACACAACTAACGCTACTACTGGTGGTACAAGTCTGCCAACACGCCTTTGCAAGCCATATAAATGGTAAGCCCTGAAAAGAACTGTAGGGGAGTGAGCCTCAACAAGTCATAGGCTCAGTAGGGACCACCCAAAACCAAACACGAAACTAAAGAGACCTCAATCCCAAAGGGTCTCACTGGCAATGCTGATAGCCAAACCATGTCATGCTCACAACAATACATGATTAACAACAATTAAATATAATCTTATTAGCTAATACAAATCTCAAAAGGGAAGAGGAACAACATGACTAGCACAACACCACTAGTCCGCCCAACACTGAAATGCCTAGGCTACAAGCCTCACAGACAAACCATTACAATAACGGGTCGCCTAAGCTACAAGCTTCACAGGCAACCTACCCACAAAGGGTAGCAAGGCTGGCATCAGTAAGCCAATTAGTCACACACTTAAACCACAAACGGAAGCTTACTTGAAAAGGGTAAAACACAATGGGTGAAGGTCTCACCCACGACCTCTACGGAGCACAGCTCCACCTCAACACCTGAAAGGCTGGTACACAATGTACCACGAGAAATGGATACCTACAAAGGGTACAAGTACCTACTGGCACGAGGTACCACCACAAAGCCTCAACACAACTGTGCCTCCTACAAGGCACACCACAACGGGTCAAACCTCAACCAACCAATCACTATACACAGGCCACAACCATTGGCAAAGCACGAGTCGAAAAGAACGACGCCACCACATAGGAACGAACTACTGGTTCATGACGTCAGTATCCAACCCGGACAACACAACACAAGAACTACCTCTCAGTCTCGCAGTCACGGACGAAAGGTCCAACTTCCGCTCCACAAGCACACAGTAAAGCCAAAGAACAGTGGAGACCAACCAACACCATACCTGCAGACCACACAACTGCATGCCCATCGCCTGCACCCTTAGGGACTCTCCGCCCGAGCTCCCTAAAGTGAGGCACTGGAACACATGACTAGCTGGACCCAGTACGTCTACTGGTGTCCGTACCCCCAACCACGAGCGCGCTACAAGCGACCGCACAGCCACACACACAAGTCGCTGCTCTCTGTCGTCTTTTTCCTCAGCCGGACGTACAACTCAAACACAGGAGTGTGGGTGTCCAGGAAGACGACATAGACCTCGACGTACACACACAGTACCGGGACAAACCTCGAGCACTAACGTGCCTGGCTCACACAAAACCTGGGGTACCCGACTAGAGGGTATTCCGGAATAGGCGCCGGACCACCACACTCGGCTAGCACACAAACCACGTCAGTCACTTAACACCTCGGTGAAACTTATATCATGATATATTAAATATATTGGCTCGTCACTGGTCACCATGTGACCTCCAAGCTAATCGACACCACACATACTTAAATCACAATAACATACAATAATCTTGCCTGTCATTGGTCACCCCGTGACCTCCATTGCCATATTAATACAATATAATAACCACTTAATAACTGCAAAAGACACTAAAGGGCCATGCTAGGTTCACACTGGAACCTCATTGCCCGCCACCACGAACTACCACAACAGTTATATTACAATAAACACAATGTCGAAACACTTTCCGTGCACACACAAACCACATGCACGTCACTCAAATCATGTAAACACCATGTGTACAACACACTAACTGTGTGCACAACATGCCAACCACGTAAACACATGCTCACTTCGTGAGCAACACACTTACCACGTAAACAACATGCAAACGACACTCCACGAGTGCTACAAGTGCATGGGCCACACTTATCCATGTTGAACCACTCTATGGTTATCTGTGATCTTGACATTTTGGTGATAACAAAATATATGATGCATTTAGGTGATAACAAAATATTATCTTGGTATGCGGAGATAACAAATATAGGTGTTCATAAATATTTTTGTTTCATCTGTGTTGCATCAATCCTTTTAACAGATGATAAGTCTCATTTAATATCATGTTTCATCTGTGTCGCATCAATCTCATAGCAAAATGCTAAGTCTCTCATTGATGCAATAGGGCGCACTAAATGCTAAATCGATGTCATTTAATATACATCGATTTCTATTCAAAGTGCCACATCGATTTCACTAACAACGATTTCAGAAGTTACACAACGATTTGATCGTGTAACGATTTGTTAAGTGAAACATCGATTTTATCGTGCAACGATTTGCCTTCCATAACGATTCGCTAAGGCTCATACGATTTGCTTGCATAACGATTTCATAAGTGATCAGATCGATTTCTTTATTGATCATAACGATTTTCTTGCATAACGATTTCATAAGTGATCAGATCGATTTCTTTATTGATCATAACGATTTGCTTGCATAACTTTCATAAGTGATCACATTGATTCTTCAGGTGATCATAACGATTTCATAGTGATCACATCGATTTGTTCAAACGATTTGTTTACAAATGAGCAACGACTCTTCACATAACGATTTCATAAGTCATGCTCATAACGATTTCTTTATAGATTCTGTTCAAACACAGATTGCCTTTATATTTCAAAATATGCTTAGCGCCTAAATGAAAAGTCAAATATCTTCTGACAGAAAAAGCTGCATGCATATTTCAGAGTCTTGTCAAAAAGATATGAACTACTATTTTCAGCATGTTAGCAGAAACACAGTGGTATGCACAGTTATCATAAACACTCTTTTATGCTAACACTCTCTTCTATGCTGACAGATCTCGAAGACCACCAGAGCTGATTAAGACAAATGAAGAGAAAGATCAGCAACGACTAGAAGAGCTCCAACGGATCCATTCTAAAGCTGCTCATATAAAATATGGAGCATTGCTGAAGAACAAAGAGAGAGTTTTCCTGAAAATCCTTCAAGGAGTGTACAACTGTGAGAAGAACCTTCACGCCACAAACACTCAGAGAAAGAGAGAAGAGCTCGAGCCAAATCTACAGAAGCTTTCAAGCAGAAGTCTTCATCGTCTTCAAGCCTTCTTCTCTTCCTTTCTCCCTATGCTCATTGTAATCTTGGGGGAGAGTCTGTGACTGTGAGCTAAGTCCATAGTGTTCATCTTGTATTAGCTCTTAGTTTTGTTCTTTCTTTTCTAAGAAAGACCCTTGTCCAGCTGTAGGACTGTATACATGTGTAACCTAGCTAGAGGTTAGTGTCTAGCAGAACCTTGTTGGGGTTTGTACCACAGGACCTAGCTGTGGTTTTAAGTCTAGCAGAACCGCACTGGGGTTGTTCCAGGAGGTTTACTTCTGAACCTGTAAAAAAGTAGGTTTGCTTCTGAGCCTAGAAAAGAAGTGGGCTGCCTTCTTGCCCGGGAAAGAGAAGAAGACCTGGTGGGGTATCAGGGTGTTGTAGTGTCCTTGAGGGGGACTGTACCTTCGGTTAGTGAAATCCCAGAGGTTGCTTGGGGACTGGACGTAGGACTTCCATGTGGGAAGGGCCGAACCAGGATAAATCCTTGTGTCCTTTGTGTGATTGTTTATTTGCTTCCGCACTGCTACTCTTTATCACACTAAACTAACCAAACCTTCAAGTGTTAATTTATGTGTTTAAGTTTCTATTTCAGATTTTAGAAAAACATATTCACCCCCCTCTAGGCTAGCTTGCTGCCATACCGAAAGGGCCAACAAGTGGTATCAGAGCGGGTCTCTGATCATTCAAAGAAGATCCAACGATCTTAGAGTAAAGATCCATGGCAGCTCAAGGATATGCTGAAGGTCAATCAGTCACCAGACCTCCATTCTTCGACGAAGAAGATACCAATACTGGAAAATGAGAATGGAATGCTTCATTCGAGGCACAGACTTTGAACTGTGGCAGGTATTGAGGTAGGTGATTTTGTTATTATTCCTGCTGAAGCACTACTGCTATTACAGCAGCAGATAAGCATAAATTATCCCTAAATTTTAAAGCTAAGAACTTTTTATGTTGTGCTTTATCTAAAAGGAATTTAGTAGAGTATCTGCTTGTAAATCTGCCAAAGAAATATGAGATAAGCTGCAGATAACTTATGAAGGAACAGATAAAGTAAAACAAACTAGGATAGATATTCTTGTTTCACAATACGAACAATTTAAAATGCTTCAAAACGAAAATATCACTACTATGTATAATAGATTTTCAAGCATAGTAGTAGGTTTAAATTCTCTTGGAAAAATTCTTTCTAATGAAGAAACCGTTAGAAAAATACTTAGGTCCTTAACTATTTCATAGACACCTAAAGTAACTGCTATTGAAGAGGCCCATGATTAACCAAATTGTCAATTGATAATTTAATAGGTTCTCTCATGACACATGAAAAATATAGCGACTGTCTGAAAGCTCATCTAAGAAGAAATGTACTGATGCTCTAAGTTGTAGCTGCTCCTTCCACCTCTTCCTCTTCTAGTTCCCAAAATGCAGATTCTGAAGATAATGATGCTGATGAAGTATGTACAAGCTTCAGAAGATTTTAAAGAAGAAGAAAAACAGATCAATAAGGATCCAAAGAAAGGAGAAAAAGGAGAAAGAACCAGTATGCTATGAATGCAGAAAACCTGGGCATCTGGACCGGATTGTCCAAGCTCAAGAAGACTAGTCAAACTGAGAAGCCCAAGAAGCAGCACAAGAAATTTAAAGAAGAGGCATGGCAGCTGCTTGGGAAAATGATGAGGTCCAAGCTCAGAATCATCAGCTCAGATTCCGAAAAGGAGCAGGTAAATCTAGCCCTCATGGTGGGACTAGATGAGGTACATTCTGACCCATTTTTTGATTCATGCACTGATTCAGGATCAGAATCTGAAGACTTAAAAGTAGTCTTTAATGAACTATACGAAAAACATAAAGGTGTTTGTAAAGAATTAAAAAATCTGAAAAACAACTACTTGCTTGGAAAACACCAATTCTGATCTTAAATCCGAATTGAGCAACTAGAAAAACAATAAAGGACAGTAAAATAATAATTATCTTTTAAATGAAGATTTGAAAATCAAGAATAATGAGAAGTTAGAGTTAGAAGAAAAATTAAAAACTTTAACTGAAAAATCTCTATTTAAAGAATCAGTTAGTAAATTAATTAGAGGGAAAACATCTTTAGCCCTATGCTTAAAAGGGTCAAAATCTGCAAATAATAAACAAGGGCTGGATACATACCTCTGGAAAAGGAAAACAAGCCATAATTCCAGGAAAATATCCATTACAAAATTTTGTAAAAGAAACCAAGTTGCCTCAGAAAAAGGCCCTGTAAAAAAATATTTCAAAAATTATGTCCTAAATAGACATCATAAAAACAATAAGAACTGCAAAATATACTATATACATTGTTGTTCTCATTGCAATAAACTAGGACACACAGTAAACACCTGCACAACAAGCACTTAGTTTGGATCCGAAAGGATATTTTTATGCATCTAACCATCAAGGACCCGAAAAGGTTTGGTACCTATATCTGAATAAGTTAATTGCAGGATAGCCTTGGAGCATCAGGAACAAAGGATGCTCAAGGCAGTGTTAGAGCCTCTCACAAAAGGGGGAGCTCTAATTAAGGGGGAGCAAAGATTAAGGGGGAGAAAAAATTGAACCCCTCTATGGTAAGAAACTCTCTCAAAAGGAAGGAGAATCCCATGGTAAGACCTTTCCTTTTTGGATTATTGACAAAAAGGGGGAGAGTAAGTATGCTCTATGAATTTTCTGCTTAAATCATGTTCTAAATCATTTCAGAACATTCGCATAATTTTGTCATCACTAAAAAGGGGGAGATTGTTGAACCACTCTATGGTTATCTGTGATCTTGGCATTTTGGTGATAACAAAATATATGATGCATTTAGGTGATAACAAATATATTATCTTGGTATGCGGAGATAAAAATATAAGTGGTCATAAATATTTTTGTTTCATCTGTATTGCATCAATCCTTTTAACAGATGATAAGTCTCCTTTAATATCATGTTTCATCTGTGTCGCATCAATCTCATAGCAAAATGCTAAGTCTCTCATTGATGCAATAGGCGCACTAAAATGCTAAATCGATGTTCATTTAATATACATCGATTTCTATTCAAAGTGCCACATCGATTTCACTAATAACGATTTCAGAAGTTCACAACGATTTGATCGTGTAACGATTTGTTAAGTGAAACATTGATTTTATCGTGCAACGATTTGCCTTCCATAACGATTTGCTAAGGCTCATAACGATTTGCTTGCATAACGATTTCATAAGTGATCAGATCGATTTCTTTATTGATCATAACGATTTGCTTGCATAACGATTTCATAAGTGATCAGATCGATTTCTTTATTGATCATAACGATTTGCTTGCATAACGATTTCATAAGTGATCACATCGATTTCTTCAGGTGATCATAACGATTTCATAAGTGATCACATCGATTTGTTCAAACGATTTGATCACATCGATTTGTTTAAACGATTTGTTTACAAATGAGCAACGACTCTTCACATAACGATTTCATAAGTCATGCTCATAACAATTTCTTTATAGATTCTGTTCAAACACAGATTGCCTTTATATTTCAAAATATGCTTGGCGCCTAAATGAAAAGTCAAATATCTTCTGACAGAAAAAGCTGCATGCATATTTCAGAGTCTTGTCAAAAAGATATGAACTACTATTTTCAGCATGTTAGCAGAAACACAGTGGTATGCACAGTTTATCATAAACACTCTTTTATGCTAACACTCTCTTCTATGCTGACAGATCTCGAAGACCACCAGAGTCTGATTAAGACAAATGAAGAGAAAGATCAGCAACGACTAGAAGAGCTCCAACGGATCCATTCTAAAGCTGCTCATATAAAATATGGAGCATTGCTGAAGAACAAAGAGAGAGTTTTCCTGAAAATCCTTCAAGGAGTGTACAACTGTGAGAAGAACCTTCACGCCACAAACACTCAGAGAAAGAGAGAAGAGCTCGAGCCAAAATCTACAGAAGCTTTCAAGCAGAAGTCTTCATCGTCTTCAAGCCTTCTTCTCTTCCTTTCTCCCTATGCTCATTGTAATCTTGGGGAGAGTCTGTGACTGTGAGCTAAGTCCATAGTGTTCATCTTGTATTAGCTCTCAGTCTTGTTCTTTCTTTTCTAGAAAGACCCTTGTCCAGCTGTAGGACTGTATACAGTGTGTAACCTAGCTAGAGGTTATGTCTAGCAGAACCTTGTTGGGTTTGTACCAACATGACTAGTTGGGGTTTTAAGTCTAGCGAACCGCACTGGGGTTTGTTCCAGGAGTTTTACTTCTGAACTGTAAAGAAGTAGGTTTGCTTCTGAGCCTAGAAAAGAATGGGCTACCTTCTTGCCCGGGAAAGAGAAGAAGACCTGGTGGGGTATCCAGTGTTGTAGTGTTCTTGAGGGGGACTGTACCTTCGGTTAGTGAATCCCAAGAGGTTGCTTGGGGACTGG
>CM024758.1:141363110-141406624 GCA_014218235.1 Colocasia esculenta | reverse complement strand
TCAGTCGAAAGTGCCATCATCATCGTTGAGATATGTTATGAGGGAGACTGACACCGTTTCATTCGATTTTCTTGCATACATAATTTATATCTTTAATTGTCTTGTCACTAATTACATTATATCAATTTTAAAAGACAATTTTATATTACAATTTTAATTTGAAAATAAAACTTATGTTGATGATTAATATTGCGTATGTGATTGGTCTAATCCACCTAAAAATAAAATGATACGATATAAGAATAGGAAAACTCTTAATATGTATTTGTGTCTGGGCAGATGTTGATTGCCCAAGTGACATCCTGTAGTAAATCGGGCCGTCATGTCACAATGTGACTTAATTAGTGTCACCTCTCACTCTTATTACTTGTTACTATTGCTAGTCATTGACAATGCCGTCTGTCATAACTATTAATCATTTATCATTACCACCAATAACAATTATTGGCTCCCAATGTATCACCAATCATTGTTATCTATATTAATGGGGCCGTCCATCACCAACAACTATCACCCGTCGTTTGAGTTGTTACTTTGACATCTTCGTCCAAGTGATGCTTTGGCGTAGCGCCACGTATGCAAGACACAATTTAAGCAATCACCACAGGTCAAATGTATATCAAATATGGAAAAATATACTTGTTATGAGATAAATTATAACAAATATAGATAGATTGTTTGCCAATTAATTATATTTGTCATATTTTTCTTTTTCCTCTCTCTCCTCAATCAATAAATTACTCGATAAATAATTTAATTAAACTTTCGTTGCAAATTTAATCTAATAACAAATATTTTTTGTAAGACTGAAATGTTGTTACGAGAACTTAAAAGATGATACACGGGGTTCCAACATGGTCTTGCCGACCGACGGCCCTTCGCGTCAGATGCGTCCGGCCGTTCTCGGAAAACACGATAAGATACGAATCTCCTATTGTACAATATCGGGCGGCGGTGGCTATTTCTGTTTGGTAAGATTTGCCGAGATTTGCCGCCGCCACCGCTGCGCGGGTGCGTTTCCCCGCCACAGTAATCCTACGAGCCGTACGTGGACACAAGCAAAGCGTGCCTATAGAGATGACATAAAGAATAAAAAAGATTTAGTTGGAGTTAAAGATAACTCTAACTTTGGTATAATAGAGTTAATTTTAAGATTATAGTGAGTTAACTTGTTTTTCTCAATGCACTTTGGTAAGAAAAAATGATTTAACTAATTTTAGAAAAAGAAAAGTAACATTTAATATTGTGATGTGAGAGGAAAAGATGGTTAACTCACTTGAGTTAACTCTAGTCCACCTCTAGAGGTGGGTTAGAAAATGGTGGGTTAACTCACTTTTAATCCACCTTTACCCCAACCCACTTGAGTTAACTTGTAACCTTTTCAAAGTTACTTTTTGAGTTAACTCTGAGTTAACCCATTACCAAAGTGGTATTAAGTGTAATATGACTAGATAATAATCTATGTGGCACCCCTCCCATAGGGAGTGATAAGATGACACCAAATTGTTGGATACCACATTTGCCTAGTCATATTACACTTAAACGTACTATAAACATACACTAAATCTTTCTCTAAAGAATATCTCAATCCGTTTCTTCAACCCCACCCTTTTCAGTCCCGAGAAATACTTATAGTTTCTGCAGGTGGATCGGCACTCTCCCCATGTGTTTTGTTGTGTAGTCTAGTCGAGCCTAAGCACATAATTTTTATGTGAGAAATGTTGTGTTCTTAAATGAATTGGCCGTAAAAGTTAGGTAAATTACTTTTCAAGTAATTTTATTTACTTGAAGGTCTTATCAATAGGGAGAACATGGTTGGATTTGATTTGGTTTGAAGAAGGTTTTTTTTTCTCAACTAAATCAAATGAAATGGACTCCTAACCTAAGTCAAACCTAATAGATTTGTTTTAAAATCATAGTAAATTGATTTAATTCGATTTGATTTGATTTAAATTGAAATCTATTCAATTTTCTATTAACACATTGTCTCTTAATAGAAGCATATTAGTTGTAACATTTATGAAGAAAAAAGTAAAAACATAGCAAGGTATAATAATAATTTTAGTTAAGAAGACTAAATTATTTCTAATCTTATAAAAATACCATTATATTTAAAAGAATAAATAGAAATTTACATATTTTTTATAGGCATAATAGTGATACGGGGGTCTCGCGAGTCGGTCAAACCTCGGCTAGGCCAATCTCCCATAGTATCAGAGTCGACGTCCTGACGTGATTTGAAACAAGTGATCTTATTGTCGTCTAGGCCGAGGACTAATGTCAGCTCTAGACCGACCTCTCTACACCCCTTGGTCCCAAAACATGGGCTCGGCAAGGATGAGCCTAATCGGCTCGACCCTTATGACCTGGAGCTCGACGTGTCTGCAAGATTTCTGGGAACGTGGCTCGCGTAACGACCGAAGTAATAGTAAATAAGGCAATGTTTGAAGATCGTGCGCCCGATAATTACGACCATTAAGACCACGATCTGGACGATCTGACATGGCGGTTACGACCATGATCCGACGAGAATACGGAGATCCCCTGCGAGATTCGTGGGGTTGTCCAATCGTTCAACGGGTATCAAACCCATAAAAGAGATAGACACTCTTCAGACGCAGATAGGTTGTTCCACTCCTTAGGCTATGTCATTCTGATCGGCTAGCTACTAGCTTGAGTGTCAAAATATCTCCCCACCAAGACCTCTCGATGGATTTTGTAGGTCCTCAGACAACGTTGTCGGGATCTCGGAATACGCGTCACAGGTCCACTAAATGGACCTCGGATCAATCCCTCGGCTTAGTCATCTCGACTCAGATTTCTCACTTGGTCGTCTCGGCTGGTCACCTCGGCACGAGCCGACCTCAATTACATATACTATAACAAAAAATAATTCAATTTATTTGAGTTAAGAATCAGTTTACTCGAGTTAGAAGTCGAATCAAATCGAAATTGGTGAGTCTCGAATCAAACCAAACTAAACCACCATAAAAAAGTGTCCACTCGAATTAAATTAATTGATTTGATTGATTTTAAAAGTTGAACTAAATTATGAACAGCTCTACTTATCAGATTTTTTCTCTCTCTTTTCTTCAACCTATAATTACTTGGCAAGCAATCTATTTAAATTTTATTATCAATCCAATCTGATAAGAAATATTTCTCATTTTTACCAACTTGTAGCCACGTACTTTAGTGTGAAGTCAGTGGACTCCAAATACAAATTCGGGGTAAATATATAGTACTCACCCGAGCTTGAGCCGTACTCATAATCTTTTTATACGTCCATTCTAAGCACATGTACTTTGGTGTGGACCCAGCAAATCTAAACATATATGTCTAAGTTGTGCAGTACACGCTAGTCCCAAAGTTTAAAAAAATATTTCACAATACTTATAAAAGTTGTAGTAGGTTGTAAGAACTAATTTTAAAGAAATAGTTATCGTACTAGTAAAAAATACTCTTTATTGAGTGCATATATAAGATTGACGAACTCTTGAACCAAGTTGAATCGGATTTTGTTTGACATGATACACTATTAGGCGTACTATCGTATTGATCCGATTGATTTTAATTCAATCTAATAAATTTTAATTTTTTATAAAATAAAAATTAATAATAATAACACTATTTGTACCAAATTAAATCATGTTAAGATTGAAAAATACTTGGCACGACATAATAGACACGCATTGGACCAATTCAATTTGGTACGACAAATCTTGGGGCTATCAATCGATTGGCCATAGGAGTTTGTGAAAATATATTTATTATTATACTCTTACAAGTATAATAAATATTTTTGTAGTTTAATTGCTGAGAGTTGCTCATAATCAATATCTTACTTCAATTTTATTCCAACACTAAGTGCAATAAATATTTTTCTCCCTTTCTCGTGCATCTCTAATGAAGTAATAAATAAAAGAGAAATTAATTAAAAATTTCTTATTATAATAAGAAAATCTTACTATAACATAATTTAACATAATTTAACGTATATTATAATTAGAGATAACATTTAATGTAATAAATTATAGTTCTATTATGAATTAAAAAATAAATCAAATATCTATTAAAACTACTAATTAATTTGCCCTAAATAAAATAGAACCCGTCAACCCCTCCCCCTCCACAAAAGTACCGAAAAGATATCCGAGCATGACTTAGGGGGAATATCCCGGTTAGGGGGAGGTAGGGGGGGGGGGGGCGGCGGGGGGGGGGGGGGGGGGGGGTCAATCCCTTCTTAGGCCTGCCCATGTGGCACATTATCCTCCCTTTAGCAAGGGAGAAGAAAGAAAGGATAAAGGTGAGTCATTTGGGCAGTTGCCTTTTCCATGAGGATCATAACGAGGAGTTAGGTGAGATGTCTGGACGTGGGTCGCCTCCATTGGCTCCCTTCATATCTTAATACTCGACAGACGGCACCAATCTATGCTAGCAACCTCTCCTTCCTTCCGCTTTGTTCTCGCCTCTTCCTCCATCCCACATATTTCTCTTCAATGCCGTGGTCGGTCCTCATCGTTGCCGCGGAACCGGCACTTAATTTGGATTCCAAGCCAGCTTGGACTCGAGATCATCTTTCACCTTTTTTATTTTATTTTTTCTCATCCTGCATAGACATCTGTATATATATGTCTCCATCTTCTTTAGGGTTTTATTTCTTATATATATATATATGTCTAAATTTGTTCATTTTGTAGCAATTCCTAATTGCTTATTTGACTGTGGGAATTGGTCTTACTAGGACCGTCTTGGCGCATATCATTAATCTGAGGCTTTTCCCAACTTTGATTTACCGAAGACCAAATTAAATTTTGATGGGGAAATGCCAATAGATTAATAAATACTTCATTTCACAATCATCTTAACAAGAACTTTTATTCCAACGAAAAAGAAAAACTAACAAGGAATATAGATTATTTTGCTGCGGAGCAAACTACAGTCTGAGTCTAGTGCTACCATATATAATTGGGGGAGGCCAAGTGAAGAGCCGAACAGTACTTAATTATATCATCGTTAGCATTATGTTCCAGAAAGCGGTAAGCCGACTGATTAGTTTATGGAAGCTGGTGCAGGATCTACGTAAAGATTGGCAATTCCATTAATATTTAATTCATATGGCGAAGGAACGTTATACGTACTAGTCGTTCGTTAGTTACTACTTTTGGAGGCAAAGCGTGATGGTTAGGCGCCGCGCAGGCATTCTTAATCGGGTATGTCGCACGTATAACATGCGTCCCCCTGCCCGTTTCTTCGACCCTCTTACGTACCTTTCCCAATCGTATATCAGCTTATCTCCTCTACAGATCCTCCCACTTAACAATAATAACAATTACTGGTGCTGCCAACATCATGTTCCATGGGCTTCCTCTTTGTTGCTGAAAAAGCAAGTGGTCGTCGGCCGGGGCCGAATTGAGTGGGCCCCGAGGGATCAGCGGCGTCGCGTTGACCGTCGGCGAGGTGAATCCGACCTGCAAAGATCACTGAGACTCCTCGACGGTCGGACACTCTGACGATCAAGTCAGCAGAGAGAATTGTAAAAGAGAGTTATAGTGCTATGAATAGCCTACCTTTCTTGTAAGGGATGCCCCTGTCTTTTATACTGTCATGGCATTTTGAATTTCCCGTAATGGAGGAGGGTGTATCCTGATTTTTAGCAGAGAGGCGTAACGGGGCAAGCACGACCATCACGGAACCATTCACAGCTGGACCCTGCCAGCTTAGTCGCGACGGGAACTTCCCAATCGGTCGAGGCGCAGCTGGGGCGCCAGCGGTCGTGATTTTCGGGGTTCACCCCGTGCGATGAGCGAGTTTGGACTGATCCAACGGGACGCGCCTGGATCGCGTGCCTGATCCGACGGGCCCTCTTGGTAGGTTTCCGAGGGCGTGATTGTTGTCGGAAATCTCAGCCAACCCAAGTCGTCGGCCACCAAGTCGGGAACCTCGTCGTCATCGGACAACCGTGTGGGTTAGCGTTATGGATGGGTCGGGTCTTATTGTCGGCGAACTAGGTCGGATAGCGACGATCGGCATCACTAGTCCCCCGGTTCTTATCGAGAACTTCCTCGGCTCGAAGAGAAGCTATTTGTTTGGTTGTCGACGCGTTTCGTCAAACCGCCATTGGGAGCTGAGTAGGCGCGTGCCGCCTTCCAGTATCCGTGCGCATGTTAGAGCCGTTTTGCCTCTGCCATCATGGGATCACGATCTTCTGCCATTATGTCAGCACTGGAGGTGACGGCTGTCACTAACCGCCTTGACTCCCGCGCTCACGATGGCCTTGCCTGAAGTCGACATGCGTTGGGGATCCGGTTGAACGGTGCCCGGCTGTTGACCTTCCGACACGTGGCTGCATCTGAGCGGGCCCCTGGTCTCGAACCGTCCTGATGGGAGCGGCTTCGCGGCCTTATAAATAGCCGGGGGCCAGTGCCGAATGGTACCCCTACCTCGCACGCATGCTTTCCGCTGTCGGCCCGACGTTCTCCGACGACCCGACGTCTTCCAGCCTTCCTCGTGGATTGCCTTCTTTCGCTTGCTTCCCTCTGAGGTAAGCGATGAGTCACTCTTCTGCTTCTCCTTGTCCGAGGTTTCTTCGTCCGCTACTCCTTCCCCAAGCGTCCGCTAGCAAGGATCCCAACGTCCCTGATGATGCCTCCAATCATGCTTCCGAGATCTCGAAGCAGAGACCGAAATTCTCGACACCTTAGTGTGGGGTCCTGTGAGGGTTCTTTCGTCCTCAGAGTTTCCCCTGGTAGATATATTCCAAGGGTACCCTCGGCCCATACCTCCGGTGCTCGCCGCGCAGCTGACAATGTAGCTGAGGCGCGTGCGAGACCACTTCCGACACCTTTACCTGGATGCGAAAGCATCGCAAGCTTGTTCTCCCAGCCGACGCCGTCATGTTCGCCAACCGGGGTTTTAGGGCCCATCACGTCATGAAGGGGGATTTTCTATTTATTCCGAGGCGGTTCGGGCTGGTCTCTGCTTCCCTTTCCACCCCTTCGTCATTTTCCTTCTTTTAGAGCTCGGAGTCGCCCCCTCTCAGTTGGTCCCGGACTCCTGGCGCACGATCGTCAGCTTCCTTACCCTGTGCTATTCGCGGGGGTCCCTCCGACCCTGCGCCTCTTCTTCTATCTTTTTTCTGTTAGCCATTTGAGGATTGGCTTTATTTTGTGGCGAGGAATGGTCGGCAAATCCTCGGCCGATTGCCGTCCTCAGTCCATGGTTGGAAGAGGAGTTTTTGTTTTCATCTATTGCCCCTCTGGGTGGCCCTTCCCGACCACCTGGGCGGTCGTCGACGTCCGGAGAAAGGCGTTTGGGTGGCCGAGGCTTAGTGCGTCCGAGCTCTCGGACATCGCGCTTTTGAAGGATGTGAATCCCCCAATCTGATCAACCCTCCGGGAGCTGTTCAAGCTGATCGACGATGGCACAAAAGGTTGCCTATTTCATAGTTGCTCCCTTGACTTTCCTACGGTTTCTTGACTTTAACATGCTCATTTTTCTACAGCTATGGCCGACAAAACCGTTTCTCCGAAGCCGGCGCGCAAGGGCACTCCTCGCGTGCCTGTAGATACGTTTTTGCGCTCCCCTTTTTAGAGGGGGGACGAAGAACAGTCCACAAAGAGGGGGTGATAAAATAAAAGAAAGAGGGTGGCAGTGGATATGGAGTGGAAAAGTGGGAAATGACGAAAATAAAAGATCGTGATCGCCAGGCACACGAGGGTGCCAAATGGGGATACACCGCGAGGGGTGTGAGATGGAAGAGTGATCGCGAGCGGTAACTTTTTGGCGGGGAGATTGCACGGGGATGATGCGGGTCATTTCTTCCTCTACGAACACGGCCGGCCGCGGTAGAGGGCGTTTCCTCGTTTGATTACCCTGAAAAGAAAAAAGACAAAGAAGAGGCAAGGGGATTAGTCACGTGTGTGTAGTATCAATCTAAAAATAAATAAAATAAAAAATAACAACAGGGGATGATGCGGGTCCTTTCTTCCTCTACGAGATCCTCCCACTTAACAACAATACAATTATTGGTGCTGCCAACATCGTGTTCCATGGGCTTCCTCTTATTGTTCTCCTTCGAATTCTGGAATGGTGGTGGTAGAGAAGAAAGAGATAGATATATAGATTATATATATATATATATATATATTATATATATATAGAGAGAGAGAGAAGAGAGAGAGAGGTTAATTCCCTGTGTTAACTTATCATATATAGCTAGCTACACTACAGTTTGTCGACCGTTATGTATGTTTTGTTTTCTTTCTTCGTTATTCGAATACTAGCAACAGCAGGATCCAACCACCGGGCATCGGCCAACTAACGTATCCTCTCTATCCTCTCCAGTGTGTCGACCCAGTGCTTGGTACCATAAGCTTGTCGTCACGGATGACCTCGGAAGCTGAGAAAAAACGAAAAAAAAAACAAGCACCCGGGGCCATGTGACCATGTTGAGAGAGCTTTCTTGGTAGAAAAGCGTCTGGCGGGGTGCTCTTCTACTTGCCTACCAACGAACCATGTGGCACTGCAAGATCGATCCGCGTGCCCTGTCCAAGGAAGGGAAGATCCTGTTGGTGACCTCACCCCCATCTCCCATTTGCCCCTTTTTCCCCTGCAAAACTTTAAATAACAACGCCAACAATGATCATGCCCGGAATGATTTAAATCTCGAGCAACAGCCAGCAGAGCTTTCTAAGTTTTTTTGATGGAGTGGTCCTCCTGCTGTTGCGTTTCCATTGGATCCAGGCGTGTGGACTGCCGGTTTGAACGGGTCATGGCCTGGCCCAAGCTTGGGTCATGTCGCTGTGTGTTCGCCACTAGCTACGACGGGCAAGCAATTCCCGTCCGTCTTCTTTTGGACCGGGTCAGAAACGTGACATCCCACAGGAGCCTGCATAAAAGATGCGTAGCTCGGGTCTGTTAAGGTAGTAAACAGGGCCGTTTCGATTATACTAGTTTATCTTATTCGTGAATAGACTAACCTTTCTTGTGAATTTTAGTATAAGTTTGAAAGATTGCCTTTTACCCAGAATCTCAGATATCCAGTCAGATAAGTTACTTGTGGGATTTGGGTTGGATAGATTTCCACGATAAGACTAGCTAGCTAGCTTAGTTTATCCGGATTTCTAAAATGAGATAGATGTTGGAGAACCCAATGATATAATCTCATATCGAAAATATCACATAACATCTTTGTGTTTATAATTTTGAACTCTGTCATCGTACTCAACACCTAAACTTTAAAATTTGTAAGATAATATTAAAACAAACCAAGTCTTATTACGATGATTTACGTGATCACCTCCTTTCTAAATAATTTGATTTTCACGGCCAATTTTGACCATAAAAAAGAATGTTGAAAAATCAAATGACATAATCTCATATCAAAAATACCAAATAAGATCTTTATATTATAGTATTGAACCACTTCAATCTCAACACTTAAAGTTTGTAAAAATAGATGCTATTCACTGAGATATTGACTGATATCTAATTAGGTATCTCACTATCGAAGTCATCTTAAAGATATTGCCATGTGTTTGTTGATTAGTGAAGTAAATTAGTTCTGATTTCACAAATTTGTTAACCAAACCAAACTATTTTTTATCCTAATTAAGATGAACCAATTAACCATTCGAGCATGATCAAGTAAGACCAAACTATATATATACACTCCTAACTACGTACGCCGTCACCCTCCTCCCGTGTACGTACAAATTTGAGGAATAGTCGAACTGAAAAATTAAGCGAGGGGCACCAAGGCAATTGCTAGAAGCTTTTTGAATAATGTGACGGTCAAAGAGACGTCATTGAACCGAGTTCAACTCCAAAGTGGTTGAGGACCCCCGTCTCTTTCACACTCACAGCAGATCACCAGAGCTCAGGTGGGTAATTAACGTAGTCCGTCGAACAGTTGTCAAGTCACCACCGTTTACATCCAAAGCGAAGCGTGTCAAATTGGTCGCGCGGCTAAAGTAACTCCACCTGACGCCTTTTAGAATTTTTCTTAGAAAAAATGTATATATATCTCATGGTCCATTCAAGGTTATATCCCTATAAATTTTTATATTATATTCTACACTCTTATATTTTATATATGTCATCATATATATTTTTATTATTTTATTTAATCTATTTAACTCAAACATAATTAATTAAAGGCAAGATCACTATGTTGCCCCCTATAACTCTTTCAAAAGTTATTTTTAATAACTCTCTCTCCCTCTTTCTCTCTCCTCCCTCTAACACTCCATTGCTCTCTCTCTCTCTCTAACAACTGAGTGACCTGCCATCGATACTACCCCCCTCTACTCTTTCTCTCTCTCTCTCTCTCTCTCTCTCTAGTACCGAAGGGGTGACCCCCCACCGACACCCCACTCCTCTCTCTCACAATCTCCCCCTTCTCTGTGTTCTCTCCTCTCTCTTGCACTCTCTCACTCTCACTCTGGCACTGAAGGAGTTGACCTCCTTCGGCACCCCCACTCTTGTCTCTCAATCTCTCTCCCTTTCTCTTTGTGTTCTCTCTGCCCTCTGTTGCGCGCTCTCTCACTCACTCTGGCATTGGAGTAGTTGACCCCCTCTAACACCCCCACTACTCTCCTCTCTCTCTCTCTCTCTCTACTACTATCTCTCTTTGTCGCTCTCTCACTCTCTCCCCATTGGCACTATTGCATGGAGGCAATGACATGCATAGTCCTTCTCTCTCTCTCTCTCTCTCTCTCTCTCTCTCTCTCCCTCTCTCTTGAGTTGTATCTCTTCATACCACTCTCTCTCTATAGTGTTTTGCATTTTCAAATCTCTCTTACTAGGTCTATGATTATAAGCCGCCCATTATAAGGTTTGCTTGATGATTTTGACTGATTTGGGCTAGCATATTAGTTGTTCAGAGTAATATCATAGCTTTTGAGCTTCCTGTTAGAGGTTACTTTAGGCCTAAATTCTGCATACTTGTTTGCAATTGAGGTGGCTATTAGTGAACAACGGTTGTTATGAGTGGCGCATTTATTTTGAAGACACACTTTGGTTCTTGGCATGTTTAGAACTGTAATAGTTCATTCTAGCTTTATCCTTTAGTTTCCATTAGCACTCTTCAGTTATTTTAACCCATTTTTGCCTACTATTAACTAATTTCTTATAAATTTAAATTTAAAATATGAGAGTAAGGGATTTATTGTTACCAAGTACTTTGTTAATTATCCTATATGGCCTTAGTTTGAGTTCCCCATTGGGATTTGTATTTCCGGTCAAAGTGGAACTTCATATATGACAAATGAGCTTCGACTGATCAGTTTATATCGTTGTCAGTCGAAGTGGAGTTTCGTATATGACGAAGTGGGACTTTGTATATACAAGTGAAGCTTCGGCTTGTTCTGTTATATCGTGATCGATCGAAGTGAAGCTTCATATATGACAAAGTGGAGCTTCGACTGTTTTTGTTTAAATCGTGTCGGTCGAAGTGGAACTTCAACATCGATGTTTTAGTCAGTGATGCCTTAGTCAGCAATCGATGCCTTTTTTAGCAATCGATATTTAGTTAGCAATCGATGTTGGTAACAGTAATCGTTGTTTTGGTTAGCATCGTGTTGGTAGATGTTAATCGATGTTTCAGTCAGTAATCGATGCTTTGGTAAAATCAATGTTTTAGTCACCAATCGATATGACCATTGTTCTACAATCGATTAGCCTCCAGTCAAACTTTCTTTGTTATTCATCGATATTGTCTCTGTCCTCTTATTAGGTCAGAGTTGAGTATAATCTCGTAGTGCTTGTGCTTTCATCAGATTGATGGAATAGTCGTCATCATCTGACTCCTTTGGCCTACCAACTTTCTGGTGTGGATCCCTATGCTTGTCTGAACACCTCATACTCTTCCACAAATCGCATTGTTGGCCTATGAATTAAAGATCTTCCACTTAGACTCCCATCAGTCAATCCCCACTAGATTCGTATTTTCCCTTGATTTGCATGATGGCCAGGTGTCTAGATCCCCTTGTTAGTATCGCCCCACTAAAAACTTTAACCGTTATAAGCCTTGGTGGTTGCACTCCCAGTGACCTTTTTTGTCTTCTACTGCTGGGAAACTGAAGCTTGAGCTTGGAGCCATTTTCATCTTTCTGGAAGATTGGTGTGACGTTCCGGCCGTTCGGATCATCTTCTTGTTGTATGGAGGCCAGTGTGTGGCCCATGAACGTCTGTAGCAGTGTTTTTTCGCAGGTGGTGAGGCTCTGTGGGTCGGAGGTTGGGCCCAAAGAGCTCACTGACTCACTGTCTGTGAACGCGACAGTGAAGGGCGTCGCGTTTTGAACGCGACATCCTAGGGCGTCGCGTTCATAAACCACTGTTTTTAGTCTTCGTCTTCATACGCGCCACGTGTTGCGCATAGGGTGAGCTTGCTGACATCGACTTATGGAAGGCGACAGACTGGTGCGTCGCGTTAAGGTCGCGACACAGTGTGGCGTCGCGTTCTTAACTGTGAAGAGTTTTTTATAGAACCCCGTCAGAACAAGAGCTCACATGAGCTCTGCTCAGCCAGGGGGTTATGCTGGAGGATTTCTGGGCGACTTGACTTGTTGGAGCTTGATTTGACGTGTTCTCGCCGTGAGGACGCTGTGTAGAGCGGGGGGAACGTCGTGTGACTCCGTACTTCTCCTGCTTCGCGAAGGTAGGGAAATTTCCCGTGTTGAATCCGTGGATCGCTCGGTGTTGTGAATGATGTGTTTCTAGCTCTTTAAACAGTAGATAGCATGTGTAGGAACACATTAAAGCATGTAAATGCAATGGAAACCATAGATTATAGGGTTTTGGGGTGATCCGAATGATGGATTCCAAATTAGGTTTGCGCCTGTGAAGCGACAAACCTGGGCGTCGCGACAGTGTCGCGACAGAACGATACGTCGCTTCTCTTGTTTTCTAAGGTGACATATCGGGCTGTCGCGTTCTGAAGGCGACACTAACCCCGTCGTGATCACATCCGACGCTTGTTTTATGCATAGGTATGCTAGTGTGATATTATCGATTATCGTATATGTATTGTGTGGTAATGGTAGAGGTGCATTGGCACTCTCAGCGCTCGGGAGCGTGTGGTGTGTGTGGTCGGCGTGGTGTTCACGTGGTTTACGTGGAGGTTTCACGTGGCTTGTGCGTTGTGCACATGGTTTCCGTGTACGTGGCGTGTAGTTTGACGCCTACCGTGGATACCTCTTCAGTTGGGAGCCCCAAGTTTTGTGTGAGCCAGGCACGTGTGTGCTCGAGCTTGTCCCGGTACTGGGTACCGTCGAGGTTTTGTCGTCTTCTTGGACACCCTCACTCTTGTGCTGAGTAGTACGTCCGACTGAGGGAAAGACGGCAGTGGACATCGACTAGAGAGAGTTTGTTGTGTTGTCGCTTGTAGCGCGCTCGTAGTTGGGGGACAGACACCAGTAAGACTTACTGGGCCCCAGCTAGTCCTGTTTTCCAGTGCCTCACTTTAGGGAGCTCGGGCCAGAGTCCCTAAGGTGCCAGGCATGGGCCTGCGGTGTGTGACCTACAGGTTGTGGTGGTTTAGTTGGACTCCACAGTTCTTTGTACTAGTTTAGTGGAGCGGCAGCTGGACCTTCCGTCCGTGGCTGCGAGACTGAGAGGTAGTCATGTGTTTGCGTGTCCGGGTCAGTAGCTGGTGTCGCGAGCCACTCCACATGGCCCGATGAGGCGTTTTCCTACTGTAGCTCGTACACTTGTTTGGGTTGCCGTTTATTTATTATTATTGTTTATGTTAAGCGGCAAGTGGTAAGTGGTATTTACAATTTTATATCCTGCTATGTAGTTCTATGTATTGTTAGTGTGATCTCCTGCTTTACTATTTGTGTTGGTTTGCTCGGTTTCTAGGGAGTTTCCCTACTGAGCCAGTGACTCAAGAGGCTCACCCCCTACTCTTTCAGAATGAGGGAGAGCAGGAGACCTCACACCCTTCGTCTAGTTCTGAGCCGCACCGTAGCGGAAGGTCTGCACCACCGACAGTGTAATTTACTTTTCTGTTGTACACCTCGGTATGCCCCAGGTTGTTGTTGTAGTTTGGTTACAGTTGTGCTATGGCTATGTACATTTCTAATAAATATTTGTGAGATTGGCAAATCTTATATATATTTGAGCTGGTTCCTTTATATTCCAATGGACTAGTAGTTTGATATCCTTGCGAAGCTTCACTCGTCGTGGGAGGCGGACTCGTGTTAGGCACGTTATTGGGTTAACGGTCTGAATAACGAGGGTCGTCACATTTGGCCTCCTAATTCTCTGTGGAACTTTGACTGGTTCCCTGCACTAAGGTAGGCAGAACCGATTCCTTTGTGCCCCTTCTGGGAGTCATCCTTCATCTCCTCAGTACTATGCCGTTTATGAGCCTACATTTCGATCCCAGAGCTTGTTTTGAACCCTTTTTGGGTAACCTTTGAAAATCCTATGTCTAATTGTCTTGGCAAGTTTTTTTATCCTTCTCTTAGGGTGGTTAGGACTCCTCATGGTTGGCATCATGCATGAGGGGTCAGCCGTGACAACAGTTTCATCCCACAAATTAAATGTGGGTGGTTAGGCTCACTAAGATGGGCAATTTGAGTACGTATGTATATGTAACATCCTGTTTCGACAGGTGGTTAGCTATATGTTTTTCATCCCCTGAGAGCTTGGTTGATGCCATTTGCAAGAATTTGAATCCCTGTCAAGCAATCATGTCTTTGAAATATGATACTGTATACTAGTAAACATGCAAATTGTTTAGTTTTCCACGCTATGTACTCTTTGTATAACTTTGTGCTTTTGTAACCTCATAACTGTGCCATATTCCATGATCTTATGTTTTATATCTTGTTTGTTTGCCTGCTGAGTTTCTTTAGAACTCATGCCTTCGTTGAACCCATTTCAGATTCCTCTTCATGATGCAGTCCTCTCTTCAAGCCAACCCCTTTTTGCATTCATGCTTCAGGTTGGGCGACCTTAGGTTATTTTCTTAGAAACTGTGTTTAAATCGTGGTTGTGCCCCCCCCCCCCCCCCCCCCCCCCCTTTTGTATTTTGAAAATATGGCATGTAACTAATAGACAGACTAGATTTTGTATTATTATTATATGTTCACTGGTGTTTGGTGCAGAACTGAATATTTATTTTTACCATGTATAGTTCTTGTGTCTGGTCTGCTATATTATCACTTACTGCACAGAAGGCCTTCCCATAGAAATGTGTAGGATGCTTCCGTTTGGGTAAGTTGTGTGTCACCTCTTAACTAGTCAGGAGGGGTGCCATGACATTAAGAACATAGCAGGCTTGACCAACATGTTAGGCATGGTGGTTATGAGGCGGTGCTGAATGTGGCTTAGGTTATGAGGAATTCAGAACACACCATAGCTAGCTGGTGCATTTAGTGCTTGGCGGTGCCAGGCGCACCACCCTAGGCCGCACATTCAAGACTCACAGATCGGGCCAACACATCTGAAACCAACTCCTTTTCAAGGTGAGGTAGTGAGGGTTGATGAGTTCCAGAGTTATCAGACTTCTCTAAGGTGATTTTCGATGTGGAGATCGCATTTATGCCGTGTGCAGCCTTTGGTGAAGAGTTTTCTTCATTTCTTGGTAGGGAGATTCTTCTTTACTCATTTCTCTCTTGTTCTTATGTCTTTCTTCATGTTAGTATTCTAAAGATTACTTTAAGATGTTTAATAGCTTTAAACTTGAGTAAAGATATGATTTCTTTGCTTCTAGCTTAGAAAATTAGATTTAATGATGGTCCCATGTTTGAGTTAGTTTTTAGATGCATGTTAAGCTTAAATCTATGTATTTTTAGATTCTTATGTATCAACTTGTTACAAATCGTTCAATGAAGTGTGCAATGTGTGGAATTTGTGAAAGATGCATGATAGAATGGGTTTTTTAAGCTGATTGGGAGGTTTGGCCCTTCTATCTTGTGACGCGCCCTAGTCGAATGACACATTTAAGACACATCATTGCTCCCTAGCGTGTTCAAGCTTCTTGAACATGGTTGTCCTGTTGAGGCACATTCTGAATGCAACTGTGACTTCTGGCACATTTTCACCCAGTCTGGTTGGAGGGATCGTGGAACGTGTGCGTTGTCGAATCGGACGAGGGAAACGCCGTGGCGTGGTGCAATTCTCGTGGAGCTCGTGGAGGGTTCGGCGTGGTTTGGGAGAATTCGGAGGGTTTGAGCGTGTTCTGAGGTAGGGAATGACCCTTATAGTTCTTATAGGTTGTAATAGAATAATTAGAAAGCCTGAACTGCATGAACATGGCAATTCGGGTCATGGTATCCATGCGGGGCTTTAAAGGGTGGTTTGATGGAATTTATGGTTAGTTCATGTAGTTTAAATCTTAAAGATGCATGTTTGGCTTGGAAATAGTTTTCCTCATGTTTTCTTGTTGTTTTGATGTTTGTAAACCTGTAGAATCGGTTTAGATTTCTGCAGGAATAGAGGCTGAAGATCTTGGCGTCAACATCGATTGATGCCAGGTTCATCAGCCGGGATACAGACGGCCAGATCCATTGCCGTCTACTTCTTGTAAGCGGCAGTCGATATTGCCCCAACTTGTGCATGTATCAATGCAGTGTGGTTTACGTAGCTCTTCTGGTTATGAATATTGCGTATTTGTGTGTGCATGGCGATGACGGTGTGAGCCAGTGCACTTGTTTATGCTCTTGGAGCATACTGCTCATGTAATGGGCATGTTTTACGTGAATGTTGTGTAATGTACGTAGTGGTTTAAGTTTGTAGTATGTTGTCCATGTGTTGGACATGCGTTTACGTGACTGACGTGTGGTACACCAACCAGAGGATGTATTATACACGCTTGTCTACGTGGTTTGGATGTGTGCATACTACACACATTGTCGTAATGTAATTCTTATGATTTGTCCGTAGTAACTGGCAGTGAGGTTCCTGTGTGAGCCTAGCCATGACTTTGTGGTGTTTGGGCAGTGAAGGTCATGTGTAGACCTAGCCCTGGTTCGTTGTTGTCTTTCGAATAATTTTATATTGATTTATGTATTAAGTGGTGTGTGTTTGCCACGGAGGTCAGAGGGGACCAATGGTAGCCAAGTTTGTGGTTCATGTATGTGTTGGTGTGGGATAGCTTTGGGTCACACGGTGACCGATGTTAAGCTAATCCTAACATTATATTGTGAATTATAAGTAAAGGCTATATGTGTAAGTATCGTGGTTTGTGCTAGCCGAGTGTGTGGTCCGGCGCCTATTCCGGAATGCCTCTCTAGTCGGGTACCCCAGTTTCTTTGTGAGCCCGGCACGTGTGTTTGTTGTGCTCGGGGTTTTGTCCCGGTACTTGTGTTGTACTGTTGAGGTCTGTGTCGTCTTCCTGGACACCCTCACTCCCTGTGCTTGAGTTGTACGTCCGTACTGAGGGAAAGACGTCAGTAGGGCAGCGGCTTGTGTTTGTGGGTGTGTGTTCGCTTGTAGCGCGCTCGTATTTGGGGGTACGGACACCAGTAGTTCGACACTGGTCCCCAGCTAGTCCTGTTTTCCAGTGCCTCACTTTAGGTGCTCCGGCCAGAGACTCTAGAGGTGCCAGGCATGGGCCTGTAGCTTTGTGTCTGCAGGTGTGGTGTTGGTTGGTCTCCACAGTTGTTTGACTTGTTCTCGTGAGCTGCAGTTGGACCTTTCGTCCGTGACTGCGAGGCTGAGAGGTTGTTCTTGTGTTGTGTTGTCCGGGTTGGATACTGGCCTGATCAGCTAGTAGTCCGTTCCCGTGTGGTGGCGTTGTTCTTTTCTGACTCGTGCTTTGTTAACTCCATTGTGGTTGTGATGACGTCGTTCTTCATGACTCGTGCTTTGCTACTGGCTGTAGTTCGTAAGTTGTGACTTGTGTCGAGGTTTGACCAGTTCGAGGTGTGCCCTGGTGTTGGCACAGTTGTGGCTGAGTTGTGGTTTGTGTGACTTATCGATTAGGTTTCACCTGTAATGTTGTGTTTAAGTGAAGGCATAATATAATTGTGGTTCAGTTTGGTTGTTTATCACCTACTTGTACCCTTGTTCGGTGTTTGTGTTGTGGTACCTCAAAGTAGCAGTACTTGTTCCTTTGTGGGTTACTTTGTAGTTTTGTGTGTACATGTGTACCAACCTTTCCGGGTACTTGTGTGTTGTGGAGGTCTTGTGGTTTGACCTGCCACTTGTTGTATCCTATCCGTTTTAAGTAGATCTTTATTTTATAATTTATTGTGGATTAGTTTGTGATTATTATTATGTTACCTTTTGTGGGTAATTTTCCGATGAGGCTTGTGGCTTAAGCTATTGTGGTTTAGTAGAGCTGTGCTCCGTGGAGGCCGTGTGAGACCTTCCACTTGTTGAGTTTTACTCTTCTTGGGTATGATTCCAATTATAGTTTTAGTGTGTATGATTGGCTTCGTGGTAGCCAGTTCCGTACCTGTGTGTAATTTTCGACGTAGTGAGGTTTGGAGTATAAAGGACCAGCTCTTTGTTAGCAGTCCTTTACTTAAGTGTTTGAGGTTTGCCTGTGAAGCTTGCAGCTTAGGGCAGTGACTTGCCTGTGTGGCTTATAGCTTAGGCACTAGTTGTTGTAGCAGTGTGCCAGTGAGACTGTGGTTTAGGCACTTTAGTATTTGGGCTGACTAAATGATATTATATTAGCCTGTAGTCCCACTTTCCTTCCGAGGACTTTATGGTTATATCATGATTATGTTTATTTATTATTTATTGTTATGATGTGAGCATGAAATGGTTTGACTATTGGTGTTGCCAGTGAAGCCCTTGGGGTTGAGGTGTCTGTGGTTACGTTGTTGTTTTGGGTAGCCCCTACTGAGCCAGTGACTTGTTGAGGCTCACTCCCCTACAGTTCTTTTCAGGGCTTGCCGTGTGTTTGGCTTGCAGAGGTGTTGTGACAGACTTGTACCACCAGCAGTTGTGTAGTAGTTAGTGTTGTGTGAGCTTGTGCTCCCTCAGGGTATGCCCCAGGTAGTTGTACTTTTAAATTGGACATGTATTAATGTAATGGGACAGTTGTACAAATTTGTAAACAGATATGAGCACATGTACTTTCTTGTGTCTTATATTGTTGTGGTTTGTCTTTTATACTCTTACTGGACACGTGTGTGAGATATCCCTTGCGAGACTTCGGTCCGTTCGCGGGAGGCGGATCTGGATATGGAGCCTTAATGGGCATAAATACCTCGGTCCGTCACATGGCGCGTCAGCCGAACTGGCTGGCTTGCCCAGTTCGGGGGATGAAACGCGACGGCGCAGGCTGTCGCGAGTTCAGATAGGCGGCCCAACCCAGAAAAGGGGTTTAGCCCTTTTCTGAATTAGGTCCTTCCCTCCCTTGCTTGATATAGAGCTCTTCAAAAATTCATATAAAATTGCACGGTGATCCAAAAATCATGAAACCACTTTTAAACAAAATAAGACACATAGATCTACCAACATGCAAGAGTAATTAGATAACAGTCAAGGATTGTGCATACTTTAACAAGGTTACTTTTTGATGACCTAATCATGCATAGTTTTTGAAAATGATTTAATTAGCAATGAATACATGATGGAAATTAGGAAAAATAGAGGCGTTTGAAAGCTAACAACATGTAGTATTTATGAGAATATTCGCATGGCATGGGATCATGTACATGCATGGATTGAAAGCAAAGATGTAGGTTCGGGTGCAAGATGATGATAGGAATTGATACATTTAATACTCCTTCATGGAGTCACAAAAAATAGGGAATCATGGGGCTTTCAAAGAGGATCATGTGGGCTACCTAGAGTTAAATTTACACGATTTGTGCTTGAGAGATTGCCTACCTTTTTGTGCTGTAAAGATCATAGGGTTTGGGGGTGACGAATTTCCAAGTTCTTCTTGCTCCAAGCCTCCTTCTTCTCCTTGCTCCTCGTCCTTAGCCTCCTTCCCTCGTGCTCCAAAGCTCCAGCAACATAATGGGGCTTGGTAGACACGAATTAGAGGTCTATTGGGTTGTGTAAGTCCTTTTTTAAAACTCCTCTTTCCCTTCAAACTCTTATTTTTCTATATTTATCCCCCTATTTCTTGCCTTTATCTACCTAATAGACTTGGGGAGAAGTCTAAATTTGTGGGTAATAATTTAGGATAGGATTAGGACTCTTTTTAGGATATTTATAACCATTTCTAGTATTTATCTTACCCTTATTTAATTTATTTACTAATTAACTCTGAATTCCCACATTTATCTCTCCATATTCTAGCATTTATCCTCCAATTGGCTTGGGAAGAGATCTAATTTCATGGCTAATGGGTTAGGATGGTGATGACTCCTTTTTAGGATAACTATGGGTTATTTAATGATTATCTTAACCCTTTTCCATTATTACTATTTTTAGGTACGAATTTAGCTAATTACTTCCCATCCCAAGATGGGCTCTTCATATTGAGAAATGCTTTGTACATGTTCATACGGTCAAAAACGCCAGCGTGGAAACACCGAGTTGTTTCCCATTAGCCCACGTTGCGAAGCCTCCATGTCACCTGCAAGCCTCCATGTCAACTGTCATTAAGCGCATCAGCCTCCGTTGCGTTATCCCGAGGTTCTCCATCATGACACCCGCCGGCCTCACGACATACGCAATTGTGTGAGATTTTTCAAAACCCAATTTTGCCCTTCCCGCCCTCTTGTCCACAATAATCTGACAGGAAGAGCCCACGATTCACCCCCACCAAAAATTTGCAGGTGACCATCTTGCTCGTGCTGTCTTCCGCCGGCGGTGCTCTCTGCAATTCCAGCATCTTCTTCCTTCTTCATCGTGCTGTCTTGCTCATCCATGGCGCCTAAGAAGACTCTGCTAGAGCGGTTCCGTGCCGCATTACTGAGGATACAGAAGAGACGGTGGAGAAGCAACCGACGACGCTCCACCCGGACGCAGACCTGCAAAATCCTTCAGTGCTAGCACCAGAAGTGCAAGAAGACAACAAAGGACCTAGGGGGCATCCCAAGTGAGAGGTATGTTTCGTAGTGTTGTAACATGTTTCATAGTGACAAATAGGTCTGTTAGGGTGAGAAATATGACCTTTTCTAATGACAAATACCTATTTGTAGTGACAAACAGAAATGTTTCAAGTGACAATTAGAAATAGAATTGTTATGTTTCAGTGACAAATAGCTACTTACCAGTGATAAAAAGGGCCTTTCCAGTGACAAATAGCCTTTTGTAGTGATAAATAGAAATTATTCAAGTGACAAATAGAATTCTTCTGTTTCATGACAAATAGCTACTTCTTAGTGATAATAGGGCATTTCCAGTGACAAATAGCCAATTGTAGTGACAAATAGAAAATTTTCAAGTGACAATTAGAAATAGAATTGTTATGTTTCAGTGACAAATAGCTACTTACCAGTGATAAAAAGGGTCTTTCCAGTGACAAATAGCCTTTTGTAGTGATAAATAGAAATATTCAAGTGACAAATAGAATTCTTCTGTTTCAGTGACAAATAGCTACTTCTCAGTGATAAATAGGGCATTTCCAGTGACAAATAGCCAATTGTATGACAATAGAAATTTTTCAAGTGACAAATAGAATTGTTATGTTTCAGTGACAAATAGCTACTTACCAGTGATAAAAAGGGTCTTTCCAGTGACAATAGCCTTTTGTAGTGATAAATAGAAATTATTCAAGTGACAAATAGAATTCTTCTGTTTCAGTGACAATAGCTACTTCTCAGTGATAATAGGGCATTCCAGTGACAAATAGCTAATTGTAGTGACAAATAGAAATTTTTTAAGTGACAAATAGAATTGTTTATGTTTCAGTGACAAATAGCTACTTACCAGTGATAAATAGGACATTCCCAGTGACAAATAGCCAAGAGTAGTGACAATAGAAATATTTCAAGTGACAAATAGAAATCTTTCTTTTCAGTGACAAATAGCTACTTATCAGTTATAAATTGGGCATTCCCAGTGACAAATAGCAAATTGTAGTGACAAATAGAACTCTTCCAGTGACAAATAGCTTTGTTGTCTCATTCTTTTGTTGTCTGATTCTTTTGTTGTCTCATTCTACTATTGACAATGGTTTGCATTGAGAAATAATATATTGTTGTCTCATTCTTCTGTTTTCATATTTTTATTTGATTGTAGGTAATCCTCCAATCATGAAAGCTCGCTCTTCAATGGACATTTATATGAGGATAGAGATCAAATGGCATTCCGGGAATGCCATAAAATTTTAATGAGGATCACCCCATTTTCTTCTTATGTGGACAATACTTCTGGTTGCTCCTTTAGCATGAGGATGTTGAGACATAATAAGCACCCATGTTGGTGGGAACATCTTCTTGCTAGGCAAGAAGGAGGTATTGTTTACCGTTGAAGATGTGGGCATTATCTTGGATTGCCCAGCTGTGGACATCCCGTCTGCCATTATGGAAGCACGAAAAAAGTCCAAGCTCCATGAGCGGTTTGGGATGGCCACATTTTGATCGGAAGAAGGTGCATTCGCTCATCCAGGAAATAGTAAAATCAGATGATGAAGCAGATGTAGAGGATACAGTTAGGCTGTGGATTGTGCTCCTCCTATGCACCTTTCTTGCTCCGCGATCAGTGCATTCTTGTCCACAACAGATGCTCTCCTGCTTGGATGACATACAAAGAATAAGAGTATAATTGGGCAGCCGCAGTGCAGGAAGTAACACTGCATAATTTTGAGAATTTAGTTACATTTGTAAATGTTCAAAGGAGTGGGGCAACTTGCCCCGCAAAGAGAAGAATGGGAATCAATCCCAAGCTCATTATTTCATCTATGGTTGTGCTGCCTCCCTTGCTGTAAGTTCCTTTAACAATCTCTATGTATACATATCATCTATACTATTTGGGTTTTGGGTTTAACTAGTTAGTTTCGTATTTCAGGTTTGGTTTAAACTAGTTATGTTTCGTATTTCAGGTCATGGTTTACAGCAGTGGGTGTTTGAATGCACTTCTTGGAAGCTTTGCTTCGTTTCTGATTTTCTCAAGGGCAGATGGTATCCGTTTCTCATGTTTTCTTCCTTTGTTGATGCTCTTCGTGGATCTTGTACATGACAATTCGATGTAGAATCTATTATATGTTCGATTGGATAGACAACACATTCATGGACTCCATTACTCTCCCAAGAATTTTTGGTATTTCAGCTACTGCAATATCATAAGCTTCCTCTGAGCAAGAAACTGCTTCAGCCACCTTCATGAATCTGAATATCAAGTTGGTACCGGGATGATGAACATTTCTTCTCTTCCTTTTGAACATCAAATGACTGACATGCATGTCTATACCTCATATCTTTGCACCATCTTTGCAAGAAGTACTTATTTGGTATACTGTCAATTCCTACATATTGCAATGCTAGTAAGGCATGTCGGCATAAGAACCCCTTAAATTCAAAGGATTTACAAGAGCATTCCACTTCTTTTTCCTGCTTTTGGCAATTGACAGTGTACTCTTTTTGCATCTCCATACATATACCTTTCAATTTAACACGTTCAAATGACTTTACTCTCAACGTCAACTTACTTTCATCTTCACAAATACGCTGTGGGTGACAAGCAGCGACCTCTATCAATTCTTGCTGGAATTTCTGAAATATAGACCTAGTATATATTGCGGCTGCTTGTTTCTCAAATGGGAACAAGTTTTCAGATATGCTTCTGTATCCATGGACTTCAAATCTGCTTTGTTTTCTGCATCAACCTGCTTTCAAGTGCCACTGTGTATTTCACAATGAACTCAGATAAGGTAGTTTTTGCTGTGACAAATCCATCAAAAAAATGATTTATACTCTCACTTCGTTGAGAGGTAGACATATCTACAAGCATAAAACAATGTAAATATAATAGATAAAGTAATAAAAATATAGACAATACTATTGAATAACTTACCCACAAGAATGTGTCCTTCAAAAAAATAGGTGCCCACTTTCTACGGCATTCATACAAACTTTTCAGCCATTCATTTTGCATGGCAATTTCATACTTTGTTATCAATTCATCCCACTTTTCTTCAAAATCAAAGGTGGACGATGTGTCATAAATGCAACTTTGGAAGTCATTCATGAAGTGTGGATTGGAGACGCATATATGGCAAATTTTTTCCGGTACCTTTTTCATTATATGCCAAAGACAAAAACGATGTCGTGCCATTGGAACACTTGAGCTACTGCAGCAGCCTCCATAGCCTTGTCTTGATCTGTGATGATTGCCTTGGAGTGAATGCCACCATTTGCTTCTAGCCAACAATTAAAGAGCCATACAAAACTTTCAATTTTCTCATTGCTTAGTAGTGCACATCCCAAAAGATAGACTGACCATGATGATTTACTCCCACAATTGGTGCAAATGGCATTTGATATGTGTTTGTCAAGTATGTTGTATCGAAACAGATGACATCCGCAAAGTATGTACAAGATGTTCTACACCTACCATCAATCCAAAACACATTCCTTAATGTACCATTGTCTTAACCGCTATAGTGTAAAGAATGTTGGATCCCTAACTTGCATTGCCTGAAAATGGTTTTATCATTGTCTTTTCATCACCCTCCTTCAATTGTGTTTGCCTTTCTTATCAAGAAAGTTTCTACAGTCCTTCTCTGTCCACTCCAACTGTCGGATGCCCCCCTTTCTTTTTGCCATGGCCGAAACAATATTGGATGTGGAAATACCAACACTCCGCATGTTCAGATCTCAGCTTTCTCCGGGGTGCAAATTTTACGATGTGATCTCAAATACATAGCAGCTGTAGGATGAAGAATGTGATTATGCTCCAAAATTACATCATACATTATGTAGGTGTTTGTGTCTTTGTCATATCTAACCCTCACCGATGCCGTACATCCAATCTTAGAAAAATCTCTGTGACTTATCGTTTCTTTGCCCCTTCTAGATTGACCACAACGATGACAACTGAACCTCTTGTAAATAAACACATCATTCTTTCTTCTACCGTCAGTGATTGTCATGCCAAATCCTACTCGTTTTGCATAGGCATTGTAGAATTTTTGTGCATCTGAATAGTTTGGAAAATCATGCCCTCCAAGGTTCCAAATTTTCTGATTCTCCCTTATCATTATTCAAATCATCCTCTACTTCGAGTGCTGCCAAATGCATTGAAAGAATAATAAAACAAGTTTAGAATTATTCCCGTGTCAAATAGGTTAACATCAGTGACAAAATAGAAAGATTTTGAGTGACAAATACATTCCTTTCAGTGACACACATAGAAAGCAACCAGTGCCAAATACATTACTTTGAGTGACAAATACAAAGATTCTAGTGACAAAGAGAAGAATTCCAGTGACAAATAGAAAGATTCCTGTGACAATTACTCAAGAATTGCAGTGACAAATAGGACTAGACCAGTGACAATACATCCAGACCAGTGACAAATAGAAAGATTCATGTGACAAAGACTCAAAAATTGCAGTGATAATAGGACCAGACTAGTGACAATACATCCAGACCAGTGACAAATAGAAAAATTCATGTGACAATAGAAGATTCCCAGTGACAAAGACACATGAACTCCAAGTGACAAATGGATGAAAACTAGTGACAAATAGAAGAAAACCAGTGACAAATAGGTCCCTTCTAGTGACAAATAGGAGATTCTCGTGACAAATAGAAGATTCCCAGTGACAAAGACACATGAACTCCAGTGACAATGGACGAAAACTAGTGACAAATAGAAGAAAACCAGTGACAAATAGGTCCCTTCCAGTGACAAATAGGAGATTCCAGTGACAAATAGAAGATTCCCTGTGACAAAGACACATGAACTCCAAGTGACAAATGGATGAAAACTAGTGACAAATATAAGAAAACCAGTGACAAATAGAAAGATTCATGTGACAAGACTCAAGAATTGCAGTGACAAATAGGACTAGACCAGTGACAAATACATCCAGACCAGTGACAAATAGAAAGATTCATGTGACAAAGACTCAAAAATTGCAGTGACAAATAGACCAGACCAGTGACAATACATCCAGACCAGTGACAAATACATGCATAACCAGTGACAAATAGAAAGATTCATGTGGCAGACTCAAGAATTGCAGTGACAAATAGAAATTCCACTGACAAATACATACAGACCAGTGACAAATACATTCCTTTCAGTGACAAATATAAATATTTCAAAAAACAATAGAAGAATTTTAGAAAAAATAGAAAATTCCAATGACAATTAACTAAGAGTACATAGCATTCAAAATAATAGAAGAAGTACAAATGACAGTCACAACAGATACATATCCACTTACAATTGCAGACATGTGCAACATCCTTATTCTCTAAATCTGGGCATCCCAGCACTAGTTCGTTAACTTCGTCATTTCTCTCATGTTCAACATCATTGTTCTCTAAATCAGGGCTTGCAGGCACTGATCTTATTTGTTAACATCGTCAATAATGTCATGTATAACAGATCTCACTGGTTCTTCAGAAGGTCCTCCAAAGTTTGTTGTGCTTCTACATTTTCTTCCGGAGGTACTTCTGGGCTCTGATAGAGTACTTCTCTTCTGCTCTCTTGTCATCGTTACTTGCATGCAGTGGACCATGTGCCATCGGGACGTAATGCATGAACGACGTTGTGTATGGCGTCATGAAGGGGTATAACAATGGCCTATTTATCATCTGATAAGTGGCATAAATGGTATACCTACCGGCCTACTTATCTGATAAGTGGCATAAATGGTGGTGGCATCACTCCGCCGGCACAGTACACTGCATCTTCAAATTCTCCCCAGAGCTGGACTGACCTATACTCTGCATGGCGTTACTCTTCTTAGTAGTCATGGATGCAGAAGATAGAACGAGGAAGATCACTGGATTTGCAGAGAGATGATCACTGGATTTTGCAGAGAGGATGGTAGATGTTTCGTGGGAGAGGAAGGTTGCAAATTTCGTGGGGATGTTGCATGGAGGAGACTCTTCTCTCAGATTTTTCACACAAAAGGCGGGAAGGGCAAATTGGTTAAAAATTTCAGAAGCGCAATCGCGGTTTCGTGACGCCGGCGGTTTCATGATGAAACGCCTCGGGAAGCTGCAACGCAGGCGACGAGCATTAATGGCGTATGACGTGGCTCCCTTGCAACGTGGACGAATGAGAAGCCACCCGCGAATCCAACGTGGCGTTTTTGACCGATGAACGTGCACAAAGCATTTCTCCTTCATATTTGGGCCAACTATTCATGTTTGGTCCATAGTAAAACCCATTACTAATTTAGCTTAGTAGATATTGATTTAATTCTATTTATTCACCCTTTATTCCAATTTATCACATTTATTCACTAATGTCTTAATTTATTATTTATCTCAATATCTCTTAATCTTATCCCTCATTTGGGCTCTTGCTATTGGCCCAATACCTTATGTATGGCTCCATTGTACAACTTATATACTTAATTCACTTAACGGGTTTTAATTATCCTTTTATTAAAGAATATAATCATGGCCAAATTTGTCCATTGGTCCATTTATCATAATGAGCTATCATCCCATATTATTTAAAGTCTACCCATATGTTTATTTTAATTTATAACCCACCTTGGCTCATATAATAATTGGTTTTCCGACTTATTCCTTAATTACGATAATAAGTCGCATAGATTCTTAAACTAGGTCCAAATGATTTTTCTATGCCCAAACATCTTGATGAGTCATTAGAGAATATTATTTAAAGCATAACCATTATTTTTGCAACAATTTTATAGGGTTTTTACGCATGCGATAATGATGCGTACCTTTTTAACTAGTTTAAGTTTATTAATTGATAAAATTTCAATTTATCTTTATTTTTGAATTAATGAATTTTTCTGGGTACTACATGTAGACAGATCGCCGAGGTGTTTTGCAGGTCTGTAGGTGTTGATGCTCGTTGTTTTACCAGTCGAGCGCCCTAGGTGCTGTGTGAGCCAAGCACTATGGGTGCTCGGGGGCTGGTACCTATGTTGTATGCAGTGACAATCTCTGACTATCTCTTCTGGACGCCCCCCCTCCCCATTGGTTAGAGTCTACTTCCAGTCAATGAACAATGGGGAAAGACAGTGTGTGTTTCCCTTCTCACATGTCTCACCTTGTGGGCACCAAAACTTATAAGTGGTCAAGTGTGGGACTACAACTCGGCCAAGTTGCAAGAGTTGTGTGCGTTTAGTCTCCATTGCCTTCTCAGTGAATGAGTTGTCAGATGTGGGTGCCACAATTGAATTCGTTCTAACTGTGAGATTGGTTACTAGTAGTGCATGGCTTCAATGTTGTGTTGTGAACTTGTAAGTGGTCAGTCGTGGGACTACATAACTCATCCAGGCTGCAAGAGTTATGTGTGTTTAGTCTACTACCTCACCGGTCCATGAGTTTTTAGACATGAGAGCCACAATTGAATTTTTTCTGACTACAAGACTAGTTACTAATTGTAGCGATCCTCATCATTCGAACCTGTTAACCCAATAACTACCTGACCCGACTCTCCGCCTCTCGCAAACAAGTCCAAGCCTCTCTAAGGATACCATTACAAATGTCTGTGAAAATATAAAAGAAACCACTAGACATACATAAGCTTGCATATAATTACACGATCTCACATATATTGAAGTTTACATAGTATTGTCTCCACTCAAACTAACAGAAAGTAAAAGTATAGCATCTTGGGGCATACCTCGAGATGAAGAACAAGAGGGACTACATTGCTGGTGGGGTAGGCCCGCCTCCACTACGACACAGCTCAAAACTAAATGAGGGATGTGAACTCTTTTGCTCTCCTTCACTTGAAATGGAAAAGTATGGGTGTGAGCCAGACAAGTCACTGCCTCAGTAGTGTAGACACCCATTTGTGGCCCATAAGCTGAGCCAAATTCCTTGTCACATCATTGATGCCCCACGTTGGCTCATCATCGTCTAGTTGGCTTTATCCAATCATGGCATCTTTCTCATTAGTTCCATCGCCTTGGTGGGTTCTTCCTGGTCACATCAATCAGTCTTCATCATCATTTTGTAGCTCTTTGAGTTGGGAGTTCAACGCTTCAAACTGCACGGCAATTCGATACCCTGCAAGGAGATCAGACACTTGAATAAGCCATATGTTGAGGGATCATGAAGGCGACAGTGTCCCTGTCGCGTTCTCATTAGAAGGCGACACCCTTCATGTCGCATTCTTCCATCGATTTGCCTTCAAGCCTGAATCGATCTCCTTCAGAAGGCGACACCTCGATACATCGCATTCTCATTTGGCATCTTAATTCCCTGAAAAATCACCAAAAAGGTTTCCTTCTATGAAAGGATCGAGGCATCACGACCTGATAGCGACCAAGAGGATGTCGCCTTCTGGTTTCCATACCACGTGGCCTTTCCTAGTCAGACTTGGACCCTTGCTATTCATGAATAATTCGTCTCTTAGTTGGTCTAGAGATCTCCAAATCCTTCCAAACTCGGAGTAGACCTTCCTTAGGCCTTCCTTGCCACGTTCTGACTCCCCTTGCACGAGCACACTTGCCCAAAGTCGGACTCCAGCTCATTATTCCTCTCCTAGCCCATTCAGGAATAATCACATATAAAACTCCTCATAGGGCACAGTTTAAGGCAGGGCCGGTGTCTGCTTCTTCCTCTCCCAGAGAGCTTCGAGTTCCCAGAAGACCTCTCAGCCTCCAGACGACCAGGAAGTGCCCCCCAGGGCGTTTTCTCCTCATCTACACTTTCTCTCTCCTATTCTTCTTGATTTTTCTCTTCATACATGCACGTTTATATTTGTTTTCTTCGTAGATTTGCATTAGAACACTCCACACACACCACTTTTAATCACCCAAAGGGGTTAAAACACCCACTCCATGTGAGTTACTCCCAATTATTTCATGATTATTTGTTGTTTTAGGATAGATTCTACACCAAATGAGTTTCTAATGGTGTTTCATTGTTTTGATGTTCTTGGCAGGTGTTAGAAGACAGTAGCAGCGCGAGGCTCTTTCCCCTTGGCCTGTTGAGGAGCAGGAAGAAGAGAATCTATAGTCTTCATCTTCTGTTGCAGAAGGCGACGTTCATCTGGTCGCGATCTACTGAAGGCGACGGTCAGTGCGTCGCGTTCTGAAATCCAGTTGGCGGCACCTTCCTCGTCGCGTTCACAGGACCAGTACTCTTCTGCAACTTTCTTCCTTTTCCATGGTAGTTAGCAGTCCCTTCACATATTCATCTCTTTCAACTACTTTAGTGGCGATCACAGTCTCTCTTCCATTAATTTTCATCATCTTATGGGGAGCAAATCTCGTGATTACACCTTTTAGCGATCACGGTGGGACCTTTAGTGCCTATCGTGCTCGTTACTGCCTTCCACTGCCTGTTTCAGTCCTTCATAGTGTGGGTTATTCTTTAGTTTTTCACATTTTTTCCATTTATTTCACTACTGTTTTGAGTTCTGCTACACTGGTGAGAAGGCGACGTCGAAGTCGTCGCGATATGGAAAGCGACAGGGTGGTCATCGCGATCAGGTCAGTGCTCCTGATCCCATCTATTTCTGTGTTTCTGGGTTTATTTCAAGTACTCCCATCCATGCTTTGAGTTGCTTTGTGCTTGATCCATGCTTTTACAAGTCTGTCAGTCCTCCATGCTATAGGGTTGTTTGATTTTTCGTGCATAATCAGGTATATCTGATCTCTGTCCACTGCGAAAGAACACATGCTCTTCCTGTCGCGATCCAGGTCGCGACAAGTAGATTGTCGCCTTCTGCTTCTGAGAGCAGGTCCGCCTGATTTCTATTTTGCTAGTTTTCGGTTAGATTTTGCATGCACTCCGGTGCACATAGGGCGCATTCATATTTCCTATTTTTAGCTTAGGTTGTCCTCCTCGGCGACGCCCGCTCTCTCGCCCACATATTCCTTATGTCTGACTAGCGCACTCACTTGAGGGCCTCCGTAAGTCCCCGCTGACTGTGGATTCCCACACGGCCGCTAGGCTGGTTGTACCTGTTGCCACCTAGAATTAGGATCCATGCATTGTGAGTCTGTGAGAATCCTAGTCGAACCCGAAGTTGGAAACCCTCTCCCTTTAGGAAACCCTTTCCTTTGAGGGAACTTGCTAAATATCAAACCATTAAAAGGCAAATTTGAACCAAATAAAAGAAACCATCATCATTGCCACTTGCTTGCTTTGGGTGAGACTTCTTCTCTTTCTTTTGTTTGCATAGGATTGTTTGTTTAGGAAACTAGGTGTCTGTTTAGGTTAGGTCGTCTCTTAGGTCTGGACAGGCTTTCCCTGTTTTGGTGCGCCAACTTTCCAAATATGGAGTCCTACTTGAACCCAATCTATAGTGATGAGAATCAGGATGCTGCATTCTACACCTCCCATGACTATGAGGAATCTCTTCCTCATGATCTCCTTAAGGAGAAGGCGCGGCCCTGGGTCGCCACAGTCCATGCCAGTGAGAGTCATCGTCTCGACGACGACGACCCGTCACTAAATGTCCGTTCCCCTCAAGAAGATGATCAAGCTGCTCAACTCTTGCGCCTAATCCCTCAGCTTGATCAATCTCAGATCCAGGATTTCATGATAGCCTTAAAGGAAAAGCTGCCTCGTTGCCCTCCCCAGAACGGGCGCCTCTCGCCCCATGGCATCTACCTCCGGCCCCCGCATTGTCACGGGACCAGCCGACAATACTCCCATCCAGCCGCGGGCCATTCGATTCACTCCCTTTGAATCTGAGCACTACCATCCACGTGAGTCGAGGCCCCGATCTCCCCCTTATCTCCCTTGCCATCCATCACAGCTTGAGCCACGTGCCAGGCCGACATCTCATGCCTCCTCGTTGTACGCTCAACCTTCCGCCGCTCCCGACATGATGTCTGAGTGGGCGTCCATCAAAAAGGAGCTCCAAGAGCTACGAAGGCAAGTCAACCCTAGGCAACACCATGACGTGCACATGCCTAACTTCAATGGCCTATGGGTCCCATCTCCATCCGAACTCCCAAAGTACCGCAAGTACAATGGCTCTGGCAACCCATACATCCACATCAAGGACTTCATTTATGAGTCTGCACCTTATCAGCATGACTGTTGCCTAATGGCATACTTATTCCGTCAATCATTGGATGGGCCTGCACTAGACTGGTTCTATTCGTTACTATTCGAGGATGCAGAAGACTTCGCTATGGTGAAGGGGAAATTTTTTGAACAATTCCAAGACAGGGTTGGGCTAGAATATTCCCTCACAGATCTCATGGCAGAAAGAATGAAGCCGGATGAATAATTCGCCACATATGCCGATAGATGGAGGCAGATGGCCACACGAGTCCCTGGGTAACTTCCGGAGGGAGAGAAGGTCAAGATCATCATTGCCAATGCAACCCCCGTCTATAAGAACATCCTAGCAATGAATGACATTACCACCATGCATCAGCTCTACAGTCGGGCCCGGTTCATCCAAACCCAACTCAAAGACTCCCCCATACACTCCATGTTTGAACCCCAAAAGTCTCGCTTCCAAAGAAAATCTCAGGGGCCAGTGACCGAGGGTGTCCAAGTTAACGAGCAAGTGAGTGCATTCAACCCTACCAGCCAAAACAATAACCGCCAACCCTATACTGCCCAGGTCAGAATCCCACAATCTTCCACAAAGCCAGCCCGATACAACCAAGTACCACCTCCCGATGGCTCCCAACAAAGGCGTCCCTTAAGGTCCAAGGAGAACTCAATACCCACCACTTCTTGGGACACTCTCCGACATCTTCTTGGCCTTGATCTCCACAGATGCCATCAAACTCCCTCCGGAAAGGCCGTTGAACCCAAGTGTGGACCAAACGAGGTATTGCATGTTCCATCGACAGCCAGGTCATACAATTGAGCAGTGCTTCACATTCAAAGACCTGGTATATGATCTCCATGAGCAGAATAGGCTTGAATGGACAGCTCTCCAGGAGTAATTGGGATATCAAAGAAAGGCAGAGGCAGCAGCAACAGCAAAGGCAGCAGCGCCAACCACCCCCTCAACAACAGCAGCAACACAGCCATTGCAGGACCTAGGTTGTCCATAATCCACTCCCAACCACCCGCCAGCTCCCAATCCACCACAACCACCGGCCCAGGTAAACCCTATCATTCATCACCCCCCTCCTCAGCGAATTGGACATACGATGATGAACCCGATGTTCAGCAGATTACCACCAGTATCCCCAATATCCTCAAACAATACAACCAGCCAACATGGCCCCCCAATCAGTCCCTCCTTTAGTTTCCCAGGCCAACACCATCATACTACCCGTCGGCTCCACATCAGCTCCGGTCGCTAGACCCTCCGTTATCCTACCCCCTACCACATCCCTCGCTCCACCCATCTCCACGCTACCACCACCCATTATAACCACTCCCACACCCATCATCTTGCCACCATATGGGCTGGACCAACCTTCCGCTGCCACATTATCCTCCACCCGACAACCTGTCGCCCAACCAACTACCCTGCAGAGGGATGAGTCTTCCGTCGCCTGTATCCACCCATCTCCACCACATCCACTAGCCAAGGCATTCCCCAACAGGTCTTGCAGCCACCTCAGCAACACCTCATCAGCAACCACAAGAAGAGGGGTGATTGAGCCGCTACCCCCGTACACACTATGATATCCTTAAGCATCTTGATCATGTGCCAGCCAAGATTTCCATACTGGAATTGATAAAGAGATCCAAGGAGCACCAAGAGGCATTAAGAAATTTCTTGCAAGGGTAGTGGTGAATGAGGACATGCTTGCTGACAATTGCCAAGTGCACTAGCCATGGTGACTCGTGGGCCTGCCATCACGTTTGCTGAGAATGAACTAGCACCCCTAGAAGCCAGGAGGCTCCCACTCTGTGTCACTCTAGTAATCAACCATGTAGCAGTGGGGGCAGCACTGGTCGACACTGGGCGTCAATAAACGTCTGCCCATTGAGCACTCTGAGAGCATGTGATGTGTCGGAGGGGCTGTTAAAACCGACACCAACCACCATAGCCACTTATGACAACTCTAGAAGATCTTGCCACGGCATGGTGACTGTACAAGCTGAACTGGGGCCGCTAGCCATCACTGTTGATTTCTATGTGCTTGACATTGACCCCATGTTCAAGGCTATTCTCTGGGCATCCATGGTTAGAAGCACTGGGGGCCGTACCGTCCACTACACACCAATGCCTTAAGTTTCCTTTCCAAGGACGGATTATTAAAGTCAAAAGCATAGCCACTGCCCACATAGTCGATGCCATCAATGACACTCTGCTTCCAACCGTATGGCCCGCCAATAAGCCCCTAGTCTCAGTGCTGGACATTAACTACCCTTGGGCCTACTCATTCCATTCCAAGCAGAGGCCAGTTCCGCACAAGTCAACGCAATAAAGGAAGGAGCCATTAAACACTAAGGGGTGGCAGATCATGATGAAGGCTACGAAGAAGGAAAAGGCCTAGGGGCGGAACTGCAGCATCACCAAGCCCATTCCAGACATCGTGATGAAAAGCCGATGGGGACTTGGTTACAGGGAGAAGTCCAAGACATGGTCATCTAGCACATCCACCCTTAAAGCCGATCGCGAACCACTCACATGGACACTATGGTGCCACTTTACCAGAGGTCCAACACAACCAGGATATAACACTGTGGTGGTCGAGGCGGAGCTGTCACAACACGAGGTACATGGCAGACACTTCGTTAGGCACATGGCCCCCATGCTCACATACAGGGCATTGGAAACACTCCGCCCGGGAAAGAGAAGGAAGACAGGGGACCCAGAGGCTGAATGGTACCACTGGTTTGATATAGAAGACATCACTATAGCCTTCAGCCGTTTGTTCTGGGAGGAAGAAAGAACATGGCCGCCAGCTGCAGCTAAACTGCTAGATCCTCCTACATCCATCACTTCAAAAAGGCAGTTGATGAGCGACGCCACAGACGTCGGAGAGCCAGATATCCCCTATGAAGAAGGGAAGACGATGGACGAACTGTGGAGGGGCACGTGCCTGGCCATCCATCCATCACTCTTGTGCTCTCTCCTTCCAAGTCTTGTCCCTTCATCTCCTCCCCTACTCATTCAGTTGTCTCCTCAGCTCCTGACGGCTGCGCACAACATCCTCACTCCTGACCTCCCACCTTCAGTTCTCGCTGCCCTGTAATCTGATTCGAGTGACCACGAGATCACTCTCTCGTGTTGCATGCTCTCCACTGATCTCCAAAAAAAAAAACGCCGATCTTCAATGCATATTGAGGTCGAGGAGCCGGCATACCTTCTTCACCCTCCTGATCAGGGGCACCCCTCAACTGGGGCTTCCCCTTTCGCTCCTTCATTAGGAGCCATCCTTTTTGAGGACCCCGTGTCCTCCACTAGTCCTGTAGCGTCGTCAAGTCAGGTAGAGTCGTCTAGGTTAGAAGAGTCTAGTTTTAATTTAGGTGAGTCTAGGGTAGAGATTCAGGTCAACCCAGCGCCCGCCAAGTCAAAACGTCGCCCTAGGAAGCAACGAGACAAGCTATTCCCCAAAGATACCTTCAAGAGTTAGCTCAGCGATGCCAAGCGCTATTATTAATAGAGGAGTTCACAAAAGAGGCGTGGTGTTAGAAGAAGAGATTGTGTAGGATGGGTGTTCATAGATGACGGGTTTTGGTGTCTACGAGATCATGAATGATGAAGACCCAATAGACCAAGAGGATAGCGAAGTAGATGACACTGCTGAGATGTACGCTAGTGGTGCAAGGAGATTTGATGAGCCTACGTCGGCAGTGGATGAACCTACTAAGGAAGTCAACCTTGGAACAGAAGAAGATCCCAGGATTGTGATCATTTCAGTGAACCTCCTTCCTGATGAAGAAGAGGAACTGGTGCAAATTTTGAGGGAGTATAAAGACACATTTGCCTGGTCGTATGAGGACATGCCCGGCCTAGACCCCTCATTAGTGGAGCACCGACTTGTGTTGAAAGAATGGCAAAGGCCATAAAGCAAAAACTTAGAAGATTCCACCCACTTATGGCCCTGAAGATGTAGGACGAAGTAGACAAACTCCACAAGGCTAGATTCATCTGGGTAGTGCTTTATCCAAACTGGGTGGCGAATATAGTCCCGGTCATGAAGAAGGACGGAAGGTCAGAATCTGCATTGACTTTTGGGACCTAATAAGGCATATCCAAAGGATGACTTCCAGCTTCCTCACATCGATGTACTAATTGATAACCTGGTGGGTATGAGACCCTCTCATTCATGGATGGTTATTCAGGCTATAACCAAATCCGTCTTGTAACGACCGAGAACCCGACCCTCGGCCACGCCGAGGACCCGATTTTTCGCGGTCGCTGCCCACGGACCAGGGGACCGACCCGGAAGGGCTAGAACACGCGTCTGACAGGATATGTAACGGAAGTAAACGTCAACTGCTAAGCTAGAATGTACAAGCGGAAACAGGAAGGTAAAGCGAGACCGCTGCGTACCGCTCTAAGTACAGTCCCAACGCACGCACACTAGTACAAGTAAGGAAGGGGAGAGACAAGTCCCTTATGGGCATACCCCGAGGGTGACGTACACTGAGAGGTGGAACCACTGCTAGCTACGGGGACCAAGACTACCGCCCCGTCTCCTCCGCCCGACGCTTGCCCTGCCGCTGCTGGGAAGACTCACCTGGAAAACAGAGGGATGAGCTTCACAACAGAAGCTCAGTAGGAACTACCAATCTCCTACTGGCTCTAAACAGGCAGAGGAACATAAACAATTATTATAAAGGAAAGACGGCAGTTTATACCTTTCTACCTACAAAAGGAAGTGCGGAAGCGAAGCTAAAGCTAACACGGTACGGAAAGTACTCTCGGTCGGAAACTCCGTACGACTGCCCGTCGTGACCACCACACGGCTAGTAAAACACAGATGGAGGGAACTCCGCCTGGACAAGGAACACTAGCTACGGGAACAACACCACTAGTCAGACGGTCAGGTGCGTCCACAGACGTCTTATCCTCGACCTAGGTCCTGGCCCTCGCGTCTCGTCAGAGCGAGGTAGGACACAAGTACAACAACAGTAACCGCCGTAGCCTGGCCGGACTACGGTCCCACTCCTAACCTCCCCAAGCGGTCCGGGGCCGCAAGGAGCGAGGCAGTGAGAAACAGGACTAGCTGGCCTGCGCCGGTAGAACTCCAACTGTCCTCGGCGTCCCAGACCAACCACGAGAGCTCTGCAAGCGACTCACCGCCACTGTCCTAACCACCATTTTCCCCTCAGCTCAAGAGTCTGCCTAAGCGACTGCCAACTCGAGCACACTTGTAGCCCTGAGTACTCCCTCAACAGGCTCCCGAGGACGGGGTCCCAGGTAACGGTAACAACCTCTCGCACGAGACAGCCCTCAAGTGCCGCGCACCGGGCGAACGACTAGTGTGAGACCGTACTAGAACTAGCACAGGTGCCACGTACAGTAAAGCGAAAACGGAAGCGCGGAAGCACAACCTGCCTCTGGACTTAGAAGGTGACATAGGCCCTGTCGCCTTCTCAATGCGACATAGGCCCTGTCGCATCCTGAATGCGACATAGGCCCTGTCGCAACCCTGGTTGCGACACCCAAGGTGTCGCTTTACCAGTCAGGTAGCGACATGGCCTACGTCGCCTTCAGGCCAGACGGGGGTTCCGGGAGCTCTCTCTCCGGAACCTCCCCGAAACGGGAAGAACACTACAACGCGAGGGAGGGGAGCATGCTTATCATGCTAGAAAGCCATTAAACACACAATCACCCTCAAACACCCCAAGAACATGGTTTCTACGCTCGGAGAAAAACCTCACTCACACGGCATGGAGTTCTCACACTCCCCAAACCCCAATCACACAAGAACCACGGTCTAGAACGGGAGGGGATCATGCTTAGGGGCGAAGGAGTTGGGTGTCCCTACCTCCACGCGAAGAACGCACCCGTTGGGGCCTTCTCGTAGGTAGAAACGTCTCCTCCTCGCACCGCACGGCACGAACACGACCCCTGCACGAACGGAGCGACACCCTCCTCAGCACGCCGCCTCAACACGGGGGGCACCCCAAAACTGCAGAAACTCTGAGAGGGCGAGAGAAAGAGAGGGGGAAAGGAGAGGCGCGAGAGAGGGGGAAGGGCTCGGGCGCCCGGGCTTTAAGCCCGCGGTGCCTGAGAACGCGACATAGGTCATGTCGCCTTCAAGAAGGCGACATATCCCGTGTCGCTACAGGAACCAGAAGGCGACACACCTTGTGTCGCCACCCACTGACAACGGTCAAATCTCGGAATTCGAAAAAGTGAAGGCGACAACCATCTTGTTGCGTTCACCCGACACCGCCAGAGCCGTACTGACACAAAGGACGCCCGTCACGTCTGTCAGACGGCGTCTGGGGTGACGCGATGGAAGGCCATAGGCCATGTCACCTTCAAGAAGGCGACATACCCAATGTCGCCATCCATCAAACCAGAAGCGACAGTGGGTATGTCGCCTTCAATAAGGCGACATACACCCTGTCGCAATCTCAAGCAGAACCAGACATCAACGCGGTCGAAACCACGTCGCGCAGTCGCCCTGCCGCGACCCAGAGGACGGGCCAAGGGCCCAAGGGGGCCGGGGTGTTACACGTCTAGCTTCTGAAGATCAGAGAAAACATCCTTCACCACTCCTGTGGAACATACTGTTATGTAGTCATGCCATTTGGGCTAAAGAATGCTGGGGCTACCTATCAAAGGGCGATGATGGCTATCTTCCACGATATGATGTATGTCTATGTAGAAGTGTACGTGGATGATATTTTGGTGAAGTCAAGAACCAGGAGAGAACACCCCGAGATCCTCGCCAAGGTGTTGTAAAGGTCAAGGGAGTATCAACTGAGGATGATCCAAAGAAATGTGTGTTTGGGGCATCATTAGGGAAGTTACTAGCTTCATAGTTAGTAGCGGGCTAGGGCTATTACGGAGATGCCGCCTCCAAAGAATATCTCACATCTAAGAGGCTTGATTGACATTTACAGTTCATTAGAAGATTCATATCACAGCAATCACAGCATTCACAGATGCCGCCCATATCTATGATCTTTTGAAAGGAGGGGCAAAGTTTGAATGGAATGACAAGTGCCGAGAAGCCTTTGATGATTTAAAGAGATATCCATGGATCCCCCAATTTTGCAACCTCTTGTACCTGAGAAACATTAATCCTATATCTCTCAGTCATTGAGACTCTCTAGGTGTTGTCCTTGCACAACAGATGAATTTGGAAAAGAAAGGGCAGCATACTATCTTTCTAGACTCTTCAACACCATAGAATCCAAGTACACCACTGCGGACAAAACTTGTGCCGCACCGTGTGGGTAGTCCAAAACTCAAGCACTACTTTCTTGACCACAAGGTCAAGCTGATCTCAAGGATGGATCCACTCAGGTACCTCCTAGAAAAACATGTCTTCTCTGATCGCTTGCGCGCTGGCAGAGCTTCCTCTCCCAATTCGACATCTCTTTGTGGTCCAAAAGGCCATCAAAGGGTATGCCATCGCCGAGTACCTTGCCCATTTGCCACTCCCTCACAGCGATTCCATCCGAGAGGAATTTCTCGACGAAGAGCTCTCGGTCATCTCCAAAGATCCCTTCTGGTCCCTCCACTTTGATGATGCGCTCAACTCTCAGGGACGGGGCATTGGAGCCGTGCTGCTCACCTCGGCGAGGGTATTACTATCCCCATTGCTTTTCAACTCACCTTCTCCGCCACTAATAACATGTCTGAGTATGAAGCTCTCCTCCCTGGTCTTAAACGTGCTTATATCTTGGGTGCATCCCACCTTAGAATCATAGGAGACTCTCAGCTTGTTCTGTGGTAGGTGCTCTCAACTTACCGCACTCATGACCCAAAGCTTAAACCATATCAAGACTTGGTCACGTTGCTGGCAAGGCAGTTCCGCAAGCTTATCTATGTCCACACTCCTCGCTCACAAAATATCATGGCTGACGCCTTGGCGTCACTAGCCTCTTCTCTATCCTTCCCTCTGAGCCACTAGACCGAGATGTTCCATCTACCCAGGATCCTGGTTCAACAACCTTAGGACAACCTTAGAAGAGAGGGCTAGGAAGAGAGGGGCACAACAAGTCATGCTAGCTGAGCTTGAGGAATCCTAGACGAAGAGGAATTGCCATGGTATTTGAGATCGAGTAGTACTGTAAGGATGGGTCGTATCCTGAAGGGCAAATTCGGAGGATCGCAAGGTCATAAGAAGAGCCGCTCTAAGGTACACAGTCATCGGAGAAGTTTTGTACAGGCGGGCTCTAATGGAGTTCTTTTGAGATGTCTTAATGATGACGAGTGTAACATCTCAGGCTTTCCGGCTTTCCGTTTGTGTGTGGGATGACTGGCCATTAATGCGTCCGGCCTTAGCGATGCGTTAGTGTCGCGATGGAGCTGGCCGTCGCGACAGTCGTCCAGGTCGCGACCAGTGGTTGCGTCTCATTCTTGTCGCGCCCGGTCAACGGGTCGTGACTGCTTTCCTCTTTTGGTCTTCTGATAGGCGTCTGCCGCCTGTCAGGGTGGCAGGCGGATCAGAGAGACCTGTCAGGCTGTCGCGGCTCCCCGGAAGGGCGCGTTCTGGTCGCGGTGGGGGCGATTGTCGTGTTAAGGTGGTAATGCGACGCCCCGCCCCATCGCGTTCTGGGGACCGGAGGCTAAAAGCCTTGGCCGGCTTCCCCTTTCCATTTCTTTCTCTCCTCCCTTCCCTCCTACTCTCCGAGGTAGGAAAGCTTTCCCCTTTGTTCTCTCCGGCGTTCGGAGCGTGTCGGAGCGGCGGCGGCTTGTGGCGGAGCTGGACCGGCGTCGTGGGAGCAAGGAGGAGGCGTCCGTGCATCGTGAAGGCCCTTGGTTGGGTTTGATTCTTCCAAAATCGGTAGGGATTCTTGTACCCGTTTCCATTCCGGTGTTTGGAGGTCCTTGTGTGTGATTGCATGTTCTACAGCTTTCACCATGCTCCCCTCCCCATTGTCTGTTTGGTTGTAGCGTGTGGGGGACCTCGGGATGTAGCATCCCGGCAGTTGGCCTTCCTGCTGATGTCGCGACCGCCGAGCGCATCGTGACATCAGAGAAGGCGTCACCCCTGTCCGCGCGACCTTATCGCGACGTGATTGGCCGTCGCTATAAGAGTCGTGTCGCGACCTGGTTTTTCATCGTGACAAGCGGTTGTCGCGACGCCCTGCCCCATCGCGACAAGGGTTGTCGCGACGTGCGGCCCTACCGCGACTTGGTTCTTGTCGCGGTTGCCCTGGCCATCGCGATGCCATCGCGACAGCTCAGGAGGGCGCGACAAGAACTATGTTTCCATGGTCCGTTTGGCGTGTCGGCTTGTGCCCCAGGGCAGGGTTTCCCTCCGGACCTTCTGGTGAGGAATGCGGCAGGTTGGCTCCCTGCGTTCAGTGACCGAAGGTGACACCTTCGTGGCCGTGTCCTAGCGGCTGTGCTAGGAGGCTCGCGTCTGTCTAATAATCGATTGTCTGTCTGTCAATCGATTATTAGAAGAGCGGTGGTTTCTGTTATGTCTGTGGTGTTCCGGTTTCTCGGGCCGTGCCTTGTGTGCTGGCGTTGGCCGACGGCCCTTCTGGGGGTTTCCGGAAGGGGTGCCGTGCGTGCCTGTGCCTGCTGGGCTTGTCTTGGTTACAAGCCAGCTGTGCTGTTTCTGTTGGTGGTTGCCACGCCAGTTCTCTTTCGCCTGGTGCTCGGCACTTGAGGGCTTGTCCGCGAGACAGGTTGTTACCGTTACCTGGGACCCCCAGCCCCGCGCGCCTGTGTCAGAGGGGGTTGCTCCGGGCGGCGGGCGTGCTCAAGTCACGGACTTGGAGCAGAAGGGGAAAATGGTGGGGACAGCGGCGTGAAACCGTTTGTAGAGCTCCCTTAGCTGGTTTGGGTCTTCGAGGTGGTTGAGGCTCTCGTCCGATGCGGACCAGCTAGTCCTTCTCACTGCCTCGCTCTACGTTGGTTCCAGAGCCACGTAGGGAGGTCAGGCGTGGGGCGCAGCTCGGCCGAGCTGCGGTGGTTTGTGGTTGTGTTCTTGGCTGCGCTCTCTCTAGCCTCACTCTACCTAAGGAGGTTGTAGGCAGGAGTCGACGGCCGGCGTGCTGGAGGTGTGGACGATGTGTCCTCCTCTTAGCTGCCTGTGGCGGTGGCTTGGTTGTTCTTGCTGTGACGTTGCTTCACACGTTGTTTCGAGCTTGTGTTCTTGTTGCCCTGGTTTACACGGTGGTTGTAGCCTAGCCGTGTCTCGCTTCCTTGGGCTTGGTTGGTTTGGCCTTGTGGGCCGTGCTTAGTGGTTTCCGCTCTGCGGGTTCTCTCTGGGTGCCTAGTGCAAACACCCGACTGCTGTTTTGGTAACCCGTTCCTTGGTGCCGTCCGTGGTGGCACTGTAGGGTGTAGTTCCCTAACCTCGTGGCGTGTCCGAGGTGCAGGGTGGTTCTGCTTGTGGGCCCTCGACCTTATGGAGGTCTGAGGTGGCCGTGCCTGTGGTAAGACGGTGCTTCTCACGTGGTTGCTCGGTGTCTCTCTTGATGACACCTAGTTGTTCTTTCCCGACCTCGTGGAGGTCCGGGATGTTGGTGCTTGTGTCGTGAAACTCTGGTCTCACGTGGTTGCTCCGGTGTTCCGTGAGCTCCTTTATCTCGGCGGGTGTGTGCCGAGGTGTTGCTTCCGCATTGTGTTTGACTCTGCTAGTTCTGCGGGAGTCGTGTTTGGCCCGACCCTGTGTTGTGGTCGTGGTGTTTACTCTGTTCAGCTACTTTGTAGTACTCTGCAGTAGGTGTTCTCGCTTTACTGCTTTGTAGAGTAGTTTTGCTTCCGCTTTGTTGGAGTTCCTGCTGCTCTGGCTGGTAAGGGACTGGTTATCCCTACTGAGCCTTGTTCGCGAGGCTCACCTACTCTCTTCAGGTAGGGACTCGCTGTCGCAGGAGTTCGTTGTCGGACGGTCGTGTGGCAGCTTGTTCGCCGTGCGTTGCCAGCAGTGTGATTTGTGAGCGTGAGCGCTTATAGTGAGTTGAGAGTGGCCTTTTTGCAAGTCCTCGGGGTATGCCCCTTAAGGACTGCACCTTTCTCTATGTACCTGTACTTTTATTTGGGATGATGTACATATTTTCTTTATTAATGTACGAACTTCTGTTTATAGTTATTTGAATTCATTGCTTATCTCACTGGACTAAATTCTAACCCTTCCGGGTCTTCGGATCCGTGGGTGGCGGCGCGACCTTCAGGGGTCCCTGGAGGGGTCCGGGAGGTCAGGTCGTTACAACGAGGCTTAGAAGGTGATAGAAGGAGCCCATGCTAGTGAATGCAGGAGGCATGTCAACAGTCAGGTGCTTGCTAAGAAATCATTAGGCAGGGCTACTACTGACCAACCCTAGAAGAAGACTTTGCCATCTATGTCCGTAGGTGTGTCAATGCCAACTCCATGCTGATAAAATGCATGCTCCTTCATCCTCACTTCATCCACTCTCCACACCTTGGCCATTCTCCATGTGGGCTTTTGATATTGTTGGCCCCCTTGGTGATCCTAATGCTCAAACCAAACAAAAATCATTTATCCT
>CM024758.1:141306460-141363010 GCA_014218235.1 Colocasia esculenta | reverse complement strand
ACCAAGCCGATGAATCCTTTTGAGGCGCGCTTGGCCGACATGTGACGCTGCTCCCGAGCTTACGACCTGTCTTACAAACGGAACGCCCTAGCGGGGGGAGAATAGCGTCACACGTCGGTCAAGCGCGTCTCAAAGGGATTCATCGGCTTGGTCGTCTCGGCTCAATCTGGCGAGGAGTGCCTCAGTAGTCACCTCGGCAGAAGTCGACCTATGTTACTGTAGCAGTACCAAGTTCTACTTATCAGATTTTTTCTCTCTCTTTTCTTCAACCTATAAATTACTTGGCAAGCAATCTATTTAAATTTTATTATCAATCTAATCTGATAAGAAATATTTCTCATTTTTACCAACTTGTAGCCACGCACTTTAGTGTGAAGTTCAGTGGACTCCAAATACAAATTCGGGGTAAATATATAGTACTCACCCGAGCTGAGCGTACTCATAATCTTTTTATACGTCCATCTAAGCACATGTACTTTGGTGTGGACCCAGCAAATCTAACATATATGTGTTGTGCAGTACACGCCTGTCCCAAAGCTTAAAAAAAAAAAATCACAATACTTATAAAAGTTGTAGTAGGTTGTAAGAACATAATTTTATAAGAAATAGTTATCGTACTAGTAAAAAATACTCTTTATTGAGTGCATATAATAAAGATTGACCGAACTCTTGAACCAAGTTGATCGGATTTTGCTTGACATGATACACTATTAGGCGTACTATATCGTATTGATCCGATTTATTTTAATTCAATCTAATAAATTTTATTTTTTATTAAAAATAAAAATTAATAATAATAACACTATTTGTACCAATTAAACCATGTTAAGATTGAAAAATACTTGGCACGACATAATAGACACGCATTGGACCAATTCATTTGGTACGACAAATCTCGGGACTATCAATCGATTGGCCATAGGAGTTTGTGAAAATATATTTATTATTATACTTTTACAAGTATAATAAATAATTTTGTAGTTTTATTGCTGAGAGTTGCTCATAATCAATATCTTACTTCAATTTTATTCCAACACTAAGTGCAATAAATATTTTTTCTCCCTTTCTCGTGCATCTCTAATGAAGTAATAAATAAAAGAGAAAATTAATTAAAAATTTCTTATTATAATAAGAAAATCTTTACTATAACATAATTTAACATAATTTAACGTATATTATAATTAGAGATAACATTTAATGTAATAAATTATAGTTCTATTATGAATTAAAAAATAAATCAAATATCTATTAAAAACTACTAATTAATTTGCCCTAAATAAAATAGAATCCGTCAACCCCCCCCCCCCCTCCACAAAAGTACCGAAAAGATATCCGAGCATGACTTAGGGGGAATATCCCGGTTAGGGGGAGGTAGGGGGGGGGGGGGCGGCGGGGGGGGGGTCAATCCCTTCTTAGGCCTGCCCATGTGGCACATTATCCTCCCTTTAGCAAGGGAGAAGAAAGAAAGGAATAAAGGTGTGTCATTTGGGCAGTTGCCTTTTCATGAGGAGATCATAACGAGGAGTTAGGTGAGATGTCTGGACGTGGGTCGCCTCCATTGGCTCCCTTCATATCTTAATACTCGACAGACGGCACCAATCTATGCTATAAGCTAGCAACCTCTCCTTCCTTCCCCTTGGGTCCTCTCCTCTCACCTTGCTTTGTTCTCGCCTCTTCCTCCATCCCACAATATTTCTCTTCAATGCCGTGGTCGGTCCTCATCGTTGCCGCGGAACCGGCACTTATTTGGATTCTAAGCCAGCTTGGACTCGAGATCATCTTTCACCTTTTTTATTTTTTTTTCTCATCCTGCATAGACATCTGTATATATATGTCTCCATCTTCTTTAGGGTTTTATTTCTTTTATATATATATGTCTAAAATTGTTTCATTTTGTAGCAATTCCTAATTGCTTATTTGACTGTGGGAATTGGTCTTACTTGGACCGTCTTGGCGCATATCATTAATCTAAGGCTTTTCCCAACTTTGATTTACCGAAGACTAAATTAAAATTTGATGGGGGAAATGCCCAATTATAGATTAATAAATACTTCATTTCCCAATCATCATAACAAGAACTTTTATTCCAAACGAAAAAGAACAACCTAACAAAGGAATATAGATTATGTTGCTGCGGAGCAAACTACTGCAGTCTGAGTCTAGTGCTACCATATATAATTGGGGGAGGCCAAGTGAGAGAGCCGAAACAGTACTTAATTATATCATCGTTAGCATTATGTTCCAGAAAGCGGTAGAAGCCGACTGATTAGTTTATGGAAGCTGGTGCAGGATCTACGTAAAGATTGGCAATTCCATCAATATTTAATTCATATGGCGGAGGAACGTTATACAGTACTAGTCGCTCGTTAGTTACTACTTTTGGAGGCAAAGCGTGATGGTTAGGCGCCGCGCAGAGGCATTCTTAATCGGGTAGGTCGCACGTAACATGCGTCCCCCGGCCTGGTTTCTACGACCCTCTTACGTACCTTTCCCAATCGTATATCAGCTTATCTCCTCTACGAGATCCTCCCACTTAACAATAATAACAATTACTGGTGCTGCCAACATCATGTTCCATGGGCTTCCTCTTTGTTGCTGAAAAAGCAAGTGGTCGTCGGCCGGGGCCGAATTGAGTGGGCCCCGAGGGATCAGCGGCGTCGCGTTGACGTCGGCGAGGTGAATCCGACCTGCAAAGATCACTGAGACTCCTCGACGGTCGGACACTCTGACGATCAAGTCAGCAGAGAGAATTGTAAAAGAGAGTTATAGTGCTATTAATAGCCTACCTTTCTTGTAAGGGATGCCCCTGTCTTTTATACTGTCATGGCATTTTGAATTTCCCGTAATGGAGGGAGGGTGTATCCTGATTTTTAGCAAGAGAGGCGTAACGGGGCAAGCACGACCATCACGGAACCATTCACAGCTGGACCCTGCCAGCTTAGTCGCGACGGGAACTTTCCCAATCGGTCGAGCGACAGCTGGGGCGCCAGCGGTCGTGATTTTCGGGGTTCACCCCGTGCGATGAGCGAGTTTGGACTGGATCCAACGGGACGCGCCTGGATCGCGTGCCTGATCCGACGGGCCCTCTTGGTAGGTTTCCGAGGGCGTGATTGTTGTCGGAAATCTCAGCCAACCCAAGTCGTCGGCCAGCCAAGTCGGGAACCTCGTCGTCATCGGACAACCGTGTGGGTTAGCGTTATGGATGGGTCGGGTCTTATTGTCGGCGAACTAGGTCGGATAGCGACGATCGGCATCACTAGTCCCCCGGGTTCTTATCGAGACGAGTCCTCGGCTCGAAGAGAAGCTATTTGTTTGGTTGTCGACGCGTTTCGTCAAACCGCCATTGGGAGCTGAGTAGGCGCGTGCCGCCTTCCAGTATCCGTGCGCATGTTAGAGCCGTTTTTGCCTCTGCCATCATGGAGATCACGATCTTCTGCCATTATGTCAGCACTGGAGGTGACGGCTGTCACATAACCGCCTTGACTCCCGCGCTCACGATGGCCTTGCCTGAAGTCGACATGCGTTGGGGATCCGGGTGAACGGTGCCCGGCTGTTGACCTTCCGACACGTGGCTGCATCTGAGCGGCCCCTGGGTCTCGAACCGTCTGATGGGAGCGGCTTCGCGGCCTTATAAATAGCCGGGGGCCAGTGCCGAATGGTACCCCTACCTCGCACGCATGCTTTCCGGCTGTCGGCCCGACGTTCTCCGACGACCCGACGTCTTCCAGCCTTCCTCGTGGATTGCCTTCTTTCGCTTGCTTCCCTCTGAGGTAAGCGATGAGTCACTCTTCTGCTTCTCCCTTGTCCGAGGGTTCTTCGTCCGCTACTCCTTCCCCAAGCGAGTCCGCTAGCAAGGATCCCAACGTCCCTGATGATGCCTCCAATCATGCTTCCGAGGATCTCGAAGCAGAGACCGAAATTCTCGACACCTTAGTGTGGGGTCCTGTGGAGGGTTCTTTCGTCCTCAGAGTTTCCCCTGGTAGATATATTCCAAGGGTACCCTCGGCCCATACCTCCGGTGCTCGCCGCGCAGCTGACAATGTAGCTGAGGCGCGATGCGAGACCACTTCCGACACCTTTACCTGGATGCGAAAGCATCGCAAGCTTGTTCTCCCAGCCGACGCCGTCATGTTCGCCAACCGGGGTTTTAGGGCCCATCACGTCATGAAGGGGGGATTTTCTATTTATTCCGAGGCGGTTCGGGCTGGTCTCTGCTTCCCTTTCCACCCCTTCGTCATTTTCCTTCTTTTAGAGCTCGGAGTCGCCCCCTCTCAGTTGGTCCCGGACTCCTGGCGCACGATCGTCAGCTTCCTTACCCTGTGCTATTCGGCGGGGTCCCTCCGACCCTGCGCCTCTTCTTCTATCTTTTTTCTGTTAAGCCATTTGAGGATTGGCTTTATTTTGTGGCGAGGAATGGTCGGCAAATCCTCGGCCGATTGGCCGTCCTCAGTCCATGGTTGGAAGAGGAGTTTTTGTTTTCATCTATTGCCCCTCTGGGTGGCCCTTCCCGACCACCTGGGCGGTCGTCGACGTCCGGAGAAAGGCGTTTGGGTGGCCGAGGCTTAGTGCGTCCGAGCTCTCGGACATCGCGCTTTTGAAGGATGTGGAATCCCCCAATCTGATCAAACCCTCCGAGGAGCTGTTCAAGCTGATCGACGATGGCACAAAAGGTTGCCTATTTCATAGTTGCTCCCTTGACTTTCCTACGGTTTCTTGACTTTAACATGCTCATTTTTCTACAGCTATGGCCGACAAAACCGTTTCTCCGAAGCCGGCGCGCAAGGGCACCTCGCTTGCCTGTAGATACCGTTTTGCGCTCCCCTTTTTAGAGGGGGGACGAAGAACAGTCCACAAAGAGGGGGTGATAAAATAAAAGAAAGAGGGTGGCAAGTGGATATGAGTGGAAAAGTGGGAAATGACGGAAAATAAAAGATCGTGATCGCCAGGCACACGAGGGTGCCAAATGGGGATACACGCGCGAGGGGTGTGAGATGGAAGAGTGATCGCGAGCGTAACTTTTTGGCGGGGAGATTGCACGGGGATGATGCGGGTCATTTCTTCCTCTACGAACACGGCCGGCCGCGGTAGAGGGCGTTTCCTCGTTTGATTACCCTGAAAAGAAAAAAGACAAAGAAGAGGCAAGGGGATTAGTCACGTGTGTGTAGTATCAATCTAAAAATAAATAAAATAAAAATAAACACAAGGGGATGATGCGGGTCCTTTCTTCCTCTACGAGATCCTCCCACTTAACAACAATAACAATTATTGGTGCTGCCAACATCGTGTTCCATGGGCTTCCTCTTATTGTTCTCCTTCGAATTCTGGAATGGTGGGTGGTAGAGAAGAAAGAGATAGATATATAGATAATATATATATATATATAGAGAGAGAGAGAGAGAGAGAGAGAGGGGTTAATTCCCTGTGTTAACTTATCATATATAGCTAGCTACACTACAGTTTGTCGACCGTTATGTATGTTTTGTTTTCTTTCTTCTTTCTTCGAATACTAGCAACAGCAGGATCCAACCACGGGCATCGGCCAACTAACGTATCCCTCTCTATCCTCTCCAGTGTCGACCCAGTGCTTGGTACCATAAGCTTGTCGTCACGGATGACCTCGGAAGCTGAGAAAAAACGAAAAAAAAAAACAAAAGCACCCGGGCCATGCGACCATGTTGAGAGAGCTTTCTTGGTAGAAAAGCGTCTGGCGGGGTGCTCTTCTACTTGGCCTACCAACGAACCATGTGGCATTGCAAGATCGATCCGCGTGCCCTGTAAGGACAAGGAAGGGGAAGATCCTGTTGGTGACCTCACCCCCATCTCCCATTTGCCCCTTTTTCCCCTGCAAAACTTTAAATAACAACGCCAACAATGATCATGCCGGAATGATTTAAATCTCGAGCAACAGCCAGCAGAGCTTTCTAAGTTTTTTTGATGGAGTGGTCCTCCTGCTGTTGCGTTTCCATTGGATCCAGGCGTGTGGACTGCCGGTTTGAACGGGTCATGGCCTGGCCCAAGCTTGGGTCATGTCGCTGTGTGTTCGCCACTAGCTACGACGGGCAAGCAATTCCCGTCCGTCTTCTTTTGGACCGGGTCAGAAAGGTGACATCCCACAGGAGCCTGCATAAAAGATGCGTAGCTCGGGTCTGTTAAGGTAGTAAACCCACAGTCAGCCGTTTCGATTATACTAGTTTATCTTATTCGTGAATAGACTAACCTTTCTTGTGAATTTTAGTATAAGTTTGAAAGATTGCCTTTTACCCAGAATCTCAGATATCCAGTCAGATAAGTTACTTGTGGGATTTGGGTTGGATAGATTTCCACGATAAGACTAGCTAGCTATAGCTTAGTTTATCCGGATTTCTAAAATGAGATAGATGTTGGAGAACCCAATGATATAATCTCATATCGAAAATATCACATAACATCTTTGTGTTTATAATTTTGAACTCTGTCATCGTACTCAACACCTAAACTTTAAAATTTGTAAGATAATATTAAAACAAACCAAGTCTTATTACGATGATTTACGTGATCACCTCCTTTCTAAATAATTTGATTTTCACGGCCAATTTTGACCATAAAAAAGAATGTTGAAAAATCAAATGACATAATCTCATATCAAAAATACCAAATAAGATCTTTATATTATAGTATTGAACCACTTCAATCTCAACACTTAAAGTTTGTAAAAATAGATGCTATTCACTGAGATATTGACTGATATCTAATTAGGTATCTCACTATCGAAGTCATCTTAAAGATATTGCCATGTGTTTGTTGATTAGTGAAGTAAATTAGTTCTGATTTCACAAATTTGTTAACCAAACCAAACTATTTTTTATCCTAATTAAGATGAACCAATTAACCATTCGAGCATGATCAAGTAAGACCAAACTATATATATACACTCCTAACTACGTACGCCGTCACCCTCCTCCCGTGTACGTACAAATTTGAGGAATAGTCGAACTGTAAAATTAAGCGAGGGGCACCAAGGCAATTGCTAGAAGCTTTTTGAATAATGTGACGGTCAAAGAGACGTCATTGAACCGAGTTCAACTCCAAAGTGGTTGAGGACCCCCGTCTCTTTCACACTCACAGCAGATCACCAGAGCTCAGTGGGCAATTAACGTAGTCCATCGAACAGTTGTCAAGTCACCACCGTTTACATCCAAAGCGAAGCGTGTCAAATTGGTCGCGCGGCTAAAGTAACTCCACCTGACGCCTTTTAGAATTTTTCTTAGAAAAAATGTATATATATCTCATGGTCCATTCAAGGTTATATCCCTATAAATTTTTATATTATATTCTACACTCTTATATTTTATATATGTCATCATATATATTTTTATTATTTTATTTAATCTATTTAACTCAAACATAATTAATTAAAGGCAAGATCACTATGTTGCCCCCTATAACTCTTTCAAAAGTTATTTTTAATAACTCTCTCTCCCTCTTTCTCTCTCCTCCCTCTAACACTCCATTGCTCTCTCTCTCTCTCTAACAACTGAGTGACCTGCCATCGATACTACCCCCCTCTACTCTTTCTCTCTCTCTCTCTCTCTCTCTCTCTAGTACCGAAGGGGTGACCCCCCACCGACACCCCACTCCTCTCTCTCACAATCTCCCCCTTCTCTGTGTTCTCTCCTCTCTCTTGCACTCTCTCACTCTCACTCTGGCACTGAAGGAGTTGACCTCCTTCGGCACCCCCACTCTTGTCTCTCAATCTCTCTCCCTTTCTCTTTGTGTTCTCTCTGCCCTCTGTTGCGCGCTCTCTCACTCACTCTGGCATTGGAGTAGTTGACCCCCTCTAACACCCCCACTACTCTCCTCTCTCTCTCTCTCTCTCTACTACTATCTCTCTTTGTCGCTCTCTCACTCTCTCCCCATTGGCACTATTGCATGGAGGCAATGACATGCATAGTCCTTCTCTCTCTCTCTCTCTCTCTCTCTCTCTCTCTCTCTCCTCTCTCTTGAGTTGTATCTCTTCATCACACTCTCTCTCTATAGTGTTTGGCATTTTCAAATCTCTCTTACTAGGTCTAGTGATTATCATAGCCGCCCATTATAAGGTTTGCTTGATGATTTTGACTGAGTTTGGGCTAGCATATTAGTTGTTCAGGTAGTAATCATAGCTCTTTGAGCTTCTGTTAGAGGTTACTTTAGGCCTAAATTCTGCATACTTGTTTGCAATTGAGGTGGCTATTAGTAAACAACGGTTGTTAGGAGTGGCGCATTTATGTTGGAGACACACTTGGGTTCTTGGCATGTTTAGAACTGTAATAGTTTATTCTAGCTTTAAGCCTTTAGTTTTCATTAGCACTCTTTCAGTATTTGAACCCCTTTTGCCTAGATTAACTAATTTCTTATAAATTTAAAATTTAAATATGAGAGTAAGGGATTTATTGTTACCGTACTTTGTTAATTATCCTATATGGGCCTTAGTTTGAGTTCCCCATTGGGAATTTGTGTTTCCGGTCAAAGTGGAACTTCGTATATGACAAAGTGAAGCTTCGACTGATCAGTTTATATCGTTGTCAGTCGAAGTGGAGTTTCGTATATGACGAAGTGGGACTTCGTATATGACGAAGTGAAGCTTCGGCTTGTTCTGTTTATATCGTGATCAGTCGAAGTGAAGCTTCATATATGACAAAGTAGAGCTTCGACTGTTTTGTTTAATCGTTGTCGGTCGAAGTGGAACTTCATATATCGACGTTCTTTGGCAACAATCGATGTTTAGTCAGTGATGCCTTAGTCAACAATCAATGTTTAGTTAGCAACTGATGCTTCAGTCAGTAATCGATGCCTTGGTTAGCATCGATATTTAGTTGGCAATCGATGTTGGCAGACGTAAGCGATGTTTTGGTTGGCAATCGATGTTTTGGTGGCAATCGATGTTGGTAGATGGTAATCGATGTTTCAGTCAGTAATCAATGCTTTGGTTAAAAATTGATGTTTTAGTCACCAATCGATATGACCATTGTTCTACAATCGATTAGCCTCCAGTCAACTTTCGTGTTCTCCAATCGACATGTCTCTGTCCTCTTATTAGGTCAGAGTTGAGTATAATCTCGTAGTGCTTGTGCTTTCATCAGATTGATGGAATAGTCGTCATCATCTGACTCCTTTGGCCTACCAACTTTCTGGTGTGGATCCCTATGCTTGTCTGAACACCCATACTCTTCACAAATCGCATTGTTGGCCTATGAAAGATCTTCCACTTAGATCCAATCCCCATTAGATTCGTATTTTCCCTTGGTGCATGATGGCCAGGTGTCTAGATCCCTGTTAGTATCGCCCCACTTAAAACTTTAACCGTTAAAAGCCTTGGTGGTTGCACTCCCAGTGGACCTTTTCTGTCTTCTGCTGCTGGGAAACTGAAGGCTTAGCTTGGAGCCATTGCAGCTTTCTGGCAGATTTGGCCTCCCAATTCTTGTGGAACTTTGACTGGTTCCCTGCACTAAGGTAGGCAGAACCGATTCCTTTGTGCCCCTTCTCGGAGTCATCCTTCATCTCCTCAGTACTATGCCACTTATGAGCCTACATGTTCGATCCAAGAGCTTGTTTTGAACCCTTTTGGGTAACCTTTGAAAATCCTATGTCTGATTGTCTTGGCAAGGTTTTTTGATCCTTCTCTTAGGGGGTTAGGACTCTCATGGTTGGCATCATGCATGAGGGGTTAGCCGTGATAACAGTTTCATCCCACAAATAAATGTGGGTGGTTAGGCTCACTAAGATGGGCAAATTTGAGTACGTATGTATATGTAACATCTTGTTTCGACAGGTGGTTAGCTATATGTTATTCATCTCCTGAGAGCTGGTTGATGCCATTTGCAAGAATTGAATCCCTGTCAAGCAATCATGAGTTTGAAATATGATACATGTATACTAGTAAACATGCAATTGTTAAGTTTCCACGCTATGTAGTCTTGTATAACTTTGTGCTTTATAACCTCATAAATGTGCCATATTCCATGATCTTATGTTTATCTTGTTGTTTGCCTGCTGAGTTTCTTAGAACTCATGCCTTCGTTGAACCCATTTCAGATCCTCTTCAGGATGCGGTCCTCTCTTCAAGCCAACCCCTTTGTTGCACTCATGCTTCAGGTTGGGCGACCTTAGGGTTATTTTCTTAGAAACTGTGTTTAAATCGTGGTTGTGCCCCCCTTTGTATTTTAAAAATATGGCATGTAACTAATAGACAGACTAAGATTTGTAATTATTATTATATGTGGCACTGGTGTTTGGTGCAGTAAACTGAATATGTTTTTACCATGTGTAGTTCTTGTGTCTGTCTGCTATATTATCACTTACTGCACATAAGGCTTCCCATAGCAATGTGTAGGATGCTTCCGTTTGGTAAGTGTGTGTGTCACCTCTTAACTAGTCGGGAGGGGTGCCATGACATTACAAGAACATAGCAGGCTTGACCAACATGTTAGGCGTGGTGGTTGTCAGGCGGTGCTGAATGTGGCTTAGGGTTATGAGGAATTTAGAACACACCATAGCTAGCTAGTGCATTTAGGGTTTGACGGTGCCAGACACACCACCCTAGGCCGGCACATTCAAGACTCACAGATCGGGCCAACACATCTGAAACCAACTCCTTTTCAAGGTGAGGTAGTGAGGGGTGATGAGTTCCAGAGGTGGAACAAACTTCTCTAAGGTGATTTTCGATGTGGAGATCGCATTTATGGCGTGTGTAGTCTTTGGTGAAGGGGTTTTCTTCATTTCTTGGTAGGGAGATTCTTCTTTTCCTCATTTCTCTCTTGTTCTTATGTCTTTCTTCATGTTAGTAGTTCTAAAGATTACTTTAAGATGTTTAATAGCTTTAAACTTGAGTAAAGACTATGATTTCTTTGCTTCTAGCTTAGAAAATTAGATTTAACGATGGTCCCATGTTGACTTAGTTTATTAGATGCATGTTAAGCTTAAATCTATGTGATTTTTGAGATTCTTGATGTATCAACTTGTTACAAATCGTTCAATGAAGTGTGCAATGTGTGGAATTTGTGAAAGATGCATGATAGAATGGGTTTTTAAGCTGATTGGGAGGTTTGGGCCTTCTATCTTGTGACGCGCCCTAGTCGAATGACACATTTAAGGCACGTCATTGCTCCCTAGCGTGTTCAAGCATCTTGAACATGGTTGTCCTGTGAGGCACATTTTTGAATGCAATTGCGACTTCTGGCACATTTTCACCTAGTGTGGGTTGTGACCTACTTTTCGATATACTGTGTGTTTATGAGATGTAGTGTCATGCCCCGCCAATTTAGCAGCGGAATAAATCGGGGAGGCATGAACAATGTGTATGGTAACGTAAATTGCACATACAGTCGCCAATATCAGAGCATCTAAATAAACAATAATTACAATAAACTCCTTATTTTATTGATAATTCATCTAAACTATTACAACACTAATTTGGATCCAAAACATAGGGCTAAATATCATCATTACATTTAGAAAAGATAACTAAGCAAATATCTAACTAATCTCTAAGATACTAAGGACACTTCATCGCTATGACTCCTGGTCACTCATTGCTCCAGTCCGTTCTCGTTGGTGAGTGTAGGGTCATCATCCGACTTACCTGAACACAATATAACAATAGCGCAGGGTGAGCGATAACGCTCAGTAAGACTTAATATCTCATGTAAACAAGCTTGCTTTAAATAATTATTGTCTTATAAGGCAGGATAACTAAAGAGAACGATCAAATATAGCCAAGAGAGTAATAGAACATGATGGCAAGAGAACGGTAAAACTTCCAAATGAAATATTGCAAAACTAGTATGATAAAAGATTGGCCATGTAATGAAATAGTGTATATGGTTGCACAACAATGCACTAGTAGAGATAGCACCTCTGGTCGAGCATCTTGTCAACCCAGAGAACGATAGCATAGTGATTGAATATATTGATTATCATAGATTAAATTGTGATTGCTATTAAATGGCGCTGAATGCATTCCGTACACATCCTGATCATGTTACCCTCGCGAGGAAATAACACTCTTCGGGTGCTCCCCCCAGAACCAGACCGGGCCCTATTGCACTAGCATATAGTATTGTTGTTATCTTAGACAATCAATTGTATGGTCAAATAGAGTACCAAGAAGAGATGAGAGTAATTGACGAAATAGATGAGAGTATAGAGTGAAAGTGAACAGATGAGAGTAACAAGATAGCAGATGAGATAGGGGTATAATCATAAAACAACGTTTAACCACGATAGTAACAGTTGTACAGCACCAAGTCGGGTACCGACAGTCTGGTAGAAGTCACATCCGCCCACTAGTCGTGTACAAACACCGGCTAGATGGCCGACATGATCATAAGATAAGAGAGAACACACTAAGACTAGTTGGATCGTACTGATCCCTAGGGTGTAACGGGTATTAAGGGTACAACCAGCTCGTCGGCTAAGGACGTGCGCCACAGCCAAGAAGACTTACGGAGGCCTTGACAAAGATTCTCTGGTCAGTCAGAAGTCTCCTGGTGGAGAGGTGGTCCATGCCAAGAGAAAGTGTGTAGAAAGTGGTCCGTCGTGCCTCGAGTGCTCGAAGGCCGAGGGAAACAGTAACGGTGTATAAAAAGCACGAGTAAAATGAAGACAAGTGTAAGCAATAAAATAGGGTAATTTAAGTGAATTAATTATACATAATAATTAACAGATATATTATTGGGTATTTTAATAAAGTTCATAGCAATAACAATGTTTTAGTGTGCACGTGAAAAGAAATTATGAGAGTATGATAAATCGTGCATTTGGCTTTTAATTAATGAAATTATATAATATTGCCCATTAATGGTTAATCAGGTCAGAATGTTATAACAATGTTCAATTAAAGCTAAACAATGGCTAAATAGCAATTTAAATAGGGGTATATATGCAAAATTAGGTTCTAGCAAAAATCTTCAAAACGCGATGGTGGTGCCGGTCGCGATGGGACAGCCTGGCGCGACAGTCGAACCGGCGTTGAGAACGCGACGGGGTGCCTGTCGCGATTCATGTCGTAACGGAGCGGCCTGGCGCGTCAGCCGAACCGGCCGGCCTGGCTCGGTTTGGGGGATGAGAACGCGACGGCGTGGGCGGTCGCGTTCAGATCGGACGGTCCGGCCGCCGCGACCCCTCTGAGGTCGCGACGAGTCGGGCCGTCCCAACTTCAGATAGGCGGCCCGACCTAGAAAAGAGGGTTAACCCTTTTCTGAATTAGGTCCTTCCCCCTTGCTTGATATGGAGCTCTTCAAAAATTCATATAAAATGCATGGTGATCAAAAATCATAAAACCACTTTCAAACGAAAGAAGACACATAGATCTACCAACATGCAAGAGTAATTAGATAGGTCAAGGTTTGTGCATGCTTTAACAAGGTTAATTACTTTTCGATGACCTAATCATGCACAGTTTATGAAAATGATTTAATTAGAAACGAATACATGATGGAAATTAGGGAAAATGGGGGCGTTTGAAAGCACAACATGTAATATTTATGAGAATATTCACATGGCATGGGATCATGTACATGCATGGATTGAAAGCAAAGATGTTGGTTTGGGAAGATGATGACAGGAATTGATACATTTATACTCCTTCATGGAGTCACGAAAAATAGGGAAATCATGGGGCTTTCAAAGAGGATCATGTGGGCTACCTAGGGTTAAATTTATATGATTTGTGTTTGAGAGATTGCCTACCTTTTATGCTGTAAAGATCCTAGGGTTTGGGGGTGACGAATTTCCAAGTTCTTCTTGCTTCAAGCCTCCTTCTCCTTGCTCCTCATCCTTAGCCTCCTTCCCTCGTGCTCCAAAGCTCCAGCAACGTAATGGGACTTGGTAGACACGAATTAGAGGTCTATTGGGTTGTGTAAGAGTACTTCTATCTTAAACTCCTCTTTCCCTTCAAACTCTTAATTTTCTATATTTATCCCCTATTTCTTGCTTTATCTACCTAATAGACTTGGGGAGAAGTCTAAATTCGTGGGTAAAAATTTAGGATAGGATTAGGACTCTTTTTAGGATATTATAACCCTTTCTAGTATTTATCTTACCCTTATTTAATTATTTACTAATTAACTCGAATTCCCACATTTATCTCTCCATATTCTAGTATTTATCTCCAATTGGCTTGGGAAGAGATCTAATTTCGTGGCTAATGGGTTAGGATGGGATGATGACTCCTTTTTAGATAATTATGGGTTATTTAATGATTATCTTAACCCTTTTCCAATTATTACTATTTTCGGTACGAATTTAGCTTAATTACTTCCCATCCCAAGATGGGCTCTTCATATTTGGGCCAACTATTCATGTTAGGTCCATTAGTAAAACCATTACTAATTTAGCTTAGTAGATATTGATTTAATTCTATTTATTCACCCTTTATTCCAATTTATCACATTTATTCACTAATGTCTTAATTTTATATTATCTCAATATCTCTTAATCTTATCCCTCATTGGGCTCTTGCTATTGGCCCAATACCTTATGTATGGCTCCATTGTACAACTATATACTTAATTCACTAACGAGTTTAATTATCCTTTTATTAAAGAATATAATCATGGCCAAATTTGTCCATTGGTCTATATCATAATGAGCTATCATCCTATATATTTAAAGTCTACCCATATGTTATTTTAATTTATACCCACCTTGGCTCATATAATAATGGGTTTTCCGACTTATTCTTTAATTATGACAATAAGTCGCATAGATTCTTAAACTAGGTTCAAATGATTTTTCTATACCCAAACTTCTTGATAAGTCATTAGAGAATATTATTTAAAGCATAACCATATTTTTACAACAATTTATAGGGGTTTTTATGCATGTGATAATGATGCGTACCTTTTTAACTAGTTTAAGCTCATTAATTGATAAAATTTCAATTTATCTTTATTTTTGAATTAATGATTGTCCTTGGTACTACATGTAGACAGATCGCCGACGTGTTTTGTAGGTCTGTAGGTGTTGATGTTCGTTGTTTTACCAGTCGAGTGTCTAGGTGCTGTGTGAGCCAAGCACTATGGGTGCTCGGGGGTGGTACCTGTTGTGTGCAGTGACAATCTCTAACTTTCTCTTCTGGACGCCCCCCTCCCCATTGGTTAGAGTCTACTTCCAGTCAATGAACAATGGGGAAAGACAGTGTGTGTTTCCCTTCTCACATGTCACCTTATAGGCACAAAAACTTATAAGTGGTCAAGTGTGGGATTACAACTCGGCCAAGTTGCAAGAGTTGTGTGTTGCCCAGCTAGCTAGCCCAGGGGGGGGGGGGGTGAATGGGGTATTAAAGATTGATCTCTGATTAAAAATGTTTACTGAAAAGATGACACAACTTAATAACGAGGTTAGAGTTAGAGCAAATAAGACAACAATCACACAAAGCACATCCACAAGACACAAGGATTTTTATCTTGGTTCGGAACTCCTCTCCACAGGAGACCTACGTCCAGTCCCTGAGCAATGCCTCAGGATTTCACTACCAAGGGAACAATCCCCTCAAGGATCCTTACACCCAGCCTCAACTGGTCTTCCTTCAACCTGAAGGGAGAAAAACAACCACCCTGGATACCACCAGGTCTTCCTTCGTCCAGAAGGGAAACACAACTAAAGAAATGAAGGTGTAGGAACAGGCTTCAGACTCTAGCTTGACTAGCTACAAGCTGAAGCTATCAAAGGCCCGAGAGAGAAAAGAGATTTAGCAAGGTTTTCTCTCCAAGGGCTACACAAGATCTCACAAGAAAAATCTACTCTTGATCACTGAGAGCTAAGAGCTAAGAACAGGTTGGAGTGGAAGCTTCGCTCTTCTTTCAATCTTCTGGAAAACTCAAAGAAAAGAAATTCTTTTCTTTTGAATTTCAAGCGTTTTGGATCCAATTCTCTTTTCTTTTGCGACTTGAGTCTTTTATATAAGCTTCAGATTCAAATTTGAACGTTGAAGTGTCCGTTGTCTCTTATCCTGGTGTACGTTAGACTGGTTTGCAACGAAGCTTCTTATCTTCAGTCTTTTACCCTTAGTACACAGCCAAAGAGATAACTTGATGTCTTGTATCTTGTATGTCCAACGTTGTACAGATGAGTCTTGTCAGATATCTGCGAGCATATCAACAATAAATAGTGGACAGCTAGGACTGTCGTAGATTGTTAGTTGCAGATGGAACAGATATTGCAATATAGCAAAGCTTCTTTCTGTCTAAAAAGTACGTAGACAGAGTAGCATAAAATTAGAAGATATTGTCTGCATGCATGGGAGATACGATCAGAGAGTATTTAATGCGTAGCAGTCAACAGACAAGATATGACTTTGACTTTTCAACGCTATTAAAAAGCATTATACTGATACAGCATGAAATTCGGTATAAACAATCCCGATGCCTTCATGACTTATGGAGTCGTTATGCGATAACAGACAAATCGTTATGACAGAGCATTATCAAGTTATAATGATGAAATCGTTATGAGTTATAGCAAGTCGTTATGAACACTTATCAAGTCGTTATGAACTATAAAGAAATCGTTATGACTATCAAGTCGTTACGAGTTTCAAGGAAATCGTTATGAGAAGTCTTAACAAATTTTTGCACAAAGCAAATCGTTATGAGAATCAAGGAAATCGTTACGAGAACCAAAGGAATCGTTATGGCAATCAAGTCGTTACGAACTGTAAAGAAGTCGTTATGAACTATAAAGAAATCGTTATGAGAAGAGAGTCGTTGCGAGTTCTAAAGAAATCGTTACGAGGTCTAAAGAAATCGTTACGGCTAGAGAGTCGTTGCGAGTTCTAAAGAAATCGTTACGAGATCTAAAGAATCGTTACGGCTAGAGAGTCGTTGCGAGTTCTAAAGAAATCGTTACGAGGTCTAAAGAAATCGTTACGGCTAGAGAGTCGTTCGGGTTCTAAAGAAATCGTTGCGATGTCTTAAAGAATCGTTACGATATCGATTTGTTTTGAATTTTCCGGTCAGAGAGGAAATCGTTCTGATTATCAAAGAAGTCGATACAAAGACTTGGACAGAATGAGAGATGAGACTTACCTGATTGTCTTGGACTTTCATTTTTCTTTATTTCCTGTTCTCAAGGCTCAAGTAATCCATTAGTACTATTTTTTAATCATCAAAATTAATATATAAATAAATGATTATTTATTATGGGGACAGTTTGGTCATCAATCTCCCCTTTTTGATGATGACAAAATATACTGAATATCATACAAAACTAAAACATGTTTGTTTTTCAGATTGACTTAGTTTTCTCCCCCATTTTGTCAATAAGCAAAAAGATAAGCTGTGAGACAAAGAAGAAGAGAGAGATCATTGTATTAATTTGGAGAAATATAGAACATGGGAGACAACAAGGAGGCATGCTGTGAGATGACAGCCCATGCCTTGATCTCAAGGTCTTCAAATATCTGTTGGAAAACCCCAGGAGCAACTGAGAAATTGGGACCCATGGATGGGGTGGCCCTTTGAATATACAAGGTATGTTGCTGATCCAGGAATTCTGCATATGATCGGGGTCTAGAATGAATCTGAAGTAAGTACTTTTTCGAAGCTGGCACGATGGAGAAATCTATCCAAGGAGATTGGATAGAAGATCTTCTGATCTATCAGATCCTGCTTCAGAGCATAGAAAGCTGTATATCTAGCTGCCCACTGAACATAGATCTCTTGAATAGGATTTATGGAGTTGAGATCCATGAAGGCTTCGGCGGAGAGGGAGGGCTTATCTTGATGAAACAAGGAACTATTGACGGCCTCTAGCTGAAGGTTGGTTTCCTTGTAGATGATGGCCCAATGGAGGAGTAAGCCTTTCACACTCAGAAACTAGCGGAGCCAAAACCTGAGAGGAGATGCGGCCAGAGTGGTATTCTCTGAAGATAAACCGCAGGAAGGAGGGCAGTCTGCTCTGCTTGGCTGACATTCTACCCATCTGCTTGGCAAACATGTCAAAGCATGGGACCCTACATCTGAATCAAACACTAGGGAGTGTAGCTTTGGCAGGAGAACTGAAGTGTCAACCAGAGATCAGCAAAGTTACTGTGAGGGGAATATTCACTGGACGTTCGGATCTTAACATCACTATCTGAGTGGAATTGAGAGAACTGAACTTCGGGCAGTTTGTTCAAAAAGCAGAAGTCACTGTACTACTGGAAGCTTCTGGCAATGCGGATCTCTTTCAAAATGAAAGGACCCCACAAATTGTGCTTGAGAAAGAACCACTCATAGAGAGTGAGAGAATGAGCTCCATGGGTAATGGATTCGGCCCTGGCAGTCAAGAACTTGTTGTATTGAGCTTTGTTGCCCTTGACATTTGCCCACTGATCTTCAGTCTTGAACTCAGTCCCCTCAAGATTTTGGATTTTTGAGATGGGATAACTGGGTAAGAGGAAGAACAACATTTAGGTGTTCAGAAAGGTTGAGGAAGGGAATGCCATAAACGGTGAAAGGATGCATTTTTGAAGATATTCCTTATAAAGGAATCTTTTGTGAGGTTCAAGGGAGAGAGAGTACCAAAGAGGAGGAATAAGGTGGAGGAGAGGCTAACAGAGGATGATGTTTCCTCTTTTTCTGGGCAGGACTGGGAGGATCAGTCCTGTGGATATGAGTAGCAGTGAAGAGAATGGTGGAAAGGGTATTTCTCTCAAAGTCACTGGCAAGTTTGTGTCAAAGACACCAAGTAGAGGAGGTTTTTCTGGAATAAAAGTAACAGAGGAAGGAGGAGTAGGAGGATAGAAAAGGTGTTTGGATTGAAGGAAGAATGAGGGTGAACTTGAGTGGGTTGAGAGAGAGGTGATGAGGATGAAAATGATGATGGACCTGAGGTGTGAGAGGGAGTAGGAGAGAAAGAGGGTTGAGATGTAGTGAGAGAGAAAGATGGTTGAGTGCGAGGTACAGGGTGTTTGAGGGTTGGTGGCAGGAGGGGCTGTAGAAGGAGAGGTAGGGAGGACAAAACTAGAGTTGCAAGATTTGAAGTGTCAGGGGCCGAAGTAGCTGCCATGGGATCTTTCCCTTTGACTTCTCTGACAACTGAAGAGGGTCCTGCTGACCCTGAAGCTTCCCTGATGGCCTGGAGGCCCTGATGCTTGAACTGGTGGCCCTGTTGGCCGAGAGACTTCTGCTGGAGGCCCTGATGGCCTAGGAACTGCAGCTGGACTGCTTTGAGTGGGTGCAGGAGGGACACCACTAGACTTTGAAAGATTAGCCAGCAATTGCTTCATATCAGACATCTCTTTATTGAACCACCTCATTGTATTTCGAATTGAGGATAGGTCGGAGGAGGTTGAAGCTTGATTAGAAATAATTCCCTGAACACTTGTCTGAACTGAAGACAAGACTTCTCCCTGAGCTTTCAGCAATGCCATAATAGGCTTCGGATTTACTTTTCTGTTACTCTTTCTTGGCCTTTTGTGAGCCACTCTCTTTTGCTTTCCTTGCTGAATGACAGGCTCCTCAAGATTGGTATAGTTTGCACTTGGGCCTTCATTAATAGGAGCACTGGCAGGAGGTGGAATTCCTCAATGCCCACTTGCTCCCCTGAATAGGAGCAGGGAGATCAACACTTTCTTGCTCCCCCTGAGCAGGAGCTTCTTCTAAAACATCTTTCTCCAAATGGTCTTCTGCCACGGATTTAGACACTTCAGGTTCAAGGATACTCTGCTCCCCTTGTCTAGGAGCTTCTTCCATGACCACTTCTTGTTGAGTACCTGCTTGTATCTCAACACTAGCAATTGTTTCAGACTGAATTTCTGTATGGTCTGGTGCCATAACTTCTTCTTCAACACGTCCACCTTCTTTAGAAGTAGCTGAGGTGAGGGAATGAATCAATACCTCTTTTAAAATAGAGGTGACTAAGGTGGTGGGCAAAGAGTCTGCCACCAGCTGCACCTTCTTCATCTGAATTTCTAGAGAATGAGAGATAATCTCCACAACAGGTGAGACTGAACTTCTGCCTGGCTGATCACAACTGGTACTGCTGCTGCTTGAACAATGCTGCTACTTAACAACTGCTGTGCTGCTGCTTTTCTTGAACTGGCTGGTGCTGCTGCTGCTGCTGCCTCTTCTTGAACTTCTGGTGCTGCTATGCTGCCTCTTCTTGAACTTCTGGTGCTGCTGCTGCCTCTTTGAACGCTGGTGCTGATGCGCTGCTGCCTCTCTTGAACTGTTGGGATATCCCCAATAATTGCTTCTCCTCAGCCCAGAGGACTTGACCAAATTCCATCTGCACTGAAAAACCGCTCTTCTTCAAATTTCTGGACTTATAGACTGGCCCATCTTCTTGCTACAGCTCCAGACACATCTACTCCGAAATGCTTGAAAATCTTGGTGAGTAGATGAGCATAAGGCAAGGGAAACATTTAGCTTGCTCTTAGTTTCCCAGATTGAGTACTGGCAAATTTCATTCTCTCAATCATAACTGCGGCCAGATTTATCTCCTTGTTCTGGATTACCTAAAACATCAAGTCTGAGTCTGCCCTAGTGCATGATGAAAAGGTAGCACTACGAGGAACTATGATTTGCAGGACAATAAAGTGGAGCAACCGATTGAAAGCTGACATCTGATTTATATCCCATTTTCCATCCTTCAGCTTAAACCCTGGACCAATAATGCCAAGACCCTTAGCTTCGTCATTTACTGAGTCCGCACCACTAAACCCTGATGTCTTTACTCTAAAACAACTCATGCAATAGATCATAATCTATCTTGATTTGGGTGCCCTTCACTGTGGAGACAAGGGACCCATCTGCCTCTGACTTCAAACAAATGAAAAAGGCTTTCACAAGGTCCGGTAGCTTACTCGGTGAAAGTAACAACATCCATCCACTGCATTCTTCTCAAGGCTTCGACTAGACTGGACATGCCACTCTTCTCAAGATTCTGAACATCCACTGCCTTATTTCCGCAAATCTTCGACTTCACAAACGTAAACCTCTCTTGTCCTTTGGGGACAAATACTCAGCACGTAGCCCCTACGCTTCCGGAGATCATCGAAGCGGCATAGGTAGAGGAGAAGGAGATTCTGGTGAAGGGAAATGATGGAAGAGATGGAAGCTCTCGAAGGGATTCTTGCGGGAAGAGGAGAAAGCTTTGAAAGTTGCAGAGAGTCGATCCCAAAATCGTTAGGGCATCGGCTTTGGGTGAATAGATGGAGGATAAAAGGGTAAAGATAGAAGACAAGTCGTTCTCAGAACGATTTGGAAAAATTAATATTACTTACCGAAAACTGGAGCGCCACAAGGCATTAAGCCCCGAAAGCGACAAAACCGTTTGAGGGTCAAACAGCTTTTAACAAATAGCAGTCAAGGAATGTAGACAAACTGAGTTTTGCTCATTTTAAAGAGAGAGAATTTCATGTCTATCTGAAAATTTTTTTATGCCATATAATTACAGAAATCTTTTCACACATTGCACATCCCCAATTCCTTCTAAGAGATGTAAATCTCTCTTCAGGTAGGGTTTTGTGAAGAATCTGCTAATTGACCATTTGTATCTATAAAAGAAATTTCTAAATTACCACTAGCTACATGGTCTTTAATAAAAATATCTTACCTCAATGTGCTTAGTCCTGAGTGCTGAACTGGATTTTTGTGAGGTTGATGGACTGTATTATCACACATTAGTAGAGGAATAGTTGATGTGAATTCGAAATCCTCGAGTTGTTGCTTTATCCAAGAAGTTGTGTACAACACTTCCAGCGCAAGACATTCTGCCTCAGCTGTTGATAAGGCTACTGAATTTTGTTTCTTGGAAGACCATGATATTAAACATCCTGCAAGAACTGCAGAACACCCACTGGTGCTTTTTCTATCTACTTTGCATCCAGCATAATCAGATCTGAATATCCTACTAATCTATTTCACAAGATCTAGGATACCAGAGACCTAAGTCATGAGTTCTAGCCAGATATCTAAATATTCTTTTACTGATCAAATTAAATGAGACTCTCTAGGGTCTGCCTGATATCTAGCACACATGCATAACTGAAACAAAATGTAGGTCTACTTGCAATTAAGTAAAGTAAGATCATATCATACCTCGATAATTCTTTTGATCTACCTTTTTACCTTTTTGATCACTGTCCTTCTGGTTGATGTGGCTCATTGGGGTTGATAATGGCTTTGCATCTTCAAATCCAAATTTCTTTAACAGCTCTTTGGTGTACTGGCTGATGTGCTGTGATGGCAAGATGTGCCATCTTCCTCTGCTTAATTTGCAATGCAAGGAAGTAGCTTAGCTCCCCCATCAAGCTCATTTCGAATTCTCCCTGCATAAGCTTTTCAAAATACTTGCAAAGAGATCATCAGTAGATCCAAAAATAATATCATCTACATATATTTGCACAAGAAGTATATGTTTAACCTTAGATTTTATAAATAATGTACTATCTACTTACCTCTAGTGAAACCCGATCTAATAAGAAAGTACTGAGCCTGTCTATACCAGGCTCTGGGAGCTGCTTTAAACCATACTATAAGCCTTATGTAGTTTAAATACATGATTTGGAATTCGGGGGTCATCAAAACCTGGAGGTTGTTCAACATAAACTCTACTCTTTGAAAAACCATTTTTAAAATGCTGATTTGACATCCATTTGAAATAGTTTTAAATCAATGCAGATGCATAAGCAAGTAAAATCCTAATAGCCTCAAGTCTATGCTACAGGTGCATAGGTTTCATCGAAATCTATGCCTTCCTCTTGAGAGTAGCCTTGAGCTACCAATCTGGCCTTGTGTCTTAAGATTATTTCCGGACTCATCCAGTTTATTTCTGAACACCCACTTGGTGCCATGAACTGCACAGATGAATGCTGGAGTTTGGACCTGAGATGTCTGTGTTGACAGCAGACATAGTCAACATGAGTACTTACTGGTTTCTTGCTCTGAACTGATTTATTCATCTTGTATGGCTAATATCCAAGATTCATCAGATAAAGCTTCATTGACTGTCTTAGGCTCTATTTTGGAAACAAAGCAAACACAACTAAATAATACACAGGAGAATTACATTACCTGTTGTATGTACCCCTACAGATGGAATAGCCTCCAATTAAAGTTAGGAGTGAGGTGATGTCTTTCTGATGTCTCCATTCTTTTGGAAGTTTTCATGTGAATTTCAGTTTGCTGCAGTTCTTCCCAGAGGAGGATCTCTCCTTGTCCTAATTACGGTATTCTTAATTGTTCAGACAAGTCATCTGCATCATCAATGTCACTTGTTTCTTCCTTTTTCAGGAAGGGTAGATCATCAAAGATAACATGTACAGATTGTTCAATTAATAAGAACGTTTATTTGAAAAACTCTTTAACATTTGGGTTTAGAAGTGTACCCCATAAAGATGCCTTCATCTGATTTGGCATCCAACTTACCCAAGTCCTTCCTTTCCATTATTGTGGATGTCAAGCTGGGACGGATCCAAATATTCTGAAAATGGTCTGATCTTTGCTTTCGTCCTTTGTAGAGCCCTCATAAGCAGTCTTCTTCCGAATTGCCTGATCATCTACTCTATTTATGATATAACATGCAGTGGTGATGGCTGCGGCCCAGAAGTATCTTGTGGCAAATCATGATTCAGATAACCATGGTTCTTCCATATCCAAAAGAGTTCCGTTTTTCCTCTCAGCAATCCACATCTTCTGTTGAGGTGTCCTTGGAGCTGAGAAGTTGTGCTCAATTCCTTGATCATCACCGAACTTTGTAACTTTTCATTCTGAAACTCACCACCATGATCTGATCGAATAGAGACAATTTTGAACTTCTGATTTTTCTGAACTTTCTTGCTGAAGCTGACAAAATTTCAAATGTGTCATCTTTATGCTCTAGAAAGGATACCCAAGTGAATCTTGAGTAATCATCAACTATTCATATCTAAATTCTTCCTCCTAGAATGGTGGTCCTTATTGACCAAAATAGATCCATATGAAGTAGTTCTAAGGGCTTTGAGGTGGGGTACTACAGTCTTTGATTGAAGGAGCTCTTGGTGTGTTTCCTCTTGCACAAGGTTTACAAATGCCATCCAATCTAGAATGACCTTTGGCAGTCCTTCCACTAGCTTTCTCTTTCTGAGCTTATCAAACTGTCTAAGCTGCAGTGACCCAATCTTCTATGCCATAGCTCTGTTGATGATCTTTGCTGGCTGCCAAACAAACATCTTGATTCTTGAGTTCCTCGAGATAGAGAAACATACAAGTTTCTTTCTCTGAAGGCTTCAAATATGACTGCACCATCCTTTAATATACTGCACTTTGATTCTTGGAACTGAATGTGATGGCCTTTGTCACACAACTGGCTGATGCTGATAAGATTGTGCTTTAGTCCTTTGACCAGCATTACATCTTCAATAACTGATTTTCCTTGATGTTCACAGACCCACTTCCTATCACAGTGCCTTTTCCATTATCTCCATAGGAACTGTACCTTCTTCAGCTTGGAGATCAACAAAAAACTTCTTGTTTTGACATGTGCCTTGGAGCACCCACTATCCAAATACCATTTGGATGCTCGAGGGTTATCCTGAAATAAAAACATTAAGCTTTAGGTACCCAAATTCTTTTGGGTCTGATGGTAGTATCATTAATTTTACCTTTTAATCCATTTTTATGTTTTGTTGGGCACGTAATTTAATATGTCCTAATTTGCAGTGACTGCAGCAGGATAACTAGTCACCTTTCTGTGTATTTGAAATCAGCTTTATATGATATCTTATTCGGGTATAATTTGGAGTGGATATGTTTTAGGATATATTATGGTTTCTTCATTGTCTGGGGTGTGTATATCTAATCCATTTTTCTTTTTACGGATCTCTAGCACCTTTTAATATTAAGGAGTTTTTACCATTGGTAAATTTTCTAGTGTACTTGATAGTTTATCATTTTCTTATTAGTCTTTCTATCTTATTTTAAGTTCACCTAAGTCTTCTGTTTTTCTAGATGGAGTATCTGTTTGTTTTCTCTTTTAAATCTTCACATATAATTCATTTCTTCTTTTGTGTTCATTATTTGTTTTTCAAGTCTTCATTTTCTGTTTTTAGGTTGATTTGTATTTTCTAAACAGATTAAATTTTCTTACTAATTTTGAGTAATTTAGATACTTCTTATATTTTTCATAGAGTTCTTAAATGCACTTCTAAGTTATCATAATCTGAATCATTGCATGAATCAAAAGAAGAGTCAGAAGTTACCTTATCTTCGGTATTGGCCATGAGAGCCAAGTTTGCCTCTTCACCTTCACTGCTCGAGCTTGACTCACTATCTGAGTCGCTGCTGTCTCCCAAGCAGCTGCCATTGCTTTCTTTTTGTACTTCTTGAATCTTCTGAAGTTGTCCTTCTTTTTATGATCATTCTTTTTGAGCATTGGATAATCTGCCTTGATGTGTCCAGGCTTCTTGCATTCATAGCATATACTTCTCCTTTCTCCGGATCCTTTACTTCTGGTTTTCTGAGGTCTTTGTTCTTCTTGAAAAATCTTCTTCCGGACTGATACTTCTTCTTCTTTGCTAATATTTTCTGAAGTCTTCGAGACAGCATGGCTCTTCATCATCACTGTCTTTGCTGTCTTCACTGTCATCCAAAGATTCTTCTGGTATCTCATCATTTGCCTTGAGAGCATTTGATGCTTCCTTTGCTGGAGGATTCTCCTAATCTCTCCATATTTATCTCATGAGCCAGAGAGATCCTATTAGCTTTTCCAATGACATTAATTTCAGATCATTAGCTTCCTCAATGGATGTTACTTTTGGAGTCCATGAGGATGGCAGAGATCTGAGTATATTCCTGACCATGTCTGGTACACCATAGACTTTACCTAGTCCAGCTAATCCATTTGTGATGTCTGTGAATCTGCTAAACATCTGAGTTATAGATTCACTTGACTGCATCTGGAACCTTTCATATTGGGCTACAAGAATATCGATTCTTGTCTCCATTACTTTGTCTGTTCCTCATAAGTAATCTTGAGCTTTCCCACATTTCCATTGCGGATTTGCAGGCTGAAACTCTGTTGAATTCTTTCTTGCTGAGTGCACAACAAAGGATGCTCTTGGCTTTGCAGTTTAGGGATATTCTTCTTCTGTCGTCATCTGTCCATGAGCCTTAGCATTTGTGACTAGAAGATCACCTTCTTCTACAATGGACCATATTGTGTATCGTGGCCTTGTAGAAAGTATCCATTCTTGTCTCCAATAGGTGTAATCTTCTCCACGAACAAGGGAGGCCTGTTGACTGACTGACCTTCGAAGTTGCTTTGGGCTGCCATTGATCTTTACTCTTCAGATCGTTGGATCTTCTTCTTGTCAAAGAGACTAGCTCTGATACCATGTTGCCCCTAGCTAGCCCAGAGGGGGGGGGTGAATGGGTTATTAAAGATTTGATCTCTGATTAAAACCGTTTACTGAAAGATGACACAACTTAATAACGAGGTTAGAGTTAGAGCAATAAGACAACAATCACACAAAGCACATCCACAAGACACAAGGATTTTATCCTGGTTCGGAACTCCTCTCCACAGGAGACCTAGTCCAGTCCCTGAGCAATGCCTCAGGATTTCACTACCAAGGGAACAATCCCCCTCAAGGATCCTTACACCCAGCCTCAACTGGTCTTCCTTCAACCTGAAGGGAAAAAACAACCACCCTGGATACCCCAGGTCTTCCTTCGTCTAGAAGGGGAACACAACTAAAGAAATGAAGGTGTAGGAACATGCTTCAGACTCTAGCTTGACCAGCTACAAGCTGAAGCTATCAAAGGCCCGAGAGAGAAAGAGATTAGCAGGTTTTCTCTCCAAGGGCTACACAAGCTCTCACAAGAAAAATCTACTCTTAATCATGAGAGCTAAGAGCTAAGAACAGGTTGGAGTGGAAGCTTCGCTCTCTTTCAATCTTCTGGAAAACTTAAAGAGAAGAAATTCTTTTCTTTTGAATTTCAAGCGTTCTGGATCCAATTCTCTTTTCTTTTGCGACTTGAGTTTTATATAAGCTTCAGATTCAAATTTGAACGTTGAAGTGTCCGTTGTCTCTTATCCTGGGGTACGTTAGACTGGTTTGCAACGAAGCTTTTATCTTCAGTCTTTTACCCTTTAGTACACGCCAAAGAGATAACTTGATGTCTTGTATCTTGTATGTCCAACGTTATACAGATGAGTCTTGTCAGATATCTGCGAGCATATCAACAATAAATAGTGGACAGCTAGGACTGTCGTCGAGTGTTGTTGCAGATGGAACAGATATGGACATATATAGCAAAGCTTCTTCTGTCTTAAAAAGTACGTAGACAGAGTAGCATAAAATTAGAAGATATGTCTGCATGCATGGGAGATACGATCAGAGAGTATTTAATGCGTAGCAGTCAACAGACAAGATATGACTTTGACTTTTCAACGCTATAAAAAGCATTATACTGATACAGCATGAAATTCGGTATAAACAATCCCGATGCCTTCATGACTTATGGAGTCGTTATGCGATAACAGACAAATCGTTATGACAGAGCATTATCAAGTTATAATGATGAAATCGTTATGAGTTATAGCAAGTCGTTATGAACACTTATCAAGTCGTTATGAACTAAAAGAAATCGTTATGACTATCAAGTCGTTACGAGTTTCAAGGAAATCGTTATGAGAAGTCTTAACAAATTTTTGCACAAAGCAAATCGTTATTAGAATCAAAGAAACGTTAGAGAACCAAAGAAATCGTTATGGCAATCAAGTCGTTACGAACTGTAAAGAGTTGTTTGAACTCTAAGAAATCGTTATGAGAAGAGAGTCGTTGCGAGTTCTAAAGAAATCGTTACGGCTAGAGAGTCGTTGCGAGTTCTAAAGAAATCGTTACGAGGTCTAAAGAAATCGTTACGGCTAGAGAGTCGTTGCGAGTTCTAAGAAATCGTTACGAGATCTAAAGAAATCGTTACGGCTAGAGAGTCGTTGCGAGTTCTAAAGAAATCGTTACGAGGTCTAAAGAAATCGTTACGGCTAGAGAGTCGTTAGGGTTCTAAAGAAATCGTTGCGATGTCTTAAAGAATCGTTACGATATCGATTTGTTTTGAATTTTCCGGTCAGAGAGGAAATCGTTTGATTATCAAAGAAGTCGATACAAAGACTTGGACAGAATGAGAGAGATGAGACTTACTGATTGTCTTGGACTTTCAATTTTCTTTTATTTCTGTTCTCAAGGCTCAAGTAATCATTAGTATATTTTTAATCATCAAAATTAATATATAAATAAATGAATTATTTATTATGGGGACAGTTTGGTCATCATTGTGTGCGTTTAGTCTCCATGGCTTCCCGTGAATGAGTTGTCAGACGTGGGTGCCATAATTGAATTCGTTCTAACTGGGAGATTGGTTACTAGTAGTGCATGGCTTCAATGTTGGTGTTGTGAACTTGTAAGTGGTCAGTCTTGGACAACATAAACTCATCCAGGCTGCAAGAGTGTGTGTGTTTAGTCTACTACCCCCGGTTCGTGAGTTTTTAGACAGGGAGCCACAATTGAATTTTTTCTGACTACAAGACTAGTTATTAATTGTAGTGATCCTCATCATTCGAACCTGTTAACCCAATAACTAAACCGACCCGACTCCGCCTTCGCAAACAAGTCCAAGCCTCTCTAGAGATACCATTACAAATGTCTGTGAAAATATAGAAGAAACCATAGACATACATAAGCTTGCATATAATTACACGATCTCACATATATTGAAGTTTACATAGTATTGTCTCCACTCAAAAATAACAGAAAGTAAAAGTATAGCATTGGGGCACACTCGAGAGAAGAATAAGAGGGACTACATTGCTAGTGGGGTAGGCCCGCCTCCACACGACACAGCTCAAACTAGATGAGGGATGTGAACTCTTCTGCTCTCCTTCCTTGAAATGGAAAAGTAGGGTGTGAGCAGGACAAGTCACTGCCTCAGTAGTGTAAACACCCTTTGTGGCCCATAAGCTGAGCCAAATTCCTTGTCACATCATTGATGTCCCACGTTGGCTCCATCGTCTAGCTGGATTTATCCAATCATGACATCTTTCTCATTAGTTCATCGCCCTGGTGGGTTCTTCTTGGTCACATCAATCAGTCTTCATCATCATTTCGTAGCTCTTGAGTTGGGAGTTCAACGCTCAAACTGCATGCCAATTTGATACCCATGAAAGGAGATCAGACACTTTGAATAAGCCATATGCTGAGGGATCATGAAGGCGACAGGTCCCTATCGCGTTTGATTTAGAAGGCGACACCCTTAATGTCGTGTTCTTCCCATCAATTTGCCTTCAAGCCTAAATCGATCTCCTTCAGAAGGCGACACCTCGATACATCGTGTTCTCATTTGCCATCTTAATTCCTTGAAAATTGCCAAAAAAGGTTCCTTCTATGGAAGGATCGAGGGCGTCGTGACCTAATAGCAACCATGAGGTTGTCGCCTTCTGGTTTCCATGCAACGTGGCCTTTCCTAGTTAGACTTGGGAATGTTGCTATTCATGAATAATCTGTCTCTTAGTGGGGCTAGAGATCTCAAACCCTTCCAAACTCGGAGTAGACCTTCCTGCACGTTCTGACTCCCCTTGCACGAGCACACTTGCCCAAAGTTGGACTCCAGCTCATTATTCCTCTCTAGCCCATTCAGGAATAATCACATATAAAACTCTTCGTAGGGCACAGTTAAGACAAGGCTAGCGTCTGCTTCTTCCTCTCCAGAGAGCTTCGAGTGCCCAGAAGACCTCTCAGCCTCCAGACGACCAAGAAGTGCCCCCCAGGCGGTTTTTCCTCATCTACACTTTCTCTCTCCTATCTTCTTGATTTTCTCTTCATACATGCTGTTTAGATCTATTTTTCAGAGATTTGCATTAGAACACTCCACACACACCACTTTTAATCACCCAAAGGGTTTAAAACACCACTCCATGTGAGTTCCTCCCAATATTTCATGATTTTGTTGTTTGGGATAGATTCTACACCAACGAGTTTCTAAGGGTGTTTCATTGTTTTGATGTTCTGGCAGGTGTTAGAAGACAGTAGCAGCACGAGGCTCTTGCCCCTGGCCGGTTGAGGAGCAGGAAGAAGAGAATCTACAGTCTCATCGTCTGTTGCAGAAGGCGACATCATCTAGACGCGATCTACTGAAGGCGGGGGGTCAGCGCGTCGCATTCTGAAATCCAGAAGGCGGCACCTTCCTCGTAGTGTTCACAGGACAAGGCTCTTCTGCAACTTCTTCCTTTCCAAGGTAGTTAGCAGTCCCTTCACATATCATCTCTTGCAACTACTTTGTGGCGATCACAGTCTCTCTCCATTAATTTTCATCATCTTATTGGGGAGCAAATCCCGTGATTACACTTTGGGATCACGGTGGGACCTTTAGTGCATATCGTGCTCGTTACTGTCTTCACTGCCTGTTTCAGTTCGTCATATGTGTGGTTATTCTTAGTTTTCATGTTTTCCATTTATTTCACTGCTGTTTTGAGTTCTGCTGCACGGGTGAGAAGGCGACGTCGAAGTCGTCGCGATAGGGAAAGCGATAGGGTGGTCGTCGCGATCAGATCAGTGCTCTGATCCCATCTATTCTATGTTTTGGGTTTATTTCAAGTACTCCATCCATGCTTTGAGTTGCTTTGTGCCTGATCCATGCTTTTACAAGTCTGTCAGTCCTCATGCTATAGGGTTGTTGATTTTTCGTGCATAATCAGGTATATCTGATCTCTGTCCACTGTGAAGAAGAACGCGACGCTCTTCGTGTCGCGATCCGGGTCGCAACAATAGATTGTCGCCTTCTGCTTGAGAGCAGGTCGGCCTGATTCTATTTTGCTAGTTTTAGGTTAGATTTTGCATGCACTCCGGTGCACATAGGGCGCATTCATATTTCCATATTTAGCTTAGGTGTCCTCGGCGACGCCCACTCTCTCGGCCACATATTCCTTGTGTCTGACTAGAGCACTCGCTTGAGGGCCTCCGTAAGTCCCTGCTGACCGTGGATTCCCACACGGCCGCTAGGCTGGTGTACCTGTTGCCACCTAGAATTAGGATCCATGCATTGGTGAGTCTGTGAGAATCCTAGTCGAACCGAAGTTGGAAACCCTCTCCCTTTAGGAAACCCTTTCCTTTGAGGAACTTGCTAAATAAAATATAAAACATTAAAAGGCAAATTTGAACCAAATAAAAGAACCATCATCAATGCCACTGCTGCTTTGGGTGAGACTTCTTCTCTTTCTTTTTTTGCATATGATTGTTTGTTAGGAAACTAGGGTGTCTGTTTAGGTTGGTCGTCTCTTAGGTCTGGAACATGCTTTCCCTGTTTGGGTGTGCCAACTTTCCAAATATGGAGTCCTAATGAACCCAATCTATAGTGATTAGAATGAAGATGCTGCATTCTACACTCCCATGACTATGAGGAATCTCTCCTCATGATCTCCTTGAGGAGACAGCCCGGCCCTGGGTCACCACAGTCCCCAGTGAGAGTCATTGTCACGACTGACGGCCCGTCACTAAATGTCCGTTCCCCTCAGGCAGACGATCAAGCTGCTCAAACTCTTGCGCCTAATCCCTCAGCTTGATCAATCTTAGATCCAGGATTTCATGACGGCCTCAAAGGAAAGGCCGCCTCTTTTTCCTCACCCAGAACAGGCGCCTCTCGCCCATGGCATCTACCTCCGGCCTCCGCATTGTCACGGGACCAGCCGACAACACTCTCATCCAGCCGCGGGCCATTCGATTCACCCCTTTGAATCTGAGCACTACCAGCACGTGAGTCGAGGCCGATCTCCCCTTATCTCCTTCCCATCCATCACAGCTTGAGCATGTGCCAGGCCGACATCTCATGCCTCCTCGTTGTACGCTCAACCTTCCGCCGCTCCCGACATGATGTCTGATGTGAGGCGTCCATACAAAAAGGAGCTCCAAGAGCTATGAAGGCAAGTCGATCTAGGCAACACCATGACGTGCACATGCCTAACTTCAATGGCCTATAGGTCCATCTCCATCCGAATTCCCCAAGTACCGCAAGTACAATGGCTCTGGCAACCCATACATCCATATCAAGGACTTCATTTATGTGTCTGCACCTTATCAGCATGACGTCGCCTAATGGCATACTTACTCCGTCAGTCATTGGATGGGCCTGCACTAGATGGTTCTATTCGTTACTATTCGAGGACGCAGAAGACTTCGCTATAGTGAAGGGGAAATTTCTTGAACAATTCCAAGACAGGGTTGGGCCAGAATATTTCCCTCACGGATCTCATGGCAGAAAGAATGAAGCCGGATGAAGATTCGCCACATATGCCGATAGATGGAGCAGATGGCCACACACGAGTCTGGGTATCTTCCAGAGGGAGAGAAGGTCAAGATCATCATTGCCAATGCAAACCCCGCTATAAGAACATCCTAGCATGAATGACATTACACCAGCATCAGCTCTACAGTCGGGCCCGGTCGGTTCATCAATCCAAACTCAAAAGACTCCACATACACTCCATGTTGAACCCTAAAAGTCTCGCTTCCAAAGAAAATCTCAGGGGCCAGTGACCGAGGGTGTCCAAGGTTAAGAGCACGTGAGTGCATTCAACCTGGCCGGCCAAAATAATAACGCCAACCCTATACTGCCAGGGTCAGAATCCCACCAATCTTCCACAAGGCCAGCCCGATACAACAAGTACCACCTCCGATGGCTCCCACAAAGGCGTCCTTAGGTCTAAGGAGAACTTAATACCCACCACTCCTGAGACACTCTCCGACATCTTCTTGGCCTTGATCTCCACGATGCCATCAAACTCCCTCCGGAAAGGCCATTGAACCCAAGTGTGGACCAAACGAGGTATTGCATGTTCCATCGGCAACCAGGTATACAATTGAGCAGTGCTTCACATTCAAAGACCTGGTGTATGATCTCCATGAGCCAACATGCTTGATGGACAGCTCTCCGAGGAGTAATCAGGGATGCCAAAGAAGGCAGAGGCAGCAGCAACAGCAAAGGCAGCAGCACCAACCACCCTCAACAACAGCAGCAACAACAGCCGTTGCAGGACCTAGGGATTGTCCATAACCCACTCCCAAACCACCCGCCAGCTCCCAATCCACCACAACCACCGGCCTAGGTAAACCCTATCATTCATCACCCCCCTCCTCAAGCGAATTGGACATACGATGATGAACCCGATGTTCAGCAGATGATGGCTATTAACCACCAGTATCCCCAATATCCTCAAACAATACAACCAGCCAACATGGCCCCCCAATCAGTCCCTCCTTTAGTTTCCCAGGCCAACACCATCATACTGCCCGTCGGCTCCACATCCGCTCCAGTCGCTAGACCCTCTGTTATCCTACCCCCTACCACATCCCTCGCTCCACCCGTCTCAATGCTACCACCACCCATTATAATCACTCCCAACCATCATCTTGCCACCACTGGGCTGGACCAACCTTCTGTTGCCACATTATCCTCCACCCGACAACCTGTTGCCCAACCAACTACCCTACGGAGCGGAGGCTGAGTCTTCCGTCGCCCGTATCCACCATCTCCACCACCTCCACTAGCCAGGCATTCCCCAACAGGTCTTGCAGCCACCTCAGCAACAACCTCAGCAGCAACCGCAAGAAGAGGGGTGATTGAGCTGCTACCGGTACACACTATTCCTTAAGCATCTTGATCATGTGCCAGCCAAGATTTCCATACTGGAATTGATAAAGGATACAAGGAGCACCAAGAGGCATTAAGAAATTTCTTTCAAAGGGTAGTGGTGAATGAGGAATGCTTGCCGATAAATTTCCAAGCACACTAGCCATGGTGACTCGTAGGCCTACCATCACGTTTGCCGAGAATGAACTAGCACCCCTAGAAACCAGGAGGCTCCCACTCTGTGTCTCTCTAGTATTAAACCATGTAGCAGTGGGGGCAGCACTGGTCGACACTGGGGCGTCAATAAACGTCTGCCCATTGAGCACTCTGAGAGCATGTGATGTGTCGGAGGGGCTGTTAAAACCGACACCAACCACCATAGCCACTTATGACAACTCTAGAAGATCTTGCCACGGCATGGTGACTGTACAAGCTAACTGTGGCCGCTAGCCATCACTGTTGATTCTATGTGCTTGACATTGACCCCATGTTCAAGGCTATTCTGGGGCATCCATGGTTAGAAGCACTGGGGGCCGTACCGTCCACTGCACACCAATGCATTAAGTTTCCTTTCCAAGGATGGATTATTAAAGTCAAAAGCATAGCCACTGCTCACACGTCGATGCCATCAATGACACTCTGCTTCTAGCCATATGGTCCGCCAATAAGACCGTTGTCTTAGTGCTGGACATTAACTACCTGGGCCTACTCATTCCATTCCAAGCAAGAGGCAGTTCCGCACAAAGTCAACGCAATAAAAAGGAAGGAGCTATTAAACACTAAGGGGTGGCAGATCATGATGAAGCTAGGCTACGAAGAAGGAAAAGGCCTAGGGGCGGAACTGTAAGGCATCACCAAGCCAATTCCAGACACGTGATGAAAAGCCGATGGGGACTTGGTTATAGGGAGAAGTCCAAGACATGGTCATCTAGCACATCCACCTTAAGCCAATCGCGAACCACTCACATGGACACTATGGTGCCACTTTACCAAAGGTCCAACACAACCAGGATATAACACTGTGGTGGTCGAGGCGGAGCTGTCACAACACGAGGTACATGGCAGACATTCGTGAGGCACATGGCCCCCATGCTCACATACAGGGCGCTGAAACACTCCGCCCGGGGAAAAAAGGAAGGAAGATAGGGGACCCAGAGGCCTGAATGGTACCGCTGGTTTGATATAGAAGACATCACTATAGCCTTTAGCCATTTGTTCTGGGGAAGAAGAAAGAACATGGCCGCCAGCTGTAGCTGAACTGCTAGATCCTCCTACATCCATCACTTCAAAAAGGCAGTGATGAGCGACGCCACAGACGTCGGAGAGCCAGATATCCCTATGAAGAAGGGAAGACGATGGATGAACTGTGGAGGGCACGTGCCTGGCCATCCATCCATCACTCTTGCTCTCTCCTTCTAAGTTTTGTCACTTCATCTCCTCCCTACTCATTCAGTTGTCTCCTCAGCTCCTGACGGCTATGCACAACATCCTCACTCCTGACCTCCCCACTTTCAGTTCTCGCTGCCCTATAATCTGATCCGAGCGACCACGAGATCACTCTCTCGTGTTGCATGCTCTCCACTGATCTCCAAAAAAAAAAACGCCGGTCTTCAAATGCATATTGAGGTCGAGGAGCCGACATACCTTCTTCACCCTCCTAATCAGGGGCACCCCTCAACTGGGGCTACCCTTTCGATCCTTCATTAGGAGCCATCCTTTTTGAGGACCCCGTGTCCTCACTAGTCATTAGCGTCGTCAAGTCAGGTAGAGTCATCTAGGTTAGAAGAGTCTAGTTTTAGTTTAGTTAGGGGAGTCTAGGGTAGAGAGTCAGGTCAAAACCAGCTCCTGCCAAGTCAAAACGTTGCCCTAGGAAGCAACGAGGGCAAGGCTATTCCCCGAAGATACCTTCAAGAGTTAGCTAGCGATGCCAAGTGCTATTGTTAATAGAGGAGTTCACAAAAGAGGCGTTGGTGTTAGAAGAAGAGATGTGCAGGATGGGGGTGTCATAGACGACAAGTTGTGTCTACAAGATCATGAATGATGAAGAAACAATAGACAAAGAGGATAGCGAAGTAGATGACACTGCTGAGATGTACGCTAGTGGTGCAAGGAGATTTGATGAGCTACGTCGACAGTGGATGAACCTACTAAGGAAGTCAACCTTGGAACAGAAGAAGATCCCAGGATTGTGATCATTTCAGAGAACCTCCTTCCTGATGAAGAAGAGGAACTGGTGCAAATTTGAGGGAGTATAAAGACACATTTGCCTAGTCGTATGAGGACATGCCCAGCCTAGACCCTCATTAGTGGAGCACCAACTTGTGTTGAAGAAGGGGCAAAGGCCATAAAGCAAAAACTTAGAAGATTCCCACCCACTTATGGCCCTGAAGATGAAGGACGAAGTAGACAACCTCCACAAGGCTAGATCCATCAGGGTAGTGCTTTATCCGAACTGGGTGGCGAATATAGTCCCGGTCATGAAGAAGGATGGAAAGGTCAGAATCTGCATTGACTTCTGGGACCTAAATAAGGCATGTCCAAAGGATGACTTCCCACTTTTTCACATCGATGTACTAATTGATAACACTGGTGGGTATGAGACCCTCTCATTCATGGATGGTTATTAAAGCTATAAACAAATCCGTCTAGCTTTTGAAGATCAAGAGAAAACATCCTTCACCAGCCTGGGGAACATACTGTTATGTAGTCATGCCATTTGGGCTAAAGAATGCTGGGGCTACCTATCAAAGGGCGATGATGGCTATCTTCCACGATATGATGTATGTCTATGTAGAGGTGTTCGTGGATGATATTTAATTGGTGAAGTCAAGAACAGGAGAGAACACCCCGAGATCCTCGCCAAGTGTTGTAAAGGTCAAGGAGTATCAACTGAGGATGAATCCAAGAAATGTGTGTTTGGGGCATCATAGGGAAGTACTAGGCTTCATAGTACTAAGCGGGTAGGGCTATTGCGGAGATGCCGCCTCCAAAGAATATTCACAACTAAGAGGCTTGATTGGGCTTGCAGTTCATTAGAAGATTATATCACAACATTCACAAAGATGCCGCCCATTCTATGATCTTTTGAAAGGAGAGGCAAGTTCAAATGGAATGACAAGTGCCGAGAAGCCTTGATGATTTAAAGAGGTATCTCATGAATCCCCCAATTTTGCAACCTCCTGTACCCGAGAAACCATTAATCCTATTCTCTCAGTCATTGAGGACTCCCTAGGTGCTGTCTTGCACAACATGATGAATTGGAAAAGAAAGGGCAGCATACTATCTTTCTAGACTTTCAACACCATAGAATCCAAGTACACCACTGCGGACAACACTTGTGCCGCACGTGTGGGTAGTCCAAAAACTCAAGCACTACTTTCTTGCCCACAAGGTCAAGCTAATCTCAAGGAAGGATAGACTCAGGTACCTCCTAGAAAAACCCTGTCTCTTGATCGGCTTGCGCGCTGGCAGAGCTTCCTCTCCCAATTCGACATCTCTTTTGTGGTCCAAAAGGCCATCAAAGGGTATGCCATCGCCGAGGACCTTGGCCATTGCCACTCCTCACAGCGATCCATCCGAGAGGAATTTCTCGACGAAGAGGCTCTCGGTCATCTCCAAGACCTTCTGGTCCTCCACTTTGATGGTGTGCTCAACTCTCAGGGATGGGCATGGAGCCGTGCTGCTCACCTGGAGGGTATTACTATCCCCATTGCTTTTCAACTCACCTTCTCCGCCACTAATAACATGTCTGAGTATGAAGCTCTCACCCTGGTCTTAAACGTGCTTATATTTGGTGCATCCCACCTTAGATCATAGGAGACTCCAGCTTGTTCTGTGGTAGGTGCTCTCAAATTACCGCACTCGTGGACCCAAAGCTTAAACAATATCAAGACTTAGTCACGTGCTGGCAAGGCAGTTCCGCAAGCTTATCTATGTCCACACTCCTTGCTCACAAAATATCCTGGCTGATGCTTGGAGTCACTAGCCTCTTCTCTATCCTTCCTCTAAGCCACCGGACCGAGACAATCGTCGTCCAACGGCTTGATGTTCCATCTACCCAGGATCTGGTTCAACAAACTTAGGACAACCTTAGAAGAGAGGGCTAGGAAGAGAGGGGCACAACAAGTCATGCTAGCTGAGCTTGAGAAATCCTAGACGAAGGGATTGCCATGGTATTTTGAGATCGAGTAGTACTGTAAGGATGGGTCGTATTCTGAAGGGGCAAATTCGGAGGATTGCAAGGTCATAAGAAGAGCCGCCCTAAGGTACACAGTCATCGGAGAAGTTTTGTACAGGCGGGCTCTTAATGGAGTTCTTTGAGATGTCTTAATGTGACGAGTGTAACATCTCGGGTTTCGGCTTCCGTTTGTGCGTCCGGCCTTAGCGATGCGTTAGTGTCGCGATGGAGCTGGCCGTCGCGACAGTCGTCCAGGTCGCGACCAGTGGTTGCGTCTCATTCTTGTCGCGCCGGTCAAAGGGTCGTGACTGCTTTCCTCTTTTGGTCTTCTGATAGGCGTCTGCCGCCTGTCAGGGTGGCAGGCGGATCAGAGAGACCTGTCAGGCTGTCGCGGCTCCCCGGAAGGGCGCGTTCTGGTCGCGGTGGGGGCGATTGTCGTGTTAAGGTGGTAATGCGACGCCCCGCCCCCATCGCGTTCTGGGGACCGGAGGCTAAAAGCCTTGGCCGGCTTCCCCTTTCCATTTCTTTCTCTTCCTCCCTTCCCTCCTACTCTCCGAGGTAGGAAAGCTTTCCCCTTTGTTCTCTCCGGCGTTCGGAGCGTGTCGGAGCGGCGGCGGCTTGTGGCGGAGCTGGACCGGCGTCGTGGGAGCAAGGAGGAGGCGTCCGTGCATCGTGAAGGCCCTTGGTTGGGTTTGATTCTTCCAAAATCGGTAGGGATTCTTGTACCCGTTTCCATTCCGGTGTTTGGAGGTCCTTGTGTGTGATTGCATGTTCTACAGCTTTCACCATGCTCCCCTCCCCATTGTCTGTTTGGTTGTAGCGTGTGGGGGACCTCGGGATGTAGCATCCCGGCAGTTGGCCTTCCTGCTGATGTCGCGACCGCCGAGCGCATCGTGACATCAGAGAAGGCGTCACCCCTGTCCGACGCGACCTTATCGCGACGTGATTGGCCGTCGCTATAAGAGTCGTGTCGCGACCTGGTTTTTCATCGTGACAAGCGGTTGTCGCGACGCCCTGCCCCATCGCGACAAGGGTTGTCGCGACGTGCGGCCCTACCGCGACTTGGTTCTTGTCGCGGTTGCCCTGGCCATCGCGATGCCATCGCGACAGCTCAGGAGGGCGCGACAAGAACTATGTTTCCATGGTCCGTTTGGCGTGTCGGCTTGTGCCCCAGGGCAGAGTTGCCCTCCGGACCTTCTGGTGAGGAATGCGGCAGGTTGGCTCACTGCGTTCAGTGACCGAAGGTGACACCTTCGTGGCCGTGTCCTAGCGGCTGTGCTAGGAGGCTCGCGTCTGTCTAATAATCGATTGTCTGTCTGTCAATCGATTATTAGAAGAGCGGTGGTTTCTGTTATGTCTGTGGTGTTACGGTTTCTCGGGCCGTGCCTTGTGTGCTGGCGTTGGCCGACGGCCCTTCTGGGGGTTTCCGGAAGGGGTGCCGTGCGTGCTTGTGCCTGCTGGTCTTGTCTTGGTTACAAGCCAGCTGTGCTGTTTCTGTTGGTGGTTGCCACGCCAGTTCTCTTTCGCCTGGTGCTCGGCACTTGAGGGCTTGTCCGCGAGACAGGTTGTTACCGTTACCTGGGACCCCCAGCCCCGCGCGCATGTGTCAGAGGGGGTTGCTCCGGGCAGCTGGCGTGCTCAAGTCACGGACTTGGAGCAGAAGGGGAAAATGGTGGGGACAGCGGCGTGAACCGTTTGTAGAGCTCCCTTAGCTGGTTTGGGTCTTCGAGGTGGTTGAGGCTCTCGTCCGATGCGGACCAGCTAGTCCTTCTCACTGCCTCGCTCTACGTTGGTTCCAGAGCCACGTAGGGAGGTCAGGCGTGGGGCGCAGCTCGGCCGAGCTGCGGTGGTTTGTGGTTGTGTTCTTGGCTGCGCTCTCTCTAGCCTCACTCTACCTAAGGAGGTTGTAGGCAGGAGTCGACGGCCGGCGTGCTGGAGGTGTGGACGATGTGTCCTCCTCTTAGCTGCCTGTGGCGGTGGCTTGGTTGTTCTTGCTGTGACGTTGCTTCACACGTTGTTTCGAGCTTGTGTTCTTGTTGCCCTGGTTTACACGGTGGTTGTAGCCTAGCCGTGTCTCGCTTCCTTGGGCTTGGTTGGTTTGGCCTTGTGGGCCGTGCTTAGTGGTTTCCGCTCTGCGGGTTCTCTCTGGGTGCCTAGTGCAAACACCCGACTGCTGTTTTGGTAACCCGTTCCTTGGTGCCGTCCGTGGTGGCACTGTAGGGTGTAGTTCCCTAACCTCGTGGCGTGTCCGAGGTGCAGGGTGGTTCTGCTTGTAGGCCCTCGACCTTATGGAGGTCTGAGGTGGCCGTGCCTGTGGTAAGACGGTGCTTCTCACGTGGTTGCTCGGTGTCTCTCGTGGTGACACCTAGTTGTTCTGTCCCGACCTCGTGGAGGTCCAGGATGTTGGTGCTTGTGTAGTGAAACTCTGGTCTCACATGGTTGCTCCGATGTTCCGTGAGCTCCTTTATCTCGGCGGGTGTGTGCCAAGGTGTTGCTTCCGCATTGTGTTTGACTCCGCTGGTTCTGCGGGAGTCGTGTTTGGCCTGACCCTGGTTGTGGTCGTGGTGTTTACTCTGTTCCGCTACTTTGTAGTACTCTGCAGTAGGTGTTTCTCACTTTACTGCTTTGTAGAGTAGTTTTGCTTCCGCTTTGTTGGAGTTCCTGTTGCTCTGGCTGGTAAGGGATTGGTTATCCCTACTGAGCCTTGTTCGCGAGCTCACCTACTCTCTTCAGGTAGGACTCACTGTCGCAGGAGTTCGTTGTCGGACGGTCATGGTGGCGGCTTGTTCGCCGTGTGTTTCCACATTGTGAGTTGTGAGCGTGAGCGCTTGTACCATGATTTGAGAGTGGCCTTTTTGCAAGTCCTCGGGGTATGCCCTTTAAGGATGCACCTTTCTCTATGTACCTGTACTTTATTTGGGACATGATGTACTATTTTCTTTATTAATGTACGAACTTTCTCTTTTATCTGTTAGTTATTTGAATTCATTGCTTATCTCACTGGACTAAATTCTAACCCTTCTGGGTCTTCGGATCTGTGGGTGGCGGCGCGATCTTCGGGGTCCCTGGCCGGGTCCGGGAGGTCAGGTCGTTACAACGAGGCTTAGAAGGTGATAGAAGGAGCCCCATGCTAGTGAATGCAGGGGGCATGTCAACAGTCAGATGCTTGCTAAGAAAATCATTAGGCAGCGCTACTACTGGCCAACCCTAGAAGAAGACTGTGCCATCTACGTCCATAGGTGTGTCAAATGCCACTCCATGCTGATAAAATGCATGCTCCTTCATCCTCACTTCATCCACTCTCCACACCATAGCCATTCTCCATGTGGGCTTTTGATATTGTTAGCCACCTTGGTGATCCTAATGCTCAAACCAAATAAAAATCATTTATCCTAACAACAACTGAGTATTACACCAAATGGGCAGAAGCATAAGCATTTTCAAAAATCAAAGCATCCACCATGTGCAGCTTTTATCATGAAGAATGTCTTTTTGCGTTCGGAGTGCCAAGCAACATCGTCACAGAACACATGCTGCAATCATCTCTCAAGAACTTCAGAACTCTGTAAGAAATACAATATCACTCTGCATCATTCTCTCCAAATTACCCACAAGGCAATGGCCAAGCTGAAGCAACTAATAAACCCTTCTTAAAAATTTGAAGAAAACTTGTGAATCGTACAAATTCGCTGATTGCCAAAAAAGCTAATAGAGGCTCTATGGCCTACGTACCTCTGTCCGTACTCCCACTTGACAAACCCCGTATGCTCTCACTTATGGGATGGAAGCAATAGTTCCATACGAGATCTTGATCCCTTCACTAAGAGTCCAATTACATAAGGAACTTAATCTTGACGAACGTCGAGAGGCGTTGCTAGTCCAATTGGAACTCTTGGATGAAAGGCGACTAATGGCAACCGATCATGTGCTCTCATACCAAAGGCGAATCTCAAGGTCTTTTGAAAAGAAGGTAATTGAACGAAAATTCCAAGAGGGTGATATGGTTCTGAAACGTATCTTTATCAAACCTGGAGGTCCAAGGTCTAAATTACAACCAAATTGGGAAGGTCCGTATGTGGTGAAGGAGGTGTATCCGGGAAATGCCTACCGCCTAACCAACGCTGAGGGCGTAGAATTGTCACATCCGTGGAATGGGTTGTACCTCAAGAGATTCCATCCCTAGGTCTGTAGGCGTGAGGCCACAATGCTTAGATTAAGGGATAACCCCGTGTTAAGTGTCCGAAGTCTCTTCCCCAATCGTCAAGGGTTGACCTAAGTTAGGACCAACACACACACACGGCAAGCCCAGGTGACTGCGCTTGGTGGATACCGTAGCTATGTGGGCCCTACTCTAGCAATGCGATGGTCGTTCTCTTCCAAATCGGTCAAAGTGTAGGGGCAAGGGTCATAAGGGCAAGGTTGTCAACCTTCAGCACACCCTGATGAGAGGAAGTCTCAAATAGGGACGGTCGAATAACAAAGGCAAAGAAACGAAAGTAAATAATAAATAAAATACATGATAGAATAGGGGCATGACAAGAGTGGTAAAGTCCCCGCGGGTCGCTCATAAGCCCGATCGTACGCATGCCCCAGACAGTGCAAATCCTAAGAAAAGACCAAAGTCCCTACGCAACAGACCTAATCTTTGAAGGGTATGCTGCAGGAAGAAGCCGATCTCAACACCCAAACCTGCATTAGACTTTCCTTAATAGTCTTCCATTTCCCTCTATAAATTGGATCATCTCTTAGGTATGGCCTAACTAACCGCACCGTCAACCAGGGGCAGTCACCCAAGGCATGTCACCCCTAAATGCAACGTCCTACCTTAGTGAGGTCCTTGGCGAGAAGGGGAGGTGATCAAGACTCCAAACCAGCGGTTCGACTGTCTATGTGTTGTGGCCAAAGGGTGAGTCCCCTCCGTCACGCGCGTCTTATTTTAGGAAGGGCTAACTTCGGCTTAAGCGTCTTTCAAAACTCTAAAAAAATCAATATTTCAAAACTAAAAAAAAATCAAATATTTCAAAACTCAAATCAATATTTCAAAACTTTAAAAAAATCAAATATTTCAAAACTTCAAAAAATTAAATATTTCAAAACTCCCAAAAAGCAAATACTTCAAAACTCCAAAAAATCAAATATTTCAAAACTCCAAAAAACTATTTCAAAATCCCAAAAACACTTTACTCACTCATGCGTGTCATTCATTTATTTATGTCTTTTTCCGCCTACTTAATAAGGCTTAGCCCCTTGACCATTTTATCGAGATTGGTCACTTATCATATTAAGGCAAGGGGCTAAGTTGAAGAATGGATTGTCTCGTTCGTGTGTCCTAAGTGTGCAGGTCCAGTAGAAGAAAGAAAGTGGCACTCATATTTCACTCGTCAATGGCACACAATCACATTTCATAAACAAAAAATTCCATTCCATTCCATCTTTACATCATCATCATGATACATCATAAATAAAAGCAAAAAAGATACAGCCCTCACCACTCTCTCCAATGTACCCTCAGGTGGGCGAGAAGGTGGAGGGGACATCGCCCTCAGCCCTGTCGTACTCCCCTCGGCCGCTCCCTCGCGTCGTCGTCCCTCCTCCTAGTTCCTCCTCCGTCGTCCGGAGGAACCCGTCAGGTACTGCCCCGCTGAGGCACTAGGGGCACCGCTCCTGCTGGCCGATGAGCGGCTACGGCCGACTAGCGATAGGGCTCTCTCCAGCCCCTTCATCTCCGCCCTGAGTACCAGGACGGTCTCGCGCTCTCTCCCCAGCTGTGACCGGAGCTCGTCCACCTCTTTGCGCAGCCCCGTCGCCTCATCCGCTTGGGTGCGTAGGCGCACCTCTGCCATCTCCATCTCTAGCACAGTAGTCCGCGCTAGAGAGTCTCTCAGCTCCGCCTCCTGCAAGTCAAAACATTTGTCAATAAGGGAAATAAAGAACAAGGGGCAAGAAATTAATAACTCACCCACTCACGTAGCTGGGCCATGGCATCCTCCGCCCAGGTCACCGCTACCGCCAACTGACCCTCTAGCACGGAGTGGCTAGGCTCATCCCGGGAGGTGGAAGCACCCCCACCATTTGCTGCGCGCGTTCCAGCTCAACACGCTACAAGGAAAAAATACGGGTCAATCAACTGAAGTGAAGACTAGATGTAGCAGGAAGTAAAGCACTCACCAGCTCGGTCACGGTCCGCTGGAGGTCATCCCTCTGCTGGATCGTAGAGTGGAGGACGCCCTCGAGGGAGGTGATGCGACCCTTGGGGTCGAGCTGAAAACATAGGTCAGGTTAGCCAAGGAATTAACAATTAAAATATTTAGAAAAGGCTAGGTTCGTAGCACTCACCGGTCGTCGGGTCCCCCTATAGACTTGGGCCCCGTACCTCTGTGCGTAAGCATGGAAGTAGTCCTCATCATTGGTGGCCTCGGAGGTCACCACTCGGCCCCGCTGTCGCCAGTTCTCGAGCTGCTCCCGGGCTCGCTCCCTCGTAGTTATTGGTTTTGCTGGATCCCCCGGAAGCTACGACCCGGTCTCTCCCACAGCCTCTGCCGGGTCGGGAACTCCACCACTGCCTGGTGGAGCCCCAGCATCCGCGTGACCAACCAAAGGTGGAGTGGTACCACCATGTTGAAGGCGTAAAGCCAGATCTCCCTACCGAAGTAGGGCGGCCCTGCTCCACCCACGCGCTAGTCGACGTCATCATCCCCAGCGTAGGGGGTCCCTCGAACTACACACCATCACATATAGAAATTCATTAGTCGATTATTAGTGATAAAGAAAAGGAGGGGTTGCAAAGGGTAGAAGTACTCACGTGTCCAAGGGGACGACGTCCAGCGCATCCTGGATGAGGGTCCCTACAGGTGCAGGGACCGCTCGTCGCAACGGAACTGAAAGTGCTGCAAGAGTGGCACAGTGCGCGGCCGCCTCGGATTCCCGGCCTAGGGAGGGAGGTAGTGATAGGCCCACACCTGCAAACAACATAGTCAGTATCACAGTCAATTAAATAAGCAGCAAAGCAATAAAGGGTAAGAGTGAGAAGCGTACCTGTAGAAAAGGAAAGAAACCGGCCACCCCTGCCTCCCTACTGGAGGTACCCAGGCTGTCGAAGAGGTGGGCCAGGAGGGCCGCACCCCATGCATAACTGCCTACCTGGGTTAGATCTCTGGCATCCTCCGTCAACCAGGCCATGTACTCTGCCTGGCCCTCTCTGGTCTAGTGGCGAGAGTCTGCTACTCCCAAACTCGCGTGTAGCCTCGTCCTCGGCATGAGGGACGACCTCTCCCTCGTCACCTCCAGCCCCAGAAGTCTCTCTACCATCTCCTGGTAACATGTGTAGGTCACCTCTGTCACCGCCTAGCCGTCCACCCTCAGGCCGGTGATCCGTGCCACGTCCTCCAATGTGGGGATCATGTGACCCCACGGGAGGAGGAAGGCATGGCACTCGGGGTCCCAGCGCTCCTTTAGCGCCTGAATCAGCCACCATTGGGCGTAAGCTCCTCTAACCTAAGAAAGGGGCCAAACCCCATCTGCTCCAACTGTGTCCTCTGGAAGTCCGGAAATCCCTGATAGATCGCCCGCCCGACGACCCACGCCAGTCGGGACTGTAGCTCGCTCTGCAAAACAACCACAGAAAAGCACAAAGATCAATCAAATTTCACAGAATAGCAGTGTTAGATCGCGACAAGGGATCTTTCGCCTTCTGAACGCGACACAGAGGGAGTCACATTCAGAATTCTTGAGGCGGCGGGTCGAGTCGTTGCCTTCTGAATGCGACATCTGATGTGTCTCGTTCACCCTGGTAATGCGACAGGAACCCTATCGCATTCACAGGGTGAAAGAGGATGGCCAATGGCGTTCCCCAGTCGTTCACCTTGGGCCAAAGGCCCTACACAGGTGCCTAACACCTTGCTCACTCATCCCACATCACCAATCACACACAGAGCTAGGGTTTGAGTGCCTACCTTTTTGGCCCGGCCCGCCGCCTCTTCCTCGCCCGGTGCCTCTGGGGGTCTACCTCCATGGGGAGGGCTGGAACTTCCTCCCCGTCGCCGTGGAGACTCCTTCTGTCGACCGCCGGTGGCTTATCATTTGCTTGGACCTCGCCGCACACCCATCGCCATCGCCTCCTTCGCCACCCTCCATCGCCTCAACCACCGTGGGAAAAAAGAGAAGTGAGGGGAGAAGAAGAAGACCGGGGAGGGAGAAGGAAGAAGAGCGAGAATGCTCGCTGCCGGCAGGGGAGATCGCCGGAGGAGGAGAGGTAGCAGGAGATTCCTATCGCTGGAAGGAAAGTGGGAGAGGGAAGAGAGAGAAGCAAAAGAGGGAAAAGAGGGAAGGTGCGTGGGGCCGGGATTCAAAACCGCCTCGGGCCTGTGGTCGCGACAAGGAGACTATCGTGTTATGGTCAGGTCACGACATACACTTTGTCGCGATCTTAAACAGGGTCGCGACCATTGACCTATCACGTTCTAAATCACGACGCTAAGTCTGTCGCCTCCTCAGTTTTTGCACAGAAACCTCTAAAATTTGGATTTTAATTGCAAATCTCAAATGCATACATCATATAAAGGCTGAAAATCATGATAAAGTGTCTGATATATCATTCTCAAACTTCCAACACCTCAAATCTCTCAAAATCTCCAAAGTACAATCATGTCTCTCTCGCAAGTCCTGTCCTCACGTGCCGGATCTCCCTGTACTCTCTAAGGTACACTTGGTATGCCTCGCGCTCCTTGTGCACCATGGGTGGTAGGGCGTGAGTGGCACACACACGCCATATCACTAGCGCGCTCCGCACGGCATGCTCGTCCTTCGGATCTCCCAAGCGCCTCACTTTCATAGGAGGCAAGTGTGATGGCTGAAGAAGCTTTGTCCTAGGCTTCCCAATCTGAAGATAGCACCTATGTGGGTTGTAAGGAACCATCGCCATGTTCCCCACAAGTTGTAGATCCAGTTCGCGCCCAAGGGGAAGCCATATGTCAACTCCGCGTAGCGCCACTATGTCCATAGCGAAGTGCTCTATCGGAAGCGTGTTGAGGTATAGCCACCATGCACTCCGAGTCTTCTTATCCGCTGTCCTGCACACGACACGATCGGAGAATTTGGCTGCTCCGCCGATGAAGCACAAAGGGTGGCACCCAAAGATCCGGCTTTCCGTAGTGGGGTTTTCTATAGGTCTAAACTTTATCCTCATCCAACCAGCACTCTAAGAGGATCATAGAGCCATAGAGTGGGCCCCGTAGACGTCAATGTGAGCCCTGCATAGAGGTAGGCTAAAACGCATGAGAGAGGAGAGTGTCCCGCCATACCCCGCTAATGGCACTCAGATTTGCATGGTCTAAGAGGTGATCTCCGGACGGGAAGACACCACCCCCACACAAGCATATAGCCACGGCTTTGGCTATCTCTTGATATTCCCGCACTTATTCTTGCAGTGAGATATGACCCACTTAGACTAGGGAATTAAGTGGATATGTTGAGGGCTAATCATGGTATACACATCTCCAGGATCCATCATAAATTCACCAAGGATGGGTTTTGGATTAATGGGCTCGACTGTATAGCATGTTTTTTGCTCATCTCCCCGTGTGGTCTTGGGTAAAGCCATGAACGCTTCCACCTCCTCAAGTAAGACGGTGGCCTCAAACTTTGGGAAAAGGAAAGTATGGGTTTGTGGGTGCCATAACTCTATCAAGGCGGTGATGCTATGCCAATCAAAGGAAATTTTATGATAATTGTGGGCGGCTATCAAGATACCCCCCAAACCCCACTCTCTCAAGGCGCGGATCACATGCATAGGTAGGGCTTTGATCATGGTGCTATCTAAGTGAGTTTAGAGTATCAGCGAGAGCCGGGGAAAGGATAGAGGAAGAGAAAGGAAAAGAGAGGAGGAGAGAAGAAGAAGGTGCATTAATGGAGAAATTCGGAGTTGAAAATAACAGGAAATTAGAAAAACCACTTACATACCTCTCGCATATTGGCATTGCTACTAAGATGATTAGGGACCTCCGTCATCCTCAGAGCTCACTGTAGGACGTCCGGGCACGCTTGGGACCTCCATAGGAAGCCTTCAACCATGGGAGCGCTTGGAGCTCTCTTCATGGCCATGGGAGCCTGAGGACTTGAAGAAAAGAAGGGAGGGTGTGGACTCCGAATTTGGCCTCTCCCTCTTTATTTATAGGCTTTTAGAACTCCTATTCATGGTAGGAGAGAGTTTAGAAGGGTTGATAGGAGTTGGAACATGACTAGAGAACTCTAGGAGTCCAAGTGAGAAGCAAACATGGAGCCCTCGGGTTGCCAACTACGCTCTGGGCACAAAAACTAAGGTCGCGATGTATCGACACGTCGCCACCTAGTCGCAACAGGCTCATCGTCGCGTTCATGTTATGGTAGCGACAGGCAGCTTGTCGCATTCTGTGTTTGAACCTTTGTTGGCTGACTTCTTTGCATTGTCATGATTGTATTGCCAATTTGAGATGTGTGTGCACTTATGCTTTAAAATTCTTCAATTACTTTGGTGCAAATTGAGTTTTATCTTGTTGCTTTATATCTTGAAAATCCATGAAAATTAGAAAATGCAAAAAATCATAAAATCATAAAATCAAAAGACGGCCAGGTAAGTTCACGTAAGTATTTCTAACCTTATCTCTGCATTACTATGTGGTATTTACTCTACTATATCATCTCAAGGACCGGTTGGTTCTCGGTGTGTTCTGGGATCTGAGTTCCCCTTCACCAAAAATGAGGATGATCTAAGTGCGCACTGTTAATCGCTGGATAGGCCGTTAGATGGTATGGCTTAAGAACGATGGATTCTATCGCACGCCGGGATGCGAAGTGTCTTGACCCTTGTTCACTTGTCAAGCAATATTATCCTGAGTATTGTTACATTTTTCCTTTTCTTTGCATTTTATTTTATGATTTTTTTTCTTTCAGCCCAGCATGCATCATTTAGGATTTTGAGCTTCACGCTTCATGATTAGTCAAAGCCAGCTTCGCAATGATGTTTCAACCAGATCTTCATTTCTCAAACAAGGAATTCCATTCCACTCCGAATTTGAAAGTCTTCTTCGAGCGAGTTGCGCGGTCCAGTTTGTCAATATGGTTCCTATTTAGGATTCTCTCATCCCCATTCATTATATCAGTCATCCTTTCCCCACTAATCCGCTCATTAGTCGTGAATTGCTCGAAGGCCAGAGTCGAATCGACCTGCGGGACACACCTATCCCCTAATGAATGAAACCTACAAGCCTAAGATGGCCAGGGTACTCTTGATCAAGAGGTTGACCATTTCTTTTCTTTGATTTTTTCTTCTCAGATTGGAACCATCCTTGCATTCTGTTCCAGCCATGTTCGAGATCGCCAGATAATTCTCGCTGCTTATTCGTTCAGAATGGGTGTCTCTTTACCTTGATGCCCACTTTTCATCTCGTTTCGCTTCACTCCACTACATCGTCATTTCATGCCATCTCCGCTCCACTATCGCTCCACTCCCTTGCAAAGCAGGCATCAAGGAGGGGCAATCTGTAGACACCCATTTCTGGCCTATAAGCTGAGCCAAATTCCTTGTCACATCATTGATGCCCCACGTTGGCTCATCATCGTCTAGCTGGCTTTATCCGATCATGGCATCTTTCTCATTAGTTCATCACCCTGGGGGTTCTTCCTGGTTCATCAATCAGTCTTCATCATCATTTCGTAGCTCTTTGAGTTGGGAGTTCAACGCTTCAGACGGCACACCAATCTGATACCCATGCAAGGAGATCAGACACTTTGAATAAGCCATATGTTGAGGGATCATGAAGGCGACAGTGTCCCTATTGCGTTCTCATTCAGAAGGCGACGCCCTTCATGTCACGCTCTTCCCATCGATTTACCTTCAAGCCTAAATCGATCTCCTTCAGAAGGCAACACCTCGATACGTCGCGTTCTCATTTGGCATCTTAATTCCTTGAAAAATCGCCAGAAAAGGTTTCCTTCTATGGAAGGCGATGTATCGAGGCGTCGCGACCTGATAGCAACCATGAGGTTGTCGCGTTCTCGTTTCCATGCAATGTGGCCTTTCCTAGTCAGACTTGGACCCTTACTATTCATGAATAATCCGTCTCTTAGTGGGTCTAGAGATCTCCAATTCCTTTCAAACTCAAAGGAGACCTTCCTTAGCCTTCCTTACCACGTTCTGACTCCCCTTGCATAAGCACACTTGCCCAAAGTCAGACTCCAGCTCATTATTCCTCTCCTCCTAGCCCGTTCAGGAATAATCACATATAGAACTCTTCATAGGGCACGGTTTAAGGCAGGCCGGCGTCTGCTTCTTCCTCTCCCAGAGAGCTTCGAGTTCCCAGAAGACATCTCAGCCTCCAGACGACTAGGAAGTGCCCCCCCAGGGCGTTTTCTCCTCATGTTCACTTTCTCTCTCCTATTCTTCTTGATTTTTCTCTTCATACATGCATGTTTAGATCTGTTTTCTTTGTAGATTTACATTAGAACACTCCACACACACCACTTTTAATCACCCAAAGGGGTTAAAACACCACCCCACGTGAGTTCCTCCCAATTATTTCATGATTATTTGTTGTTTTGGGATAGATTCTACACCAAACGAGTTTCTAATGGGTGTTTCATTGTTTTGATGTTCTCGGCAGGTGTTAGAAGACAGTAGCAGCATGAGGCTCTTGCCCCTTGGCCGGCTGAGGAGCATAAAGATGAGAATCCACAGTCTTCATCTTCTGTTGCAGAAGGCGACATTTATCTGGTCGCGATCTACTAAAGGCAACGGTCAGCGCGTCCCGTTCTAAAATCTAAAAGGCGGAACCTTCCTCGTCGCGTTCACTCTAAGGCGACGGCTTGCTTGTCGCGTTCACAGGACTAGGTACTGTTCTGCAACTTTCTTCCTTTTCCAAGGTAGTTAGCAGTTCCTTCACATATTCATCTCTTGCAACTACTTTGGTGGCGATCAAGGTCTCTCTTCCATTAATTTTCATCATCTTATTTGGGGAGCAAATCCCGTGATTACAAGTAGGAAAACTCCCCCAAAACTGCAGTAACGGAAGTAACACGAGTAGCAAGAGTGCACAGCTAACAGATAAACTACATAACAGAATTAAATGTATAGTGAATTAAGTGTTATAAATATATAAACGGCAAAGTCACGCACAAGTGCATGAGCTAGCAGGGAATGATGCTACACTCAGGTCATGAAGCCTGATTTGCGACCCCAACAACTGACTCAGATAAGCAACACAAAGCGACCTCTCAGTCTTGCACCCACAGAAGGAAAGTCCAACTACGGCTCCACCTCTACAAGTACAAGAAACTATGGAGTTTAATCAACACCACCTGCAGACAACCAAGCAGTAGACCCACACCTGACACACCTCTAGAAGTTTCAGAATCTCTAGAGTGAGGCTGTGAAACATGGGACTACCTGAGGCCCCAGTACGTCTACTAGTGTCTATCCCCCAACCACGAGCGCGCTACAAGCAACCAAACGAAAAGCCAACTACACCAAAGTCATTGCCCTACTGTCGTCTTTCCCTCAGCCAGACATACAACTTGACAAATAAGTGAGGGTGCTTCTGGTTTGTTCATGATTGATCTCCATTTGTCAAAAAATTATGATAATGCATGGGTATTAGATACCGAATGTGCATTCTCATATCTACAATATGTTGCAGGTTCTGACAATGCATAGAGGTTGGAAAAGGGAGAGGTGGACTTGACGATGGGAAATAGTGCAAATGTTGCAGCTTTTTGCCATTGACGAGGTCACCCTACGAGCACCTGATGGAACATCTTTGTTTTAGAAATATGTTATTTTGTACCCTCTATTATAAGAAACACTATCTCATTCTTCTGTATTACAAGAATGGAATACAAATTCATTTTGAGGACAATGGTTGGTCTATGTTTCTTAATGATGAAATCATTATCAAGGTGTCTTTGACATATGATTTGTACTTGATAGATGTTGCTCCACATGTCATGAACATACATAGTGTCTCTAAGAGGAAGAGAGATGAGATGAACGATGCATACATTTGGCATTGTAGGCTAGGTCATATCCATGAAGGAAGAATTCAAAGGTTGCTAAAGGATGGACTCTTAAATCCATTTGATTATGAATCATATGCAACCTGTGAATCTTATCTTCAAAGAAAATTGACCAACTCTTCCTTTAGTGGAACTAGAGAGAAAGCCTCTGAGTTACTAGAACTCATACATATCGATGTATGTGGATCTATGTCTGCACATGCTAGAGATGGATACTCCTATTTCATTACATTCATTGATGACCTCTCAAGATTTGGACATGTGTACTTAATGAAGTATAAGTCCGAGACTTTTGAGAAATTCAGATAATATAAGAATGAAGTGGAGAAGCAAACTAGAAAGAGTATCAAGACTCTTTGATCGGATCAGAGAGAAGAATACTTGAGTACATAGTTCACCTAATTCCTCAAGGACCATGGGATATTATCTCAATGAACTCCTCCTCATACACCTCAGCTCAATGGTGTATCGGAAAGGAGAAATAGCATGTTGTTGGACATGGTGTGATCCATGATGAGTTTTGCCGACCTACCCCTGTCATTATGGGGATATGCCCTAGAGATCACAACTTACCTTCTGAACAGAGTTCCAACAAACGATAGTGTCCACTTCATATGATATATGGAAATGAAAGAAGCCCAATCTTAATGTTGTTAAGATTTGGGGCTGCTCTGCCCACATTAAGAGACACAATCTCGATAAGTTGGAATCAAGGACGGAAATGTGCATATTTGTGAGATACCCCAAGAAAACTTGTGGGTATTATTTCTATCATATTGAGGACCAAAAAGTCTTTGTTGCCAAGAGGGCAGTGTTTCTTGACAAGGAACACATTCTTGGTGGAAACACTGGGAGTATGATAGAATTGAGCAAGGTTGTAGAACAATTATGTAAGAAGAATCTGTTCAGGAACCTATCACACAAGATCTAGCTTTGCATAGGTTAAGTAGAGTGTCTATCCCTCCTGAAAATATGTGGGACATATCAAGGGACAAGACTCCAAGGATATAGACCCTTAGTCCTACGAGGAGGTTATTATGAGACCCTTAGACCTACGAGGAGGCTATTATGAGTATAGACTCCAAGAAGTGGCAAGAGGCTATGAATTCTGAAATGGATTCTATGTACTCTAGCAAGGCTTGGAACCTAATTGATCCACCTGAGGGTACTATACACATTAGATGCAAGTGGATCTTTAAGAAGAAGATTGGAGTAAATGGAAAAGTAGAGACCTATAAAGCAAGGCTTGTGGCTAAAAGATATCATCAAAGATAAAGTGTTGACTATGACAAAACCTTCTCGCCGGTTGCCATACTGAAATCCATCAAAATCCTATTGGCCATTGTAGCACATCATGATAATGAAATATGGCAGATGAATGTAAAAAATACATTTCTAAATGGCAACCTTGAGGAAGAGGTGTATATGATACAACCAGAGGGATTCGTTTCCAAGGAAAGTCTAGATCAAGTGTGCAGGTTGCTTAGATTCATTTATGGACTAAAGCAAGCTTCCAAAAGTTGAAACATAAGGTTTGATGAGGCAATCAAATCTTATGACTTGGTTAAGAATAGAGATGAGTCTTGTGTGTACAGGAAGATAAGTGGCAGCACTATCACCTTTTTGGTGTTGCATGTGGATGACATCCTTATCATTGGGAATGGTATGGAATGTTGTCCACAGAAAGGCTTGATTATCAAAGAATTTCTCCATGAAGGACTTAGGAGAAGCATCCTGCATTTTGGGGATTCGGATCTATAGTGATAGATCCAAGAGGATGTTTGCTTATCCCTATCCAAGTACATAGACACCATTGTCAAAAGATTTAGTAGGGCTGTGTAAACAAACAATACGTTCGACAAGCGGCTCAAAGTTTGGCTTGATAAAAGCTCGATTCAGCTTGTTTACTAGGTTAACAAGTTTGAAAAAAAAAAAAAAAAGCTCAGTTCATAAATGTGTCGAGCTTGAACAAAGATATATTCGACTTGATTATGTTTGAGAACAGCTCGTTAATTTACTCAATAATATACTCGTAAAAATATTTGATAAATTACTCATTAATATATTTAAAATGATACTCTTTAATATACTGAATTTCTTATAATACATAGGAGGATAAAAATATATTATCTATTTTGTAGAGAAACTATTGTAGTACAAAAATTTTAAGAATTTAAATGTAATAGACTAAATGTGGGGGTATACATACTTAATCAGGCAAACAAGGTATATACATAAAATTTGGCGAAAGGGTATGAACGTAAAATCTACTTTTTGGGGGCCCTCAGCACCACACACATCATCTTCATCCTCCCGACGATTTCCTGTGTGGGTGCCTGTGACCCCAACGTGCGCCGCCAACGGGCGTTGTGGTCGGTCACCAGAGTCTTCAGTGACCGCCACGGACCCCCCCCCCCCTTCAGTGCCTGAAGGATCTTTCGGCAGCTGCAGTGCTGTCCCCGACGGTGTAAACAACTGGCGGTCCGCACACCTAAGGCCCGGATTGCAGCAATGGTTCCGGCTTTGCTAGACACCGTTTGCGGTGTCTCCGGTAGCGTCCTCCAGCCTTCCCTCCACTCTCACCCGTCGCCCACCACCTACACCCGTCAACCATTGCCCACCCCACCACCCCTGCAATGGCCACCCCACTGCATGATGTACACAGAGGAAATTCATATCGGATATCAAAAGTCTTTTGGGGACTTGAATTCTTTTAAAAGGAATTCACAAGTCCTATTCCCTTGTGCCTTTATGGGCCTTTTGGCTTGCGCGAGTTTGAGTTTAAACTAGATTTGAGTAACTCAGTTTGATAAGATAATTGAACTCAGTCAAACTCGAGGTCTAAATATCTAAGTTTTTGAACTCGGTGTTCAAACACAGATTTGAGTTTGAGCTTGTTAATGTAAACAAGTAGTTTGCCGAGCCGAGTTTGAGTGTCATAAATTTTTATCGAGCCGAGTTCAAACATGAGTTGTAAGTATTCAGCGAGTATCGAGCTCATTAAAAAAGAAACAAGTCGAGTCCAAGCAGAGTACTACTTGCCTTAGCTCAGATCATTAATTTACACCCCTAAGATTTGGCATGGAAAATTCCAAAAGGGGTCTCATACTGATCAGACATGAAATTTCACTTTCTAAGAGTATGTCCCCAAATACTCCAGAAGAAAGGGCAAACATAGATATGATTCCCTATGCCTCTGAGATAGGGTCTATCATATATGCTATGCTATGTACTAGGCCTAATGTAACACATGCTCTAAGTGTTACAAACAAGCATCAGGCGATCCAGGTTTGGAACACTAGAAAGTAGTAAAGTGTATCCTTAAGTACTTGGGAAGGACTGAGGATTTTTACTGGTATATGGAGGAAGTTGTTGGGTTCACATTCTAAATTATAAACAACATGTTTTTGTTGATGATCAATGATGAACAAAGTAAACAAGTGAACAATGTGAATTGAGTTTAAAATTGCATAAAATCTTGATACATATGACTTGTCACAATATGTTGGTATAATGCTTGGTTATAAATGACTATAATGTCTCACTAACTATGTTCAATAATGTAGAGACACACTACTCAAGACATGTACCAACAACATGTAGAAAAGGTCAACAAATGTCAAAAGACAGTGTACCTGTCAACAGCACCAAGGACCCTGTCGACAGATACACACAGTCAGCACTCAACAGACTCTGGAAGACAAGCCCTGTCGACAGCAGCCAGACACCTGTCGACCAGAATTACACAGTCAGACACTTCAGGTTTCTGGAAAACTAGGTACCTGCGACAGCACCAAAAGACCTGTTGACAGATGTACTCAGTCAGAGCACAACCTGAACTTCCAGACTTCTGTCAAATGACAAACTGTCAAGACCTATCGACAGCAGCCTGAAGACCTGTCGACAGCCGATCTGTTGCTTCAAATACGGGAAGTTTGGATGTTACCAAACTTGGTGTTTCCATGTACCACGTATCTCCATATGTAAACACCAATATATAAGCAATCTTTTGAGGCTATTCACGTATACAAGCAGCCTCAAGCAAGAACCCTAAAAGCCTCTCAAGAAAGTCTTGCCCTGCTGCTCTGCTTCTACCTGCTGCCCAGATTCAACAAGAGAAGTCTTCCGTGCAGCGGTGAAGTCTAAACGTCGTGGATTCAAGCCTCTCCATCAACTTCTGATCATCAAGACGAAGCTTGCAGTCTACCCAGACGTTCATCAGAAGAGTTTTTAATTGGATTTGATCCTCAACTCTCAAACTCTTCTCTGTTTCACTTTTATCCATACTTGTGTGGTGTGGTGTGTTTCAAGCAGTCCTTGTGCTTGATACACTGGGTGTGTGTTCTGATCGTGGTTACACATCAGAGAACACGTGTGTGTGTGAGTTGTAGTTCGTGAACTAGCTCATAGCAGGTGATTCTGGTGTGTGTGTGGCCCGTGGATGTAGGATATACGAGTTGTGTATTCCGAACCACGTAAATCGTTGTGTCTCGTGGTTTGAACGTTTCTACGTTAGATGTTTGGTAGGCACGGTGCATATACACACGTCTAATCATCTGTTTGATATCTATCATCGAATCACACACATCCACACTAAGTTTAGTCCTTGCCATAACTTCTAGTAATTTGTATCTTATCGAAAAGAAGGCAACAAGTGTTCTTAATAGGCAGTAATAGTAATCTATTCAACCCCCTTCTAGATACCATATAGGGAATTCCGCAACACTT
>CM024758.1:141251742-141306360 GCA_014218235.1 Colocasia esculenta | reverse complement strand
CCTCCTCTGTGGGTGTTCTTTCGGCGATACTCTTGTGTTCTTGAAGGCCGACACTCTGGTATTTGTGACTGTGCCATATCCCCCCTCCTCCTTGATGTCGTATATCCCCCTCCTCTTTGCTCTGTGGTCGTTCCTATCGTATTGTCCTTTGCATCATGATATTATGTTCATTTACTGTGTGATGTATCCATTTGCTCCTGGCAGTCGATGGGTTGATGAACCCTTTCTTTGTGTCTAGCCTTGTGGAGGAGTGTTAAAAATTATTTGTTGTATGGGAAATTTTCATGTTTTCATTAGTGTTTATACTTAGTGAACATGTTATTCTGGAAATGATAGTGAGGTTAGGGAGGAAATTTTCATGTTTTCATTAGTGTTCTTTGTCTATTATCTTTGTCCCATGGTTATGCCTGTTATGCCTGTTAATATATTGGAGTCTTTCGAACCCCATGGTATTATCTTTGTCCTGTAGGAGGGTGGGTTAAAGTAAAAGGGTGGAAGGATGAAAAGTGGATCAAAATTTTTTGGTTTTTCTTGCATTTGAATGGTCAAAGAAAGGCTAGAAGTGGACTAGCATTCTTATGGACCTCAGGATTCTCTGTGAAGGGCTTTGTCTGGACTCCAGATTGTATGTTATGCATGTTATTTCAAGGGCTTTTGTGTTGCTAATTACCTTATTGGGATTAACTGTAAATAAGTGATGCAACCATGCGAGTCTAAGAATGTTTGCAACCATGTAAGTCTAACAATGTTTTCAAGGGCCCATCCATGTACAATGTTTGCATAATGGACTGAACAGTGTTATTTCGGATTCCTCATGTATGTCTGCATAATGGACTGAACCTAGTGTGATTTCTGCCAAGATTGTGTGATTATTAATGTAGATTTGATATTGTTTACCCTTATTGGTGTTTACTGACGCAGATTTATGGCTTGGTATACTTGATTGGATATATGGCTTGGTATAATCATGTTTACTTCTATCTATCCTATTTAGTTCTATATATCCTATTTATGTACTGGTTTCTCTCCTGTCATTAATCTTGTTCTTTTCTCCTGTTGTTCTGTATCTAATCATCTATATCTAATCATGTACTTCCTGTTGAAGTGTTTTTATGTACATGCACATGATTAAATCCATGAACTGTCTCCTGCTGTTATGAACATTTAATCATGTTCATGGTGATGGTTTATCTATCTACATGAATAATCTATGAACTGGTTTTTATCTACCCCCTACTTGATTAAATCCTGAATCCTCCTGCTATGACTTCATTTTATGTACTTCTATCATTTATCTTGTTGTTTCCTCTCCTTCTTAATCATGTTTCTTTTTTTTTTATGTCCCCTCTACATGATTTTATTCCATCTATTTGGTTTTTATGTACATCTTGGTTGAGATACATCTTTTGATCCGTGATTTTTTTTTTACTCTAATCTGTACATCCATTCCTCCTGTTTTTTATCTACATCTACATGACTTCATGTTTTCCTGCTTTCTTGTTTACCTCCTGGTTCGTAGTTGTTTATCTAACTGCCTTCTCTTTTTTTACACAGTATAATAAATATCTAATTGTGGACCCTTGTTCTAAGGTTGTGAGGTGCTTTAAGAGGTGAAAAATTTAAGGATGTCTCAGCCAGGTACTTCATTAAGCATAATTTTGTATGTTTACCTTTGTTTAGTGATCATGTTTTTTATTTGTTGAATTTGTTGCTCCCACATAATTCATGATTATGTTTACGTTTGTTTTAATCATGTATGTCCTGTTGTTATGTACTTAAATGGGTGGGCTAAGTAGGTGTAGATAAAAACACAAAATTATGACAAGCAATTATTTCATGGGGTTGCTCCATCCATGAATGTTCAATGAGAATTTTCACATATTGAGTCTCGGATTTTCAGAGTATAATGTATGAAGGATAGTAGGCATGGGCAGTGGGCAAGCTGAGTATCTCATATTATGAATCAATCTGAATATGCTTCTTTTACAAATAAAAAATAAGCACTCTAGTAATCCCAGGTGGTCATATGCAAAGAAACTTCCTTCTATTTGCTTGGACCTGTGTTAGACAAGTTAACTGTAAGAAATATAACCCACCTACAGAATGGTGTGTATGTAGATCAAATAAATAATGTATGAAGGATAGTAGTCAGTGGGGGAGATGGGCCATGTTAGATCAAAATTAATAATCAAAACACTCATGACATTGCACATATCAGTAGTGTATGTATTATTCTGGAATAATGTCTATGCCTGAGTGAGTGTTCATAATTCTCTGTCCTGACACTATGTTTGCATGGGTCTCCTTCCTTCTTTTAGAGGGATCCAGTGTCAGCAGACATGTTACTTTGTACCTCACTCTTTTTATCCATAACCAGTATGCAGTATATGCACTTAAAAGAAACATGGCAGCAAGGAAGTATTTGGAGGAAACATGGATAACTTATTGGATTGTTTTATTCACTAGTTTTCTATTACATGCTTATTTTGTTCTGCCTTCGTCTAAGGCCACATATGGGTGCAGTTTTAAGGAAGTTTCATTTATGGATCTACGTCTTAATTTTTTTCAAAACTATCAATCAGTTGATGTTATGTATCTTGCTTATCCAGTCTATGAGGTTGTGTATCAGTGATTCATTTCTATGTACGTGTACAAGAAACATGGATAACTTATGACATCTTAACCCTTCAGATTGCTAGCAGACTTGGCCCACTGTGTAGCACTCAAACACCTTGCACACCATGGTTTTTATCTTCAACAACTATAACATTACTCAAACCTTTCAGTCTTTCCACAAAGGCTTTGCTGCATAGCTCTATGGTAAAGTATCATCCTTTCAAAGGGGAACAAAGTAAAAGTATGGTTAAAGCTTTAGATGCTGTGGTGGTCAGATAAAATTGGTCTTAAACATTATTGTCAACATTATCCAAGGGATTTTGGGGGTTGATTTTTGCAACTATCAGTCAACCCAATGTCCAACATATCTGAAGTTTATATACCTCTATGTTGATCAAATGTCATACCTTAGAAGCAGTTGATATAGTTGACGGCATTCATCCATGACTACTTGGTAAGTGCTGCCGCATATCATTTCCTTTTCCTTGCTTAATCAGAACAATTTAAGTGTTATGGAACTGTAGTCTTGTTTCTTATTGAGGACTATTGAAGGTTGAAACAGAACACTAGTCGAAAAACAAGGAAATAGTTGAGCCTTCTGCCAGAATGAACATAAGGATGTTACTACTAAATCTATGCTAAAAAGATGAATGAATAAAGGACCCTATTTCTTTCTTGAACATAAACTGGATAATGCATTGGTTTCCTTATCTACATCTAATCATCTATATCATCTATATCTAATCATGTACATCCTGTTGGTTCTGTACATCTAATCATCTATATCTAATCATGTACATCTTGTTGAAGTGTTTTTTATCTTGCATGATTACATCCATGAACTGGTTTTTATCTACACCTACTTGATTGATTAAACAACAAAATAGGTTATATATGGACCATGGACATGGATCAAAAGCTTATACGTCTACTTAGGGAGGAGTTAGTGAGTGGTGATTTTGTCCCGAACCATGCCTGGCAGTTCATAGTTGAGACATTCATTGACCAATATGAGGTCAATGCAACTATTTGTCAATTACAAAGTAGAGATTTTTTACAAAAGTATTTACGTGATCAGTAAAGACCTGCTAGAAAATGGAGGTTTCCAGTGGGATAAAGGCACCAATCAAGTGGTCGGAAATGACATTTCATGGAATGCCTATGTTGAGGTTTGTGACTGCCACCTAACGTAGGTTAAAATGCCCCGAATTATATCATTGTACCTTATTTTTTTTCATATTCCTTTGCAGTTCAATCCGTTGGTGTTGTCGTTAAGGGGAGAAGCTTACCTTTCCTCAAGACATAATTGAATTATTTAGTGAGTGGGAGGGTCCTTCTTGAACTATTGTAAATCACATAATTGTTGTTGTACGTGAACTTGGTAGTTCTTGGACCACCATGTCCGTGTTCATGTGTTTTATAAAACTCCCATGTTAGAATTTCGTATAAGCATAATTTTCGATGTCTGTTAATCTACTGACAGTACATTTGCATATGTTTAGATGAGATTGGGACCCGTCCCTCCTCCAAGCCGCGTATTTCTAATTGGTCTTTCAGACAAGATAAGATTTTATTAGACATATTGACTAATGAATACCTTAGAAACTATGCACACCAAGGCACTTTTAAAAACCATGTGTTCAATGATATTGTGGAGCGCTTTAATCGAGAGGCGGGGGTTAAAAGACAGAGTAGTCATTTGCTGTACCGTTGGAAAATTTGAAGAAGTTATATCATGCGTATGAATCGTTGCGCACAAGAAGTGAATGGGGGTGGGATGAACAAAGAAATGTTCCGATTGCCCCGGATGAGGAGAGTATCCAAGCAGCCATAGCGGTAAGGTCTCATTTCTAATTTAACATGTTACGGTTTATTCGTATATCTTTAGTAACCCAACATTAATCTTTATCCAATGCTGCAGACAAATGCAGATTTCGGAAACTTATTGACAAACCATTCCTTTATAAGCAACAAATGGATATCTTATGCGGGAAGACCACAGTTAGGGTTCACATTTCCTTGGATCCACCCAAGATGTAGATGTTGATTCGCGTCGCTCTTTTGGTGATGATGACAATTCTACAAGACAAGGGTTTAGTGCGATGGGATTGGACTCGCAACAAGTACAGTCCATCGATGATGACAATTTCAACCCTTTTGATTTTCCTCCTTTGTCTCAACCTGCAAGTTATGAAAACACCCAGACAGAAAATACTCCACATGAGGATGAGGCAACATCCCCCGACAAGGCGAACCACACAGCCCAGTCATCCCAGAGCCGAAAAAGGCGAAGCAAGAAGCCTTCTGAACTGCTGACCCTAGCTCAATATTGCCAGTTAAACGATCACGAATGAAGCTGGCAAAGTCATTATTCCCTGGGTCTTCTTCATCTACAACGTCCAAGGACGAAGAGCAATACACTGTAAGGGAGTGTGTGTCGTGATTGAAAACAATGGTCGGATACTCACAGGAGTTGCTGATGAGGGCTTTGCCTCTGTTTGAGATAGCATCTAAAAGGGTGGTGTTCATGTCTCTTGGATGAGGAAGATGCTATGGTTTGGATTATTACCAACACGTAGGATTGTTTTGTATGATGTGTCTGTCCATCTCATTAGTCGATGTCGATGTTATGGTGTAGGTTGTTTGTTCATCGATGTCATTCTGATGTTTAGAGTTGTTCCCTATCTATGTTTTAGGTGTATAATTATCTTTTAGTGTACTCGTTCCATCTACTATTGTTTAAAACAGTTGTTTCTATTGATCTTCATTATGGGTATCATGTTCATATTGTCGATGCATGTGGATTTGTTTTTAAGCTTTGACAATGCTATTATGGTTTTGCAGGCTACCTGTGAAACTAAACATGGCTCGATATAAATGCTATGTAGTGTGGGTGGGTCGTCGACCGGGCGTGTATTACACTTGGTCTGAATGTTATGATCAAGTCAACGGTTATCCTGGAGCAAGATATAAGGGATTTGCAACCGTTGAGGAAGGAACATGGCGTTTAGGGGGATCATCCTGAGACCAACTTCAAGTGCAAATGATACGATGCAAATCAATGCACCGTCTGTTGTGCATGAAAGACAACCTAGGGAGGCTGAGGGACGTGTTGTGTATCGGGATGTAGTCCTTGTTATCTTGCTGTTGATTGTGTTACTCCTGTTTGCTGATATTTGTGGGACTCATTTTCATAGTTACGGGTTACTAAATGAGGATGCAGTCTTATCTTATTATAACTCTTCTACGTTGTTATGAGAACATTATAATCAGTTCTACGTTGTTTAGAGAACATTGTAACTTATTCTCCATTGTTATGTCAAGTATTAGTTATTCGATCATGAAGCATTTACTCATGTCATGTGTTCTTTAACATGTTATACAAACTAACTCAGACAAACCTATTCAGATTATGACGCACTTTTGAGAGAGGCAATATTGGAGGAGAATGCTATGTTTTTGGTCGTTGGTGAAATGCTAATGTCTTCTACAATGGATGAAGATGAGGAAGACACCACTCCAATCCCTAGACCCATGCATACCAGTCGGCACACAGGACATGTGTGGGTCCACGAAATACTGCACGACCATGAACGTCGTTGCTACAACACGTTTCGGATGCACCCGTCCATGTTCCTAAAATTAAGGGACATCCTTGTGGAGAGGGAACTCATCCGAGAATCTCGTTATGTGACAACATCTGAGCAGCTAGCAATGTTTTTGTATGCTATGGGACATGGTGTTGCAACAGGTGCCATGTGTGAACACTTTCAACACTCGTCGGAGACTATCAGTTATTATGTCAACCGTGTCATTAAGGCAATTTCATTACTTCAATTCACATACATCGTGCTTCCATCTGGGACTGATCCAGTACACCCTCGCATTCGCCATGATGACCGCTTCTACCCATACTTCAAGGTAATTAGCCGACTTACAAATGATATATCTCATTTTAGAAAAGTGTGTGTTCAATTTTAAATTTTGTCATATTATCTAGGATGTCATAGGTGCAATCGATGGAACATACATTCCAGCACACGTACTCAAAGACAAACAAGCACGTTACAGAAATATGAAAAATGTGATAAGCCAAATGTGATGGGCGTATGTGGTTTTGATCTCATCTTTTATTATGTGGGTGTTGGGTTCGAAGGAGCGGCTGCAGATATGACCGTCCTTAGACGAGCCATCGACGTAGGTGGTTTTAAAGTACCACAAGTATGACAATACCCGTCCTCATGTACTACAAACATACTAGCTGATAGGCTCATGACTAACCCATTCTTTGTTTAATAATAGGAAAGTACTACTTAGTGGATTCAGGATATGGGAATGCTGCACAATTCTTGGCACCTTATCGTGGCGAACGATACCATCTCTCAGAATACCAAAATCGTGGTAATGCCGCATACAGGATATGCGCGACAAGTACAACCATCGCCATGCCCAACTTCGCAACTGTGTGGAACGTTGTTTTGGTGTGCTTAAGAATAGATTTCAGACTTTGAGGGAGGGCAATTGTTATCCATTTTGCGTACAAGTGCTCATTGTTCTTGCATGTTGCGTTGTCCACAATTTCATCCGACGCGAACATGGGGAGGACTACTACTTCAACTTACGCCAATTGGATAACGGTGAGGATGATGATGATCCTCCAGAAGACCCGAACCTTGTGGTTACTCCTCCTGACATGCAAGCTGGGGAGAATCTTCGCACACAAATTGCTACACAAATATGGGCGAACAATTAGGTCTTACACAACCAGGATATGAAAATAATATCTACGTTGCTATGTACTATCGTAGTTGTTTGACATTGACCCTACTTATTGTCAGCATGCTTTGTTTGACACGTTCGTAATGTTCACTTACTACTTATCTATTTTGACTCTGATATCCTTATGCATAATTCAACTCAGGTGCAGTGTGGGATGACGATAAAGATTTTCTCCTAATATACCTCATTGGAGAAGAATATATCTACACAAAGTAGTAGGGGGAACTCTCAACAATGATGGATGGAAATGGTCCAATACTTGTTCAATGAAGAATTTGAGTTGACTTGGCCACTATGTTACTTCTATCACTGTTTTACTTTCTACAAAACTTATTATCTCATTACTGAGAACCTAATTAATGTTCCCGGATTCCAATGGGATGAGAATACTACGCAAATACTTGCATCTGATCTAGTTTGGCAGCAATATTTTGAGGTTGCAATCTTTCACCTCTCTCTTAACTCGATTACTTAATGATGTTCCTTGTATAATTCTAACTGCATATTGTGTTGCAGTTAAACCCTCTGGCTGTGTAGTTCAAAGGGCGAGCACTCACCATTCGTTGTGACCTCATACACTTGTTTAGAGAATGGCTAGCAATGTAACCTTATTACTTGTATGATTAGTATATGTTTGGTTGGATCCATGTTAAGTTATCTTTTCACGTGCTTTATTTCTGCTTTTATGCTATCATATTAGTGTTGTTTATCAATCCTTAATTACATGTAATAGTGAATTGTTGTACTTGTATATTTGGTTATTCTTTCACTTATCAATTGTTCTTATGTCATGCAAATGATGATTATATGCAGGTGTTCCGATTCTAACCCACATATTTTACAAATGATAAGTTATTCTCGTACTATAATATGTTTGTCTTTACCTGCATTTATTTGGTAGGATGGCATGAATGATGCAACCCCACATATATGCATGCATTTACAAATGTATGATAGTAGTGTAGCAGGTGACTTCATTTGTGACAATGTGTGGCACTGGGCAATGATGAGTGAATTGTTTTATCCAATTCAACATTGGATGGCCAAATTGGCAACCCTGTTGAAAATGCGGATTGTTTGAAATTCTGAGCCCAAAAAAACAAACTTAAACTATCAGTTTCAGATTTTTTGTACAGAACTCACATACTATATGGTTATGTTGAAGGAACATTCGTTGACAAAGGTAATCATTATTGTTATTGTACATAATTTTTATTTTATTCTGTTAGTTACATGTATTGATGGTTCTTTTACAATTGCAGGTTTATATTGATGTTCAATGGGGAGAAAAAATTAATGGAAGACTTATGATAGATAGCATGTTCTTACGTTTTGTATATCATGGACGGATTGCGACTCTGTTGTACATTCAGACTCGTGTTAATATAACTTGATGTAAAAAGATTTATTTCTATTATATATATGATGATTTTTGGTAATTCTGTGGTTGGTATGTTGGAAAGATGTATATTGATTGTAAGATTTATAATTATCGCAGGTATGTTAATTTACAGGGTTTAAATGACGTAAACAGAGGAATGCTGTCCATTTTTTTCTAAAAAATTATGATTATTTTATTTATTTTTAAACTTGCAAAGTTAAGTTTTTGGAAAAAATGAACATATGGTTGACGCTTTTTCCAATTTGTGACAGTAGAATAAGTGATATGTAGTTGTGCAAATCGAGAAGGCTCTATTATGTAAACGTGTTTCCTGTAACTTATTAGGAAAATATTAATCTAAAAATAAAAAAGTGTAACTTATTAGGAAAATATTACTAAAAGAAAAAAAATGAATAAAGTATATGATATTCTACAAGAAATATGAGAGAAATGATATAATAATATATGGTAGCATAAAGTATTATAAGTTGAATATGATGTTAGAATATAGTTTTAATAAATTTAATTTTAAATATTATAATGTTAGACATAAAATATTATATTTCAAAATAAATTATTATGATCATAGTATATAGTGTAGTCATCATATCATTTATTTAGTGATCATGCGCATATACATATGAAAACATAGAGATATATGATATTTATAACATAAGTATGGTAGCATAACGTATAACAAAATAAAATAAGATAAGTATAATATAAAATATATCATTTTATTTAATGATCACGTGCATGTATATAGAAAACATAGATATATATGATAATTTATAACGAAGTATGGTAGCATAACATATAACAAAATAAGATAACATAAAATAAAATATAATAAATATCATGGTATCATATAGTATAGAAATTTAATGATGAAATTTTATTCATATTCTCATTATATCTCATAATAAATTTAATATGATAGTAGTAATTACATAGCACAAGATAGATGGTAGCACATAGTATAATAAAAAATAATAAAGAAAAGTAATGGAAGGTAGAGGATAGATATTTTAGGAAAGACAACACAAAGTAGAGGGTTACCCACTTTAACCTACCCAAATCACAAAAATGCAAAGTGAGTTAACCCACTTTACCCCGGGGTTAACTTTTGCATTACCAAAGTAAACTGTACTTTAACCCGGTGTAAAATTATGCCTGAGTTAAGTTGGGTTAACTCTAACCCTTTTCCAAAGTGCCCAGTGATTTACATACTTCTTTATATTTATTGTACAATTCATTAAAGCTTCTTCCAAATTATCAGAATTTGATTCATTACAAGAAGAAAAAGATGAGTCTGATGTTACCTTGTCTTCGACGTTGGCCATGAAGCCAGGTAACTTCTTCTTTTTCTTCACTTGATCTCGACTCACTGTCAGAGTCACTGTTGTTATCCCATGCTGCTGCCATGACTTTCTTTTTGTATCTTCTAGGTTTTCTTGAACTGTCCTTCTTTTTTGAACTCATATTTCTTGAGCTTCGGACACTCTGCCTTGATGTGTCCGGCTTCTTGCATTCATACCAAATTGGCTCATTTCTTAGTCTCTGTCTTCTTCAGTATCTTTCTTCGCTTTCTTGAAGTTCTTCACTAGTCTTCTCCCTCTGGACTGTGTACTTCTTCTCTACAAGATTCTTCTCTATGCTAGTATTCGCTGTATCTTCGTGACACACGTGCTTCTCCTCTGCCGCTTCGCTGCTGTTCATGCTGCGTGGTTGTATTGCCTTCTTCTGATTCGTCTTCTTCTGCTTTGAGTGCGTTGGAATGCTTCTTTCTACAAATATTCTCCTACCCTTTCAATTAATTTCTCATAGGCCATAAGGGACCCAATTAGTTTTTCTCCAAGACATCCTTTCACTTTGCTCTAAGTGCGTGTCCTGTCCCTATTGATTGTAGAGTAGGATCCTTACCATGTCTCATCTCATAGCTTTTTCCTAATCCTGCTAACCCTTTGGTGATGTTTGTAAATCTGCTGAACATCTGTGTAATGGTTCTCCTGACTGCATCTGGAACCTCTCGTACTGTGTCACCAGAATATCTATTCTGGTTTCCTTTACTTTGTCAGTACCTTCGTATGTGATTCCTAGCTTCTCCCACATCTCCATCGCTGATTTGCAGGCTGAAAGTCTATTAATTCTTTCTTGCTAAGTGCACAACATATATGCTCTTAGCTTTGCAGTGAGAGAAATCTTCTTCTATCATCTTCTGTCCAGTTGTCTCTGTTGTTTAGAACGACTAGATCGCCTTCTTCTACTATGGACCATATTTGAAAATTGAATCCTTGTAGGAAGTACTCCATCCTTGTTTTCCAGTATGTATAATCTTCACCATCGAACAGTGGTGGCCTGTTTACTAACTAACCTTCAAAGTGACTTTGGGCTGCCATTTGATCTTTCTCTTCAGATCGTTGGATCTTCTTCTTTGTCCAAGAGACTAGCTCTGATACCACTTGTTGCCCAGCTAGCACGCCCAGAGGGGTGTGAATTGGATTCTTAAAAATTTGATCACTCAAAAAACATGTCCAGAAAAACAATCACACAACACACTTCGATGACTGTTAGTGTTAGTAAAGAGAGGATAGCAAACACAAGGCAATCAAACGCACGACTCACAATATTTCTCTTGGTTTGGACCTCCTCTCCACAGGAGTCCTACGTCCAGTCCCTGAGCAACAACTCAGGATTTCACTACCCAAGGGTACAGTCCCCCTCAAGGACACTTACACACCCAACCGCAGCTGGTCTTCTCTTCACAACCCAAAGAGGAATTACAACACCCTGGATCCCACCAGGTCTTCCTTCTATACGAAGGGAAGCAAACACCATGGAACCCACCAGGTCTTCCTTCAACACGAAGGGAAAGAACACAGGAATGTATTCAAGGGATGATACGCCCCTAGATCAAGCTTAAGGACCAACGCTCGATCTGAAGCAACGATTGAGAGCCAAAGTTCTACGATGAGGAACACTCTCAGTTTATAGAAGCTCTCAAGACTAACACAATGACTGCAGAGAGAGCTAAGAGGTAAGATCTAGACAAGCAAAGGAGTGAAGCTTCGCTCTTTTAGATGCTCGCAGAAAGCTTGTAAAAGATTGTCGTGAGTGTTCTTTTATTCTGGAGCTTCAGTCTTCTATATATGACTTCCATTTGAAATTTGAACGTTGAAGTGTCCCGTTATCTCTAAGCTTTTGTTTACGTTAGACTGCATGTCACTGTAGTGCTTCTGTTTAACATTCTTTGCTTTCCATACACACAACAAGAGAGAGGATCTTTGATGTCCGTTATCTTCCATATTGTCCAACATTGTATTGAGGTGCGCTGTCAGAGACCTGCACGCATTAAATGCTAAAACAATAGACAGCTAGGCTGTCTCTTGTTGTCAGTCAACGTTAGAATGATTTTATATCAAAATAGAAGTTCCATTCTGTTCTTCTAAAAAGATGTTTACAGTATAAGCATGAAATAGAAGATATCGTTTGCATGCAGTGCATCGATATGATCATCATAATAAATGTATGGATGTGAGAAAAAGCGAGGGAAGACTTTGACTTTTCAAACTATCTGAGAATAGGTTTGAATATCAAGTCGATATAGACCATGATATCGATATGATCATGACTTATGAAATCGATGTAAGATGAGTCGTTTCATGTGAATCGTTATACGTTCATAAACAAGTCGATGTACACACAATCGTTATGCATTAATAACCGAATCGTTGTAGAGACAAATCGTTATGATACTAACAACAATTGTTACGAGCAAATCGTTGTTTCACTTATCGAGACGATATAGTGAACAAATCGTTGTTTAATGTATCGAATCGTTACTTGCGACCAAGTCGTTGTGTAACTTAATGAATCGTTACAATGACTGAGTCGTTGTGTAACTTATCAAATCGTTATGAAACTTAACGAGTCATTGTGAAACCGAAATCGTTGTGAGAGCAAATCGTTGTTCTCACTTATCAAATCGATGTGCCGGCCAAATCGTTATGAACCAAGTTGTTGTGAGCAAATCGTTGTTCTCACTTATCAAATCGATGCGACTGCCAAATTGTTATGAACCAAGTCGTTGTGAGAGCAAATCGTTGTTTCTCACTTATCAAATCGATGCGACGATGAAATCGTTATCAACCAAGTCATTGTGAGAGCAAATTGTTGCGATCTCTTAGCGAATCATTATGAGATAGACTTCAATAGAATAGCGATGACTTATGAAATCGTTATAGAACCAAAATCGATGTGAATGAGTAAATCGTTATGATTCTAAGGAAATCGTTATAACACTAGAAGTCAATGTGTACTTAGAAAATTATATGCTTTGAACTGTAAATACTGGTATGAAGAATACTTACCAGTTTAGCTTGTATTTCTTTGTTAGATTTCCTGTGCTCAAATCTCATAGAAAATATGTTAGAAATGCACATTGTCTTAGTTTTGTTAATCACCAAATAGATATTTAATTTATTTCATTATATGGGGAAAATCTGATCATCATAGACTGCCTTTTCTTTACCAGAATCATCATGCTGAGCAAGGACAGCTCCTAGGGAGTCCTCGATAGTTGACAGATACATGATAAGGGTTTTCCTAGAACAAGCACTTGCAACACAGGGGATTCATCAGATAACTCTTGAGCTCATCAAAGGCTTCTTGCACTTATCATTCCATTCGAATTTGGCTCCTCCTTTTAACAGTTCATAGAAAAGACGACACCTTTGAGAATGCTGAGATATAAATCTCCTTATGAACTGTAGCCGACCAATCTCCTCGAACCTCAAATATGTTCTTAGGAGGAGGCATCTCATTTATTGCCTTGGCCTTGTTTGGGTCTATTTGAATCCCCCGCTTGCTGACTATGAAACCTAACAGCTTGCCTGAAGAGACCCCAAATATGCACTTCTTTGAATTCATCTTCAATTGATACTCTTGCGCACCGAAAACACCCTGGCAAGCACGAGGAATGTTCACTTCGGGTCCGAGACTTCACCACGATATCATCCACGTAAACCTCGAAATCAATATGAATCATATCGTGGAAGATTGCTAACATTTCCCTTTGATAGTGGCGCCGACATTCTTCAGTCCCAACGGCATGACCACATAACAATAAGTTCCCCAGGGCATGGTGAAGGAGGTTTTCTCTTGGTCCTCCGAGGCTAGACAGATTTGATTATATCCTGAGTAACCATCCATGATTGATAGGGTTTCGAACCCGGTGGTGTTATCAATTAAAACATCCAAATGAGGAAGGGAAATCGTCCTTTGGACATGCCCTATTCAAGTCCTGGAAGTCTACGCAGATTCGCACTCTTCCATCCTTTTTCATCACCGGGACTATATTAGCCACCCACAAAGGATAGAGGACTACACGGATGAACTTAGCTTTGTGTAGTTTATCAATTTCCTCCTCCTCCTTCATCTTCAAAGCAATGTGGGGGAGAAACGCCTTAATTTTTGTTTAACGGCTATTGCCCTTGGCTTCAAGATGAGCCTATGTTCCACTAACTCGGGGTCAATGCCGGCATGTCATCGTATGACCAGGCAAAATAATCCTTGTATTCCCTTAACATCTCTATGAGCGCTTTTTCTTGTTGTTCAGGAGAGAGATTGGAAGATATAGTTAGGAGCCTGGGTTCTTCTTCTGTCCCAATATTTACCTCTTTGGTGGGTTCGTCCACTGCCGATGTAGGTTCATCAAATCTCCTCATGCCATTGGCATACATCTCGACATCATCCTCTATTTCACCATCTTCTTCATTCACTGGGTCTTCCTCAGCCAAGACTTCATATACTCCGAATCTATTGTCTAGCCCTCCTCTTCGTGCTAAGCTTCTATGTTTAGAATGACTGCTTCTTGGACAACTCTTCAACAGATAGAAGAGCACCACACCTTTGCACCAGATCCATCAAATATCTACAGGGTATGCCACTACCCTTACTCTTTCTAGACGGGAAGGGGACTTGCTAGATTCTACCCTTGAACCTAAACTAGGGTTGATATTTACAGAGGACTCTAGGAAGTGTCCAGAGGATTATTGAAGGAAAGAAAGGGGTGCGGCACGGCCGCAGGGGTCCTCTGATGGGCTGGAGGCAGAGGCAGCCACCCGAGCTCAGGTGCATGCAGTAGAGTCAGGGTGCAGGGGAACAGAAGGCCCCTCACCCAAATCGCCCAACGTGACCATGCTGGTCAGTGGGCGAGGATTGCCACTCAAGCAGAAGGAGGAAGAAAGGCGAGGATCGCCGCGGAAGAAGGAGGAGCGCACGGATGATGGGGATCACCGTCAAGAGCAAAGGAAGCGGGAACAGGATCGCTGTCCGAGATTTGAATGCGGGAAGGACAGGGATCGCCGTCAAGCGCGGGGATTGCAACGGGAACGGAAGCGGGAGATTGATGCTTGGAAAGAAGGAAAGACGGGGATCTCCGTCTGAAGAAAGGGGAGGAAGACGGGGATCGCTGTCCGATGTTGTGGTGAATGAGAAGAAGGAAGCATTTTTTTGTTTTTTTTGTGTTTTATTTTTTATTTTTTAAATTTTTTTTTTGAATTTTTGAATTAGCACAACATACTAACTAAACTAGAAAGGACTAACTACCTTATGTGAGGAAGAAAGAAACCGAGCCGTTGAAAGAAGAGTGAAAGGGACAAAGAAGTGGCTATGCTTCGAGAGCGTCAGGGGAGAATTGGAGAACAAGGGGCAAGAGGAGGATGAAAGAAAATTTAGAAACAAGAATGGAAATACAGAATAACTGGAAGGCCGGGGATGCCTTGGCCAGACTTGCCTACCAGACTGATGGGGTTCAAAACTTCAAATTCCTCACCATGCCCAAGCACTGTCACTTGGAGGTCGTCGCTGATGCTGCTTGTGCTGACTCTGCCACTATTGGGGACTGTGTGATATTATCATCCTGGAACAAGAGACTGATTGCTGTCACTAGGTCCTCTAAATCTGACTCCTTTGCCTCTTCAGCCTTCTTCTTCTTGCTGGGCCGCTGAGCCTCCAGAACTTGATATGCTACACCCCGTGCCTCTGCCATGACATGTGTTATATCCTGGTTGTATGGGACTTCTGACAAATGCTCATATAACGTCCATGTAAGGGGTTCTTGCTCCGCCTTCAAAGTAGACGAGTAGGTTGTCCATTGTTTGAGTTCTTCCACGTATCCTAGCCCCTCCTTGTGATTTTCTTTGAGCTAGCAATGGCTTTAGTCCTCCCTTGGAGATGAGCTCCAGGCCTTTTCCTGGCTGATAGCCGATCTTGAGCATGATGTTCCAGCCCTTGTGTCTGACTGTATACTTTTTTTGACAATTGCCAATGATGGGGACACAGTTTGGTGCCGGAGGAGAATGTGTAAGCCCATGGATAATTTATATCAAGCACCGAAATGATGGGCTTGTTTGAGGGCCAAACTGTCGCATGATTTTCTCCTATGGCTTCCACAGTATGGGTGGTTGTTGCACTTTTAACTTTGACTATGCGCCATTGGAATGGATTTCAGGCATTGGTGTGCCGTGGAGGGGACCGCCCTAATGCTTCAATCCAAGGACGTCCCAGGATAGCCTTAAAAATTGGGTCAATGTCAAGCACATAAAAATCCACGTCATAACAAGTGGGCCTAATTCTGCCTGTAGGGAGACAACACCGTGACAGGCTCGCCGGAGTTATCGTAGGCCGCTATAGTGGTGGGAGTTGGTTGCAAGAGGCTTTCGGAAATGTTGCATGACCGCAGAGTGCTTAAAGGGCACACATTTATGGAAGCTCTTGTATTACCAAGGCGGCATCGACGACCACCTTATTTCTCGTCAGAGTTACACATAAAGGCATCCTCGAGCTGCGGGGGGAGCTAGCTCATTGTCTGTGAAAGTAATTGTTGGTCCCTTGTTAACAATAGACAGGACCGAAGGCAAGTTGTCGGGTTCATATCTTCATTACCATAACCCTCTACAGAAAGCCTTCAAGGCATCTTGGTGAGTCTGTGACCTCTTGATCAGCTCGAGGATGGATATTTTGGCTGGAGTCTGATCCAGATGCTTTAGTATATCATACTGGATCCCTGGGACCGGATCTATCTCCTTGATTTCCTGTTGATGCTGTTGGTTTTGTTTGCTGCTGGAATTTTGGGCTGGCTGACCCTGCATGGACACGGATGTGTTAGGATACATCCGGTGGAACATCCGCCCGCTCCGTAGGGCGAGTTATGTGAAGTGGGGGGAGAGGTGTCAATGATAGAGGGGTGGCTATTATGGGTGGAGTCATAGTGGAGAATGGATGTTAAGGGGTGACGAAGTGACGGGTGGTATGATGGAGGTATTGCAGAGTGGCGAGGTAATGGTAGCGATGGTAGGTGTAGTGGAGTAGGTGTGACGTGAGAAATGGCCAAACGTTGGCCCACTTCATGCTCATCGTCATAAGCCCATGCGGCTGTGGGTGGCAAATGGTGGATGACGGGGTTGACTTGAGCGGGTGGAGGAGGTGGTGGAGTAGGTTGGGGGTTCGGAGCGGGTTGGTGCTGCGGCATAGGATTGCGAATTATGCCGAGGTCATTTGCAGGTTGCTGTGGTTGCTGTAGTTATTGTTGTTGGAACTGGAACGGTTGCTGGAATTGTTGCTGCTGTTGTTGGAACTGCTAGCTCGCTGTTGCTGGAATTGCTGCTGTTGCTGTGGCTACTGTCGCCTTTGCTACTGTTGCTGTTGCCTCTGCCCCTGTTGGTCCCTCAATGTCTGGATCAATCTCTTCATTTCAGCCCAATCAATCTGATTCTGTTCGTGGAGATCATATATAATATCTCTAAATTGAAAACAATCCGACACATTGTGGCCCAGATGACGGTGGTACATGCAATACTTTGTCTGATCTGCTGCCATGTTCCAGTTTGCCTTCTCGGGAGGTAGCCTAAGGGCATTAAGGGACATGAGGGCCACGAAAATATCAGCTAGGCTCTCTGGAAGGGGAGGATATTGAGCTCTTTTAGGTTCGTTAGGCTTCCTGGGAGCTTAGCCATTTTGAGGTGGAGGGACCTGATTGTATTGGCGTTGGTCTTGTTGGGGTTCTAGGTTGAGGAGGTGGCTGCCTATTATTCCATGGCTACTGAGGCTATTGGGTATAGGGGGACCTACCTACCGAACCTGAGGATTGTTGACTGTGCCTACCTGCTCATTGGTTTGGACTCCTTCGGTGACGAAACCTTGAGGTTCTTAGGATAGCGGGACTTAGGGGTCTCAAACATAGTGGATGGGCGAGTCCTTAAGCTGGGTATGGATGAAACGGGCTCGGCTGTACAACTGGTGCATGGAGGTGATGTCGTTCATAGCTAAGATGGCACGTAGGTAGGTGTGGCATTGGCAATTATTAACTTGACTTTCTCCTCCTCAGGCATTGGCAGCGGACTTTTGAAGCCAGGGCACGCCACCTGTCAGCATAAACAGCAAACTCCTCATCAGGCTTCATCTTTTCGGCTACTAGATCAACAAAAGAATACTCGGGTCCGACCCGATCTGGAAACTACTGTAATAACCTTTCTTGAACAATCTGAAAATCTTCGACTTCTCGGGGGCAAAGATAGAACCACTCGAGAGCCGCTCTATCCAATGACTTGCAAAACAAGTACGCCATAAATGGCGTTCGTACTTGTACCGGGCCGATTCATATACAAAATCTTTCAAATGCACATAGGGGTCACCTACCCTTTAATATCGCCGGTAGACGGGAGTTCTGACTGGTGGTGGGACCTGGAGGTGTTGGAAGGAAGGGAGGGGAATATCAGCTGCTTTCCACGGATCCAATTGTCTCTAGAGGTCATGGAGCTCCCTCTTCATAGACATCCACTCCACAAGGAAGTCGGAGGGGGACGTGGCGTGGTGAGTGGGAATGAGGGAGCAGGATTGCTCCAAAGAATATGACCTCTCACAAGGAAAAGGAAGCAGGTTCGGCCTGATAGAATGAGGAGACAGGAGGTGATTTGGGCCGAACCTCCCACGCGGGAAGGTAGCTGGGCTCGAAAAAATGAATAGCCCGCAGACGCAAGGGAGTAGGATCTGCCATAGGAAGGAACATGTGGCGCAAAGGCAGCAGGGGTAGAAGAGGCCGCCTGCTAGGCTGAATGATGAGATGGTGGGGATAAGGGATGCTTGCCTTTGGCAGTGGCCAGAAACTCCCGAACTTGGTCCGGGCTCAATGTGGGAGGAGCTGACTGAATTGGTGTGCGGGTCGTCCCCCCGGGAGAGAGGGGGGCGAGATTGACCATCAACGTCGTAGGGGGCTGGATGTGCCCGGAGGGTGGCCGCAACAGGTTGGGCCACATCCTCAAGAAGCCCGATGGGCAAAGAGTCGCCGGCGAGGACAACGGAAATGGTCCATGCCGAACAAAGGATTGTGATATAATACAAAATTGGAGGGGACTGACTAGAACGACCTAGACAAGACGCATGCACAACCCCTAGACAATTAGGGGGGACGACACATTACCAAACATTCCTAGACCCTAACACACAAGAAAGGACTATGAGATAGAAGGGGTGTACCAAACGCACTCAAGTTAACATGATTACCATCAAATTTTTAGGGTTCTTACTTGACCTTTAACGGATTGATTAATGAGATTTCACTCGATCAATAGGGACCCTAATAGGTAAGGACTCAAGTACTTCGGTGACACTAAGGGGACGCACAAACTCATGCGTAGGATGGCCTGAACTATGGGTACAACGGGTACAACCAGCCCGACGAACCACAACGTGCGTACAGCCACGAGGACTTACGGAGGCCCTCGGTAGGAGGCCCTGGTCAGCCCACGAGTTGCTCGTAGGTGAGAGGGTCTACTCTACCAAGGGAAAACCTAATAAGCACGGATCAGAAGTGTATGCATGAGCCTAAGTGCACCAAGGTGCATGCAATTCTATCCTAAACTAACCACAAACAACTGCAGGTCTCTGCTGAAATCACGACGACCAGATACGTCGCGACCTATCGCAACCGAGTATTCCATCGCGATCGCGATACAGGGCATAGAAACCCACAGTCACACGCAAACATAAGCAAACAGACTAACCTAGGACACAATACAATCATGGAATAGACTAAAACACACAGCAATACTCACTAAGCATACAGAAACCGGCGCATGGATTAAAAATAGTAACAAACAGTGTGTACCTGAAGGCGCGGCCTACAATACCAAGCCACACGATCGCGGCCCCGATCAGCCGCGACACGATCCGAAATCAAACAGCAAATAAAGGAAAATTCGAACCTAGCAGGATTCTAACATACAGGAACATGTTGTAACTGGCATAATAGCATGAAGAAGGTATGGATGCACTCTCAGTGAAAAAATAGTGCCTAGGGAGAGGGAGACGCGTACCTGAATTCACGTACGCCTTTATGGACGCATTAGTGTCACGACGGCGCGATGTGCCGCGTTAACACCCGAGCGCAGAAAGGCAGAAAAAGACACAGAAGCACACATAACAGGGTTCTACAAAGCACTTAAACAGATGAACATGGCAGGCAAACAGGCAAAATCGATGAGGCTAGCACTGAAGGTCCCACCATGATCGCCAAAAGGTGTAATCAAGGGGTTTTGCCCCCTCGAAACACACAACACTTCTTTTTAAGAGCTTAAAAGATGTAACATGAATTAAAGGAAAGTGTGATCGCCACCTAGATAGTTGCCATGATTAAGAACTATGTAGGCTAACTATGCTAGGAAGGGAGAGTGAACGGGGCACTGACCTTTGTCGCGACGGGTCTCCCCGCCGTGAGATTCTGGTGTCGCGACGCCCCACCAGGGTGCATTATGTTTGTCGAGACGCCTTGTCGGCCGCATTCTCTGCAGTGCGGGAGAATAATGGTTGGACCTTCTTCCTACCCTCCGGCCGACTAGAGGTTAAGAGCTCCTCGTCTGATGATGCTTGGGTGCCTGCCAAAACAAAGAAAACAAACAAATAAACCCATTAGAACATATTTAAACCTAGAATCTATCCAAAATGAAAAGAAGAGGGGAACATGGAGGGAACGAACTTGGGGGTGGCTTTTAAACCCCTAGGGTTATAAAACGTAGGATGGGAAGAAGGAATGAGTCCTATCTAAAAGAAAATAGTAAAATGCATGAAAGGAGAAAGGGGAGAGGAGGGAAGAAAGAGTCACGAAAGGGCGACTCCCTGGCTCAGATGGCGTCCTTTGGTGCTGTAAAAGCTGTAGAAGAAGTGGAGGTCGCCCTCTTCAGCACCAAGCTCCATGGATGAGGATATGCATGACTTGGTGAAAAAATGTGAGGAATGAGGGGGAATGAGAGGGCCACGAGCTAATGTCGGGTTCAGACCAGATTTTGGCAGCACTTCGTGTGAAAAGGGGCTCTCCCTTCTCTGAAAGAAGCCTTGCTTATATAGAGTGGAGAGAGAAATCCCATCCTTGGGAATAATCACCCAAAATGAGATGATAAAATCATGTAAATCTGCATGGGAGAGTCCTAGGGTGGTCCCCAAGGGTCCTGGAACCTCAAACCGTGGCCAGAGGGGTTGGGAGGTTTCCTAGGATAGGGATAAGGCCAATAGAGGATAAATAGGAGGTGGTTGCGAAGGCCAGCGCACTCGGCTGTAGTCGCGACAGATCGTAGAGGCGCGACAAGCATAGTCGCGACGGCCATAAGGGCCGCGACCCCATGGCACGTGCATGGATTTGCATGGGCTGTCACAACGGCCATGGGGGGTGCGACAAAGCTAATGCGGCGCTACGACCCGTCGCGTTAAAGAAAATTGATTATTCTTGAATTTCTGACCAATCATTTGAAAGAATAATCAATAATAAGGCACAAGGACTCTTCAGAGATAATTGGACGGGATTTGGGCTTTTAGTGGGCTCAAAGCAAGGCTAAAGAAGGGTCAAGGTGAGTGACCAACTAGGGGCTCATTAAGAGAACAAGAATAATGGTTCGACTTATAGGCCAGAATCGGTGTCTACACCGGTATAGTTGTACCAACTCACATCAGATCCAATAATGGGGTACAGTGGAACATCCCATTATCGGTTCAGATTGAGTTATACACAAAGGACAATTAAATTTCATCAGTTTGCAACGGAATATGAAATTTAATTTTCCATCAACATTGTATTCAAACACCAAGTCTAAAGCATAAAAGAAGAACTACAATAGTCCAAAGTAATGACAGTTCATAAGTCCAAGAATAACACAATGTTCAATTTACAATTTATTCTCACATACATAGTCACTCAAACACACTCCCAATATAAAGAACCAAGCCTCCACGTCCTTACGCTCAGAGTCAAAATGGCCTGAAATGTTAATCAAGTATGAGTCTACTAGACCCAGCAAGCAGCGAGGAAATACAGTTCAAGATTTATCATATATTACTTTTTAAAACATGATAACATATCCAATTACTTATCCTTGATACAATATAGCTCTTACCTATCAACATACTCTAAATCATTGTCAATCATTCTTTACACAGGATGGTTATTTATCATGTGAGGAAAACAATTCATATAACATGTGGATTTCATCATGTAATAAGACAAAGCATTTAAAATATCATGTGGCATGGCATATAGACAAATCTTGTAACATGTAGTCAATGTCATGTAGCATGTAGTCAATATCATGTAGCATGTAGGTATAGTTGCCAAGACATAGCCCCCACTATTAATAGAGATCATGTAGAGTGTAACATTCACTTATCACCTAGGCAAAACAGTGATGAACTCTTAGTTATTGCATAATACCGGGGGAAGTCCTCCCCACCTTACCAGTAGAATATGTCTACCTCCAGGCTTTCAATCCGTTGTGCAGCAACCTGATTTTTGAAAATAATAAAAAAAAATTATAATTAATAAAAACAAAAGCAATTAGAAAATTAATAAAAGAGAATAAATAACCCATTAAATGAAAAGAAGTAATGGCTTTGTTAAATGGACCCATTAGAAATTAGTGGGCCAAATAGGGATTTTTAAAGGAAGAATAATAGTAAAATACCTTAATTCGTAATTGAATTATTACTTAAATAGAAAAGAGGTATTTAATACATTAAAATGGAGTTTGAGTTGGATTGTGATTCCTAAACCTACCCTAATGGGTTGGCCACGAATTTAGCTCTCATCCTAACCCAATTAGGAGTTCTCATGCTTAGAGGGGAGAGGAAATAGGAAATCTCGAAATTAATAGTAATTAGAGTCCTATTAGGAAATAGAAAGGGAGAGACATAATACTGTCTTTAAGCCCCCATGGCCGGCCCTAGCTCGTACCCAAGACTTGTTGGACCAGGAGAGAGGCCAAGGAGGAGGGATTTCGTGGGAAGAAGCACTTCTCAAGCTCTCTCTCTCGTTCTTCAATTTCTATCCCTAGAATAGGAAATCATCCAAAGGTAGGCATTCTCACGAGCATAAACCATGAAAATTCATCTGTAGGATGTTGCGTCCATCAGGAACAAAAGCCCTTTGGTTTCATAATTTTCCATCGAGCATATCTTTTGTTCTTGATTTTTCATGTTCTGCAACTTACATGACCCCGAACCCTTTTCAAAAATCTAGATCTCCATGTACCCTCTATCCCATGCCACGGAAATTTTACTAGAGAAGCTGATGGCTATTAGGGATCGTTTGCCCCTGAAAGCCCTAATTTTCATGCATCCTATCTTGCAAATTAATTCTTGCATCTCAACTGTTCTCAGTATTCTATTCTCCATGTTTGATTTGATTAAAGCTTATCGAACTATGCTTGTTTTCCAATTCATAATTATTGTAAGTACCTATGTGAGTCTAGATCAATTTCCAACTGGTTTTAGGATTTTCAATCACTTGTACAATTAGTTATGATTTTTGAACATCCCTGTGTCAAAACATGGTAGTTTGGACCAGAACTAAGAACATGTCAGATCTCTGTGGGACTCAGGCCAAGGACCTGAGAACGCGATAGCCCGATAGGCCCCGTTCTAAGGCAGATCGCGACAAGAATCATCGTCGCGATCTGATCACGATAGGACCACCGTTGCGACCTGACCTTCTGGTCTGACAAACCTTCCCCCTTCTTCATATGAACCCGTCGCGTCTCTTCTTTTGCACTGACTGACCATCGCGACCCGTTAACGACCCTGTCGTGTTCTCTATGCAGGCCCTGTCGTGACCCTTATAGGGACCTGTTGCGTTCTGCACTTTTTCATGAAACCCCCTATTTTTGCAAGTCTTGTTTTTCTACAGTGATATCATGCTCTGCTAACCCTTTTGAACATAGTAAACAGAACTGTAAATCTTGAACTTATTTTAATAAAATAAAAGCCATGCACATGACCCTTTCGTACTCCATGATTCTCTATGTCACATGCACACACTTTGAACCATCCAAATATGGCTTAATTTGGCATGAAATTATTTCATAATGTATCTGGTAATTTGTATCTTAAATTGCCATATTTTAATATACTTGTCTATCGTTTCTCGCGTTTTTTGGGAATACCGTTATCGACGCTGCATTGTTCTAGAATTCCTCTAGAACTTCGAGCACTTTGTTTCTATATACACTCTCTCTTGACTTGGACGAACTCTCCGTTGGATACTCTTTTTTCCGGACTGGACTAGAGTCTTTGTTCAAGGCCTCCGTAAGTCTCCTCTATCTATGGATTCACACATGGTCGACGAGCTGGTTGTACCCTAACACCTATTACACCCTTTAGGGATCAATATGATTCCAAACGGCTATTAGAAGTTCGCTCTTCTCTAGAATCATGCCGGACCTCTAGACTTGTGCTTAACTTGGCCAGTGGAAGAGTCGTGAGTTCCACCTGACTGCCAACACCGACGCGCATGTTGTGCAACTGTTACTATCGCTCGTTCCTCGACGTTTCATGTGCAATGTCCACTAGCTCTCATCTATACTCTACTTGCTCATCTATTCACGTTCACTCTACTATCTCGTCTATTCATCTAGTGCTCTCATCTATTTCTTGGTACTCTATATTGGCCATCGACTAATTGTCTAAAGATAAACAATATAACCAATGCCTGGCAATATATAAAGGGCTCGATCTGGTCCTGGGATGTGCACTCGAAAGTGCTAGTGCCCATGGGAGTTAATGATCAAAGTGTTTGACATTACACGCGAGTGCTATCTATCTCGACTATCTAAATGACAATCAAAAGTGCTATATTCTCTCGTTGAAAAAAGTGCTATATTCTCTCGTTGTCTGTTGACAACAAATGCTATACTATACTCATTGTGCTATCGATATACTTGTGCTATGGCCATCTTGCTATTTGTGCTATACTCGACTCTTGTGCTATATTTGGAAACTTGTGCTATTTCTTTCATGTGCTATCTTGCTATCTTTTACTTGACTCTCTCGCTCTATCATTAGTTACTCTGCCTTTAATGCATTAACTATTTAAAGCTTGCTTGACTATTGAGATTTAAGTCCTACTGGGCGTTATCGCTCACCCTGCGTTATTTGTCATTGTGTTTTCAGGTGAGACCAAGGATGAACTATACACTCAAGAGGAGGGGAACGACCAGGAGTGATGTCAAGAGTCCTAGTGTCCTAGTACTATGATAGAGTCTTAGTTTAGTCTTTTGCTTTATTTCAATGTATTGGGCCCTATAGATTGGCTCTGATATTAGTGGTTGTAACTAGACATTGGAAAGTTATTAATGAGAAGAATTTTCCTTAGTATTACTCATTGTGTAATGGTTTGATGTCCAGTACTTGCTCTGTACCCGTTTACTTGCAACTGCCTCGCGTTCCGATATTCCGCATTGGGGCATGACAGTTTTGTGGTATCAGAGCCTAGGTTTTCTTAAGTATAGGATGATCTAGGTTGACCAGTCTCGACTAGAGTCAATTATCCTACCTATGTGAGTTGTGGTTAGAGCCAAGGGTAAATAGCTAAATTGAACTCACACACGCACGAATTAAAATCCACATCAATATCATGACAATAAGTTATTTTGTAGGAACTAAGCAATCAAGATGACGGCTGAACGTGCTCAAATGAGGGGCATGCAACAGACCATCCAAGAACTGATGTGCGCAATTGTGCAAGCTACCCAGGGAGGTGGCAATCGTGGTGCAGGCGACCTGCATCGTAACTTTCGGAGTCTAAACCCACCTAGGTTCAGTGGATCCACGGATCCGGATGAAGCAGAACACTGGCTCAAAGAAACGAGTAGAATCTTCTGTGTCATGCAATGCGCAGCGGGGGATAAGCTGCTGCTGGCCACATTCCAACTTGAAAAGGACGTCCGCGCTTGGTGGGAGTCTGTGAAGCGACCAGAGCTAATGGTCAGTTCACCTGGACCGAGTTCAAAGAAGCTTTTAACTCCAAGTATTCTCTGAGTGCGTCCAAGAAAGGAAGGCTGTAGAATTCGCTGCTCTGAAGCAGCGGAGCTTGACTGTGGCCGAATATGAAGCCCAGTTCTCTAGACTGGCAAGATATGCTGAACACCTGGTGAACATGGAGAGAATGAAGGCTAAGCACTTCCTCAACGGCCTTAAGCCTCAGTATATCACCCAACTGGCACCTCTCGACATCCAGACCTACACCGAGATGGTGAAAAAGGCTCAACTGCTGGAAGATGCTACAGACTTCACCGACCATATCAAAGGGAAGTTGTGAAAAAGGAAATGACCTCGGGTCAGTCATCTGCTAATTCGAACAATGGCAAGAAGCATCCCTTCAACATCATGGAGGGACCCAGCCAAGAAAGGAAACCTAAAGTTATTGTCCCCAACACTCAAACAAAGAGTAACTGCAAGCATTGTGACAAGCCAGGTCACATTGTTGACGAGTGCTGGAGGAAGGCTGGCGCATGTCTATGTTGTGGAAGCCGCGAGCACTGCATCCCCGAGTGCCCGCTGCTGAAAGAACATGAGAGGCGCCCTAATGCGCCTAAGAAACAGGGAAGACTACAAGCCCTGCATGAGGAGGAACCCGCTACGGACGGTGGGGTGGTAGAAGGTACCCTACAAGTTTTCTCCTTATCAGCATTTGTTTTATTTGATACTGGAGCAACTCATTCTTTTATATCTCAACACTTTGCTGATACCCTAACTGCAAAACCTATATCCATGGGTGTGAGTTCTCTGTCACAACGCCACTAGGAGAGACGGAGAAATTGAACAAATACTTTCCATCTATCGATGTAATGATCGGAGACCATAACCTAAAAGCCGACCTGGTGTGTATGCCCATGGAAGGCTATGATGTAATTTGGGGAGCCGACTGGTTGTCCACATATGGGGCAAGTGTCGACTGTAAGAAAGAGAGGGTTACCTTAGTGACTTCCTAAATTGGCATTATCTGGGATTAGACATAAGAGACGGATGTCTCTAATCTCCGCCATCAAATCCCATAATATGATAAGGAAATGTTGCATTGCTTTCCTTGCGGCCGTAGTAGTGGAAAAGAAGGGTTCTAAGATAGAAGACATCCACATAGTCCAAGATTATCCCGAAGTGTTTCCTGAAGATCTGCCAGGGATTCTCCCGGAACGAGATGTCAACTTCGCCATAGAGTTGATTCCTGGAGCTGCTCCGGTATCGCGTCAACCGTACCGGATGTCACCTGCTGAGCTAAAGGACTTGAAGACGCAGCTGATGGAGCTATTAGAGAAGGGGTTCATTAGACCGAGTACTTCCCCACGGGGAGCACCTGTGCTATTCGTCAAGAAGAAAGATGGATCGATGAGGTTGTGCATCGACTATCGTCAACTCAATCATCTCACATCAAGAACAAATACCCGTTGCCCAGGGTCGATGAACTATTCGACCAAATATCAGGAGCTCAATATTTCTCCAAGATCGATCTTCGATCTGGCTATCACCAAATGAGGATCAAGGATGACGATATGTTCAAAATAGCTTTTAGGAGCAGGTATGGACATTATGAATTCGTCGTTATGCCTTTGGTCTAACCAATGCTCCTGCAGCCTTTATGCAACTCATGAACAGCATATATCGGCCATACCTTGACAAGTTCATGGTCGTCTTCATCGACGACATCCTTATTTATTCAAAGACCAAAGAAGAGTATGAAGAACACCTGAAGATTGCATTGCAAGTCTTGCGAGACAACAAACTGTACGCAAAGCTTAGCAATTGTGAATTCTAACTCGAAGAAGTGTCCTTCTTGGGCCATGTCATCTCAAAGGACGGCATCTCAGTTGATCCCTCCAAAGTCGAAGCTGTACTCAACTGGGAGATACCAACCAACATCACTGAAATCAGGAGCTTCCTAGGACTGGCTGGCTACTACAGGCAGTTCATCAAGGATTTCTCCAAGATCGTCGTTCCTCTCACGCGACTAACACGAAAGGAGAATCCATACTCCTAGAGTAAAGAGTGTGAGAAAAATTTTCAAACTCTTAAAGATTGCCTAACCTCAGCACCTGTCCTCGCTCTACCAATAGAGGGAGAAGGTTTCTCTTTCAACACCGATGCCTCAGGGATTGGGCTAGGGTGTGTACTGATGCAAAAGGAGAAAGTCATCGCCTACTCTCCTCGACAACTGAAGACTCATGAAGTCAACTACCCCGTGCATGATCTGGAGTTGGCTGCCGTGGTCTTCGCCTTAAAAATCTGGAGACATTACCTCTATGGGGAGAAGTTCACTATCTATTCAGACCATAAAAGCATGAGGTACTTATTCTCCCAGAAGGAACTCAACATGAGACAGAGAAGATGGTTGGAATACCTAAAAGATTTCGACTTCAACATCCAATACCATCCAGGCAAGGGAAACGCCGTGGCTGATGCTCTTAGTAGAAAGCCGATGGCATCTGTTTCAAGTCTAGTCCTTGGCGAGATGCAACTACTAGAACAATTCGCAAGGTTAGACTTAAATATTGAACATAGGGATGATCGAGTCTTGGTTGCCAATATCAAGATTCAATCTGATCTGCTAGAGGAGATCAAAGCTCAACAAGATGATGATCCATTCTTAGTTGTATCAAGGAAACTTTAGCCAAAAGACCGGACTTTGCCATGACGAAGATGGAAGGCTTGTCTTTCAAGGAAGGACATGCGTTCCTGACAATGAAGAACTGAAGAGAAGATTAATGGATGAGGCTCACAAGACGAAGTACACTATTCATCTTGGAGGTACCAAAATGTATCAAGACATGAAAAGAACATTTTGGTGGCCGAACATGAAGAGAGAGGTAGCTGAACATGCCGCACACTGCCTTACTTGCCAACAAGTAAAAGCGGAAGACATGCGCCCTGCTGGTGTACTCAGACCGCTAGATATCCCGGAATGGAAATGGGAAAGCATTGGCATGGACTTCATCATGGGTTTACCCAAGACTCGTGGTGGACTCGACGCCATATGGGTCATTGTGGACCGACTAACCAAATCCGCCCATTTTCTGCCTATAAAGATTAAGTGGTCGGTGGAGGTACTAGCTGCCCTATATGTCATGGAGATAGTAAGACTGCATGGAGTTCCATCATCTATTGTCTCGGATCGAGATCCGAGATTCACATCTAATTTTTGGAAAGGACTGCAAGGTGCACTGGGTACTAAACTCAACTTTAGTACCGCATTCCATCCACAATCTGATGGGCAGGCTGAAAGAACCAACCAAATAGTGGAAGACATGTTGAGAGCTTGCACTATAGACTTCCAAGGATATTGGAACGAACACCTATAGCTTATTGAGTTCGCCTATAACAACAGTTACCAGGCGAGCATCAAGATGACACCATTCGAAGCACTACGGAAGGAATTGTAGATCTCCTACATGCTTGAATGAGGTTGGAGAATAGCAGTGGCTAGGCCCAGACATGGTGCAACGTACCACAAAGGACAACAAGTGATTAGAGATCGGCTTAAGACTGCTCAGTCCAGACAAAAGAGCTATGCCAATAAAAGAAGGCGGGACTTATAATTCCAAGTGGTGATCATGTGTTCTTGAAGGTGTCACCTACTCGTGGCATCCAAAGATTTGGTGTGAAAGGAAAGCTTAGTCCTATATTCATTGGTCCTTTTGAAGTCCTCGAAAGGATTGGTGAGGTTGCATACTGATGGAAAATCCTCCAATGATGATTCCTTCATCGGAGTTATTGGTTCCTCATTCTCAAGATATGGGAGGTTAGGAAGAGGTTGTCCACATTCAGAATACGTTGCATGGTCTGCATGGTGCAAGTTCGGAGGGGAGGTTGGGTCCTGAAGGACCTCCTGCAGAAGTTATGGTTACTGGTTTGCAGGGAGTTCAGGAAGTAGAGGGAGTTATGGTTACTGGTTTCCAGGGAGATGAGGAAGTGGAGGAACAATTGCATCCCACGTTGCATGGTTTGCATGGAAGCTCTATCGAGGTTCGTCTGCATGGATCCCAGTCTGATAAGAGTTTCTTCAAGCGCCGGCAGCTGGGGACGTGTCAGGCAGGGTATTTCCGGGATGGCCCCTGCTGGAGAAGAAGAAGTCATGCCAAATTTTGCTATTCTAATTTTAATTCTCAGATTCGATTCTTCAAAGATGGCTATTCTGGCTAATACGGAGAATAAATTCATGCCTCTTATGGTTACTCAAACTAAGGAGGGTCAGAAAGAAAAGGTGGGCGCCAGGACTCGCTCCAAGGCGAAGGCAGCTGCGGGCTCTTCCTCTGGTTACTCGTCCTCATGAACCCTTCCATTTTATACTGGAATATTGGGGCGTTGCGAACCTAGCCTCTCGGCGTTCTCTTAGGAGACATATCAATAAAAATAGTGTGGATTTCCTGGCTATTGCTGAGCCTATGGTTCCTATGGACAGAGCGGATTCTGTACGCTCATATCTTGGTATGGATTTAGTAATTGGTAATACTTGTGACAATGCTAAATTATGGGTCTTATGGCGGCACTTTCCTTTTGAAATGGTTCAGTGTTCTGATCAGCATATCACTATGGCTGCAGTTAAAGATGACATGGTTCTCCTTCTCATTACGATAGTGTATGCTAGCTGCCATGCAGATAGAAGACGCCTTCTGTTTGATGAGTTGCAGACCTTTTCCATTAATGTGGAGGTTCCATGGTTAGTGGGGGACGATTTTATTGTGTCTCCCTCTTGCGGAGAAGCATGGTGGCTTCTGTCAACTTGAATGGTATGATGGATTTCAATGCATTTATATCTGGTGCATCTCTGTCGGATATGGGCTATATTGGCTCTAATTTTACTTGGTTGAACAACCGCACTGGGCTAGCGTCAGTCAGGGCCAGGATGGATAGATTCCTATGCAATTCTTTTTGTGGTGATACATATTCTAGCCTCCATGTTAGGCTCCTCCCAAGAGGTCCTTCGGATCATGCCCCCCTTCTCCTCACCTTACTTGCTATAACCCGCCCCCCTGCTAGGTTCATATTTCATTCCATGTGGTGTTCCCATGAATCTTTTAAGCAAACTGTAAAAGCTGCCTGGGAGGCTTCTACTAGATGGCATTACAATCCTTTTGTGGTCTTCACCTGAAGCTAAAGGCGGTCAGAGCTGCTCTGCGTACCTGGAATAAGCAAATTTTGGCAACATTAATGACAATCTGACCGGCATGAAGAGCTGGCTAGGGCTGCGCAACAGGCGTTTGATGTTGATCCTTCTCCGGATAATAGGTCTGCTATGGGTGCAGCTAATGCTAACTTGAGAAAAGCTATAAGTTGTGTGGAACTTTACTGGGCTCAAAAAGCACATATGCAATGGTTAGATAATGGCGATAAAAACACAGCGTTTTATCATGCAGTGGTTAAAGGGTACATAAGGTGCAATTCAATCCACAGGCTTCAGGTGGCGGGTTCCTGGTGCGAGGACCATGAGGTTCTTAAGTAGGAGGCTATTAATTTCTTTGGGTCTCTCCTTCAATCCTCTGACCATGCAATTGATGAATCCCTCCTTCATGTCATTCCCAATATGGTAACTGATGAACAAAATAGAAGTCTCACTGCTATTCCTACCAAGGAAGAGATCAAAGCGGCGGTTGGAGTTTGAATGCTAATAGTGCCGCTGGTCCTGATGGGTTCACTGGTCATTTTACACCTCTTGATGGGATGTAATTCAACAGGAGGTTTTTGATGCGGTTATTGGCTTTTTCAATGGGTTACCCATGCCTAGAGGGGTGACCTCCTCTTTGATTGCCTTGGTCCAAAGATTGATAACCCTACTTCTTTTGGGGATATAGACCTATCAGTCTGTGCAACTTTTGTTACAAAATTGTGTCCAGGATTTTTTGTGATAGATTGGTAATATCCTCCCTCAAATCATCTCTGAAGAACAAGGGGCTTTCGTAAAAGGCAGAATTATTCTGGATAATATATCCCTTGCTAGACAACTGGTGAGAGATATAGGTAGAAGGTTAGAGGTCACAATGTGATGTTTAAGCTTGATATCAAAAATGCTTATGACATCGTGGAGTGGGACTTCCTCTTTGCGGTGTTGGGGAAATTTGGCTTTCTCACAGGTTCAATCCTATATTGGCATGTTGATTAGTAACAGTTGGTTCTCTATTTTATTCAATGGCTCGCCTGCTGGTTATTTTCATTCCACCTGGGGTCTTAGACAAGGAGATCCTCTTGCCCTAGCCCTTTTCATCATTATGGAAGAAGCTCTTAGTAGAGGTATCAAGGATCTGGTCTAAACGGGTTACCTCCATCCTTATGCTGATCCTAGAGTTTGCCCGCCGATCTCCCACCTTCTGTATGCTGATGATACCCTTGTCTTTCTTAATGGTGGGATTCATAATGTGAAGAGATTGATTGGTTTCCTTAATAGATTTCTTCCTCCTCTAGACAGCATATTAATTCTGCTAAGAGTAGCTTCATGATCTCGGACAAGGCTCCTGCTCAGGCGGTCACCAGGATTAAAGCGGCCACCGGTTTCATAAGGCAAATAGGTCCCTTGGTCTATCTTGGGTTCCTTTGCGTTCAGGAAGAATTCTTGCTTCAGATTTTAAGCGATTATTCAGAAAATAAATGGAAAAATGACCTTTGAAGCCCAATTATCTCTCAGGCTGGGAGAGTTACTCTGATCAACTCAGTGCTGGCCTCCTTTCTGGTTTACTTGGCAGCCTCTTCCTCCATTCCCATTAGTATTCTTAACTACATTGAGAAAACTGTGCTGCCTTTTTTGGAACGGTACTGATGGCCTGAGAAGATGTCATTGGGTAGCCTGGTCTACTATTCAGCGGCCTACAACAGAAGGTGGGTTGGGTGTTCGCAATATCAAGCTGGTACAAATTGCCTTGGCGGTGAAATCTATTGGAATGTTTACCATGGTTCTTCTTTCTGGGCTTCGTACGCTAGAAGATGCTATTCCCCGGACGGAAATTTTAAGCTCACGGGCATCCTGGGCATTTCTTCCAAAATTTGGACTGTTGCTCATCAACTAGTTCAACATAACACTAGATGGGTTCATGGGAATGGTCAAACATTGATATTTATCGGATGTTGGCTTGGAGATAGGCCTATTACTGATCTGCTTACTTCTATTATGAAGGGGATAGCATCACTCTTCAAGAGGTTATTTCTAACGCTAATCACCCTATAAGATCCCTCCTTCCTACAGGTGTGCTCCAGGGGGTTATTCTAACGAGGATGATGATAAATGCGTCTGGGGGCCTTCTCAAGATGGTCAATTTTCTGTCAAATCTACATACAATCTCGTTCGGCCTGTGGGTGTTTAGAGATTAGCTCTTAAAAAAATTTTGCACAGCTGCTTCTATAGAAGAGCTTCATTGTTTTGTTGGAAACTTATCAACAGAGCAGTCCCTGTGGACCAAAGAATTGCAGAAAGTGGAATTCAGATGGTTTCATGTTGTTCTTGCTGCACATCCCCTAATATTGAGGACTATGACCACCTGTTATCAATGGCGATCTGGCTGCTCCCTTGGAATTGGTCCTCCCACTCACCAAATCAAGGTTCACCTCCACAGTCACATTAAAGTTAGAATATGGAGTTTTTGACAGCCACTAATATCTCTTCTCCTTTTGGTTTCATTTCCATTCACTGCTTCTTCTTATGCTTTGGGAGATTTGGAAGGGGAGATGTGGGGCTAGATTTGATTCCAAAAGACCTTCTGTTGGGACAACGATCAATAATATCAAATTTATGGTTGCTCACTCTCTTGCTAATATTCAATTTAAAGTGGCACCTTCTTCTCAGGAACTATAGGTTCTTCAGTGGTATGGCCTTTCTCCTAAGTTCTCTGCCAAGCAACTAAAGCTCATTCGGTGGATTCCCCCTATTGTTGATTGTTGTTTGAATGTGGATGGCGCTAGCAAGGGTAATCCAGGTGATTGTGGAGGAGGAGGATGCATACGGGATATGAAATTATTTGAAGTCATCTATGATTTTTATTTAATTTTCTGACTCTTCTAAGTATGTGTGATAATGATTTCTCGACTTATTCCTTGATTACGATACTCAGTCGCAAAAACCTTAAACTTAGACCATCTGATTTTCTTTGTATGAATTCTTTGTGGGTCATTAGGGAGTATTATTTAGAGTTGAACTATGGTTTTTTTGAAATTTTCTAATGCGTTTTTGCATGTACGATAATGGCATGTGTGTTTTTGCTATTTCACAAATATTGAATTATCGTTTTCGATTATTTCTAATTTTCTAATTACTGAATTCCGGGTGTTACATCCTCCCCCTTAAAAGAATTTGGTCCCCAAATTCACGTGTTACGAGCTGGACTTATGGAGAATCTAATTGTGAATACTCATAATATAATTATTGATTGATGATGTAACTTCAGGGTCAATAAAAAGTGAATTATAAGAATACCTCTCTCATACCTCCTTCCTTGGTTTGTTCTGCCATTTATTCCCCGAGCTTGATTTCTCCTTTGGGCAATCCTTATCCTTGTGGTCTTGGCTACCACAACAGAAACATTTGTCCTGAAATGTCTAGCACTCCTCGGACCGATGATTATTTTGTTGCAATGTGACATCTTTCTGCAGGAGCGAGAACTAGTTTCTTATTGCACTTCTTGCACCTCTTTCTCTTGTGCGATCTGTTACTATTGTTGGGCCATTTCTCTCTGGCTATAGGTTTGGAGTTTCCTGTGGTTGTAATTTGTTCTTTCTTATTAGTTTTGCCAACTCCTTTGTCATCCATAGACCTTTCCTTTCCATTGTATCTCCCTTAGCCATTATTAGGGCATCCTCTAACAGTTGAGCAGCTTGTCGTAGTGCTCTGGTTAATCTTTGGACCGATCTCTGTTCGTCCATAGATGTTGTAGGTATATCCTCCATTGCTGTTTATTTAAGTTCCTTCAAAATAAATTATCACACAATCAGTCTTCTTTACTCCTTGTTAATACCTTGTAATCTTACAATATTTAGTCACTAATTAAGATTTTGGACTTAGCCCTGTTTCTACCCAATCTCACCAGGTAGGTATAGAGTCTTGACACAAGTTGAGGGTTCTAATGACACTTATCCTATCATTCCTGATTGCCTAGGACTTAGGAAAAGCTCAGGCTCTAATACCAACTGTCACGCCCGATATTTAGTAGCAGAATAAATACTAGGGTGCGTGAGCGATACAAATAGACGTATCACAGTTGAGTAACGTAGAGTAACAATTAATATAACAACACATTTGTGATCATAATAATGTCATCAAAAGTACTCTTTATTCCATTTCAATCCACTAGTACAACCTTACATAAAAAGAACCAACTAAGGGTCCATTATTCAAATATAATCCAGGTAAAGGGTCCATTATTCAAATATAATCCAGGTCGTAGCTTTGGTTCTCAGTTTATTTCCCTTGTGTGCAACGCTGGCACCTCGACCATGTATTATCTCACTGTTGTTTATGCGGACTGCAACCCAGTTGTTAGAAAAGAGCTTTATGGGAGTCTCCTCCTGCTTACGCAATCTAAGGTCCCTTGGATCGTTGCGGGGGACTTTAACTGTGTCTCACAACCTTCTGAGAAGCTTGGTGGTAATCTTCCTAGCACAGTTTCTATGACTGATTTCAAAGACTTCACTATGGCAGCTAGTTTGTTTGATGCTGGGTATGTCGGGTCTTCTTTCACTTGGTCCAACAATCGAACTGGCATGGCTTCGGTGAGGGCCAGATTAGACAGGGTTATGTTTAACAACCTTTGGCAGGACAATTTTCGGATATTTTAGTCCGTCATCTTCCTCGTGGTGTTTCAGATCACTCACCGTTGTTTGTATGTCAAAAAACTGTTGATAAGGTTCCCAGTCGTTTCATTTTTCAGGATATCTGGGCTTCTCATGACTCCTTTCTATCGGTGGTATCAAATGCTTGGTGTGGGGCTCAATGACTCTATTAAAGCTGCCGAGTCTTGCGCCATTCAAGTAGAGAATGATTTCGATTCTAACCCATCCAAAGTTAACATAATTGCTATGTCTGCTGCCCATGCTCATCTTCGACGGGTTCTTATCAACGAGGAAAAGCTTTGGAGTCAAAAAGCTAGAATGGATTGGATGTTGAATGGTGATAGAAACACTGCCTTCTATCAGGCTGTTGTTAAAAACAATAGAAGGAGGAACTATATTCATAGACTCAAGATCCTGGGTTCTAATCAATGGTGTGACGATCTGGATGATCTTAAAGAGGCTGCATCAACTTTTTTTGAAGGTTTATTGACTTCTGAGCACACGGTAGTGAATGAACATCTTCTTCAGGTTATCCCTCAACTTGTTACTCCAGAGCAGAATTCTTCTTTGTGCGCAATTCCCAGAAGTGATGAAGTTTTTGCTGCTGTCAAAACCATGAATGGGAAGGCAGCTCCTGCCCTAATGGCTTCCCGGGTTTTTCTATTCCATTTGTTGGGATATTGTTGGTGAAGATGTGGTGTCTGCGGTGCAAGACTTCTTCAAGGGGTATCCTTTACCCAGGGGGGCTACCTCTTCTGTTATCGCCTTGATCCCTAAAACCAAAGACCCTAAAACTTTCAGTGATTTCAGGCCGATCAGTCTTTGCAATTTTTGCTATAAAATCATTTCTAGGATTCTCAGTGATCGTCTAACCTGCATTCTGCCTCTTATTATTTCTGAGGAGCAAGGGGCCTTCGTCAAAGGACGTTCCATTATTGAAAATGTGTCCATTTCTAGACATATGATGAAGGACATCTGCAGAAAGGTTCGTGGTAATAATGTTATTTTCAAGCTAGATATGATGAAAGCTTATGACAGGGTATAGTGGAATTTCTCTTTGCGGTGCTTCGGAGCTTTGGTTTCTCTTCTCGTTTGTATCCTTTGTGGGAATGTTGATAAGCAATTGTTGGTTTTCCATCATTTTCAACAGTCAGCAGGTGGGATATTTCAAATCTTCTAGAGGTCTAAGACAAGGGGACCCCCTGGCCCCGGCTCTCTTTATTATCATGGAGGAGGTCCTTAGTAGGGGTCTGCAGTTTCTATTTTCTTCTGGAGTGGTCAGTCCTTTTAAGGGGCCCAGGGCGTGTGTCTCCATTTCACATCTTCTTTATGCGGATGACACTCTTGTCTTTCTCAACGACCAGTCTAATAACATTAGGAAGTTACTGGATTTCCTGAAAGTATGCGAGGCCTCCTCCGAGCAGAAAGTCAATGCATCCAAAAGTTGTTTTGTTATTTCGCCTAAAGCACCTGCTACCACGGTTCTTCGTATCAAAGCTCAAAACAGGTTTCAGAAGACAGGAAGATGCTTTATCATATCTGGGAGTTCCACTTACCACCGGCCGTACTTTGGTTTCCCATTACAAACATATCATGGACAAAGTGAATAACAAACTGGACTCTTGGTAGTCCAAAATGCTTTCCCAAGCGGGGCGGGTTACCATGATTAACTCTGTCCTTTGCTCCATTCCTATTTATCTTGCTTCTGCTACTTGCTTACCTAGGTCCATTCTCCAGTATATTGAGCGGACCTGTGCCTCCTTTTTCTGGAATGGGGCAGATGGTATTAGGCGCAGGCATTGGATTTCTTGGGAGAGCATTAAGTGCTCGAAGCAGGAAGGTGGTCTCGGTGTTAGAAACATGTGGCATGTTCAAGTTTCCCTTATGGCCAAACTTATATGGAATGCTTTGCATGGTCAGTCTTTGTGGTCCAAGTATGCTAGAAGCAGATTCCTTAAGTCTCCTTTTTCTAAGGCTACTAAGGCTTTTCCCACTGGTATCTCTAAAGGTGTCTTCAACGCTGCCAGAATCCTTATCCTGCAGAATAGTAGATGGGTACTTGGTGATGGTAAGGATATTGACATTCTGCACCATACATGGGTTGGCAGACTTCCGCTTATTGAATTTTATCCCAATTTTAACCAACAAGCATTCTTCTCTGTTAAAGATGTGGTTGACCATGATGTGCATCCATTAAGGAGTTTTGAGCCTATACGCCTCTTGTTGGACAAGATTAAGCTGTCGGATGTCCCAGATACATGTGTTTGGACTGCTAATGCGTCTGGTATTTTCTCTACCACTTTCGCCTTCCAGCTGGTAAGACCGAAGGGTGTTCATCGTTCTGCTCTGCTCAACATTTGGCATAATTCTTTTAACCCAAGAGCTTCCATGTTTGGTTGGCGGATCTTGCACCGTGCGGTCCCCACGGACGATCGCATCTCTAACTGTGGCATACCGTTACCTTCTGCATGCTCCTGTTGCAAGACTCCTTCCATTGAAAACTTGGACCATTTACTCCTTTCAGGAGAGATTCCTGCCTCACTGTGGCGCTGGGCAAGTCCCCTCCTTCCTGTCAACGTTATGGGTCCTCACATCACGTCTTCCCTGTGGAAACTTATCTCTGTGACCAGCTGCAATTCTGCTTCGGGTTTTATTGCCATTTATGTTGTTTTGTTACTGCTGTGGGAAACATGGAAATTCAGATGTGCAAGGCGTTTTGATGAGAAGACCAAACCCTTGAAGAGTATTATTTCTGACATCAAATTTGCTGTTAATGTTGCCATCCAGGGAATTATTTTCAAGAAGGAATGTACCCAGAACCAACTTAGTGTTCTACAACACTTTGGTTTTAAACCGACTGTCAAACTGAAGGCGCCTAAGCTCGTCAGGTGGTGTCCTCCCCAGCATGGTTTTAGTCTGAACGTCGACGATGCATGTAAAGGTAACCCTAGCCCTTGTGGAGGAGGAGGATGCATTCGTGATCCTAATGGCGACATTCATCTTGGTTTCACTTTCTACTATGGTCAAGGTAACAGCATGATCGCGAAGGTTCGTGCCCTTTACGATGGATTAAGGCTAGCTGACTATTTTGGCTTTCCTATTTCCATCATTTATTCGGACTCCCTTGTGCTGGTGAACTCCTTTAAATTAAACAAGTCCCCTTCTTGGAAGTGTGCTTGGTGGTGGAGAGTCGCTAAGTCCTTCCTCAGCAGAACCTCCATCCAGCGTTGTCATGCTTTCAGGGAGACCAACAGGGTGGCAGATGCTTTGGCTTCTTATGCTTGTGACAGACGTGGTGGTTCTAACTTTCACAGTTGCTCAACTCTTCCATCTATTTGTAAAGGCCCAGCTTTGCTCAATAAAACAGGCCTCCCTTCTTTGTTGGTTTAACATCTGTATTTTCAGGGGTATGCTCTGGAGTTGCCCTGTAAATGTTTTCTTTCTGAATGGAATAAAATTTATGGTAAAGGAAACATCCAGGGGAGTGAGAACATTATCTCCTTCTGGGAGATAGTGCACTTAGCTAGACTGTCTTCCTTGTACCACTCTTGATTAAAAAAAAAAAAAAACTTCATGAAAATGTTCACTAATACATAAACTACTCGAATGTCTATTCCTAATACTTCATCTCCTCATATGCCGGGTGATCATCACTCTTGCCCTGCCCCATCGTACTCCACGATATCCTCATCACTACCTGAAAAGGGCAGGATGATAGGGGAGAGAGAACTAGCTCAGTAGGATTTACATCTCAATGTGCGGGCACTAATATACATGATTAAATTTTAAATAGGCAGATATGCACATGAACATGATGACAATGCATGCAATACTAACAGGTCCAATAGCTGAATAGAACGAATATCATATCAAATGGAATACTAAATTTCATATGCAATGGATAGGTAATTCAAGATTTGAATCATATCAAAATGATTTGGCCATATTCACACAGATATCACATATTCACGTGATCAGACGTATCGTATCAAACTTATCATATCATATCAAACGAAGGCACATTCACACAATCTTGCGTATTTGTTTGTGCTATGCCAAGCACCATAAGTCCATACTCTCGCGGTTAATAAGTACGTTGGGGCGCTCCTCCCTAGGACCAGACAGGGCCCTTATTGCACATGCATTGGTCAAATGGACCGAAGTCCCATATTGTGCCGAAAAGACATAAACATATTATGGCCACAGAGTTTCAATGACAAGCTAATAGTAATAGGGACGATCATTCATAGAGTCAAGGGATGACAAAAGCTCAAGAGATCAATGGGACAGTATAACGGCGTATCTTATGTTTCATAATTCATTAATGTCTTAACAAGATGGTTACGAATGACAGATCGTACACGGAACATGTGCTCTCTATCTCCAGGGTACTTCATGGTACAACCAGCTCAGTCTCCATGAGGGAATTCATAGAGTGCGGAGACTTACGGAGGTCTTAAGGAAAAGATCGCTAGTCTACCAATATGGAATGACCGGCAGAGAGCTCCCATTCCCCAAGAAGGGTGTGCCTAATCGTGCAAATGTGTAAGTGATGTGTCACGGATCTTTCCTAAACATGTATGCATTGATGAACGAATAATGGAACATCGGAAAGAAAGCACATAAATAAAGAAAAACTCACATGCAAATCATGATGGAAAACATAACTAAAAAGTCCATTCTAATCATGTATTCATCACATGTTCATATCACGTACTCATTATGACAATTCAATATCAAGCTAGATTTTAAGAGGATACTCAAATAAACATAAGATCAATCACAATACATATTAGAATCATATTCATGTCATTACCATTTTCACATGGGTTAATTACTTTTAGAACAGTGCACACTAAGTGACATGCTTACAGACTAAGAGATTAAATATGCTGACTGACTAACCAAAAAGTAAAGTCTCGGGTCTGTCTTTGAATCGCGTCCTACACAGTAGACACTTTTCATCACACGTCGTACAGTTAAACAGGGCTAACTATGAAGAATGTAATTCGCGGCGGCCTACCTGGACGCCTTTTACATTGAATCGCAACGGGATACCCATCGCGTTCATGAAAAGCATTAAAATACTAATATAAAAGAATCGTCGGAAAACTTTGAGCGGGAAAACATGGCTAATCGCGTCGGGGGTACCCATCGCGTACTAGACATGCACTGAAGTCCACGCAGTGCGAAGTCCAACGCGAACCATTGACTGGTCAGACGGTTAATCACATCGGATCTCATAGACGTGTTTCACCGAATCGTGGCGGCCAAGGCCGACGTGATACCAGGCACTGGAATCGCGTCGTCTGGTCTGGCCGCGATTCAAACTTCAAAACTGAAACGTACGCACAGGCAGTGATCCTCTTACCAGGCTTATATCTCTCTATCTACTGACATTTAGACAAAACTCTCAACATGAAAGATGACGAGAACAACTAGTAGAAGAATGTTCATGTTTTGGGTTGGATATAATTCAGTCTCAATGTGCATGAAACCTCTTAAGAACAAAAAATGTCCTAAACATACGTGACTTTGTTGCAACCTTCATGTCAGACCTATAACTTGACATCTATGACATTTAGACACAATTCTCAACACCAAACATGACTAGGACGACTAGTAGAACAACTTTCATGTTGTGGGTTAGATCTAATGCGGTCTCAAATCATGTGCAACACATGAAGAATGTAAAAAGCCCTAAACATGCGCAACTTAGGGAAAACGACTAATACTCGATGGATACACATGAAAATTCGGAAAATCAAGTGCATATGAAACTAGACATGCAGCACTACAAGATGGTACATAATTTTTTTAGTCTTGGCCCGAGATCACCTACCTTTAGATGGATGTAAAAGACACAACAACCTAGGTCGATGCAGAGCGAAGTTGAGGAAGAACCATGGTTTCCCCAGCCATTCTCCTCTCCTCCTGCGCCCCAACTTGCTCCTCACGACCCCAACTCAATGCCAAACCTTCCCCAAAAGTTTTGTGGTGATTTCTTATAGTTTTAGGGTTTAATCCAAGCCCTAATGAGACTAGGAAAGGTGGCCTGCGGGATCAGCTGGGTACTTACCAAAATCTGAGATTTCTCCTCCCAAATGAAGTAGCCACATCCAAAGAAAGTGCTAAGCATGGTTGGCCACGATTTGGCTTGCTATGCTTGGCTAATAGCACACTTTTAAACCCTAATTACCCTTCCTAATTACCCCATATTTATAGGTACGATTTTTTTGGGTATTTTCTTGCTCCATTTTTATTCTGGGGCCAAAAGTGATCCATTGGCCCAATTTTGATAATAGTTCATCAATATATGATGTTATAAGTCTCTCCAACATATTTATTTAATTTATAGTTGTGTTATATTTCACGTTAACGGTTTTTCCGACTTTTTTCCTAATTGGATATTTAGTCACATTGTGACATACACTTGGCCAATTGGATTTTTGTTGTGCGAATTTCTTCATGGAACATTTAGTAATAATGTTTGGGGTTGATTTATATTTTTTACGGAATTTTCCGATGTGTTTCTCATGTACGATAGTGGAACGTATTTCTACTATCCGATAATACGGAAATTATTTATTTACTATTTATTTTCATACTTGAATTGTTCATGGGTCATAAGTATCCATTGGTCCAATTTATTTTATGGACTATCCCCACCTATTGCTTGGAGTCAACCATAAATTTTTAATTTAGTTATAATCTCATTTTATACACATCATAAGGGATTTTCCAACTATTTCCTAATTACGATAATAAGTCAGAATAACTCTTAAATATACCCCAAATGACTTTTATTGACCCAAATTTCTTGATGGATCATTAGAGATATTATTTGAAGTCCATCTATGATTTTTATTTAATTTTCTGACTCCTCTAAGTATGTGTGATAATGATTTCCCGACTTATTCTCTGATTACGATACTCCGTCGCAAAACGCCTTAAACTTGGACCATCTGATTTTCCTTTGCATGAATTTCTTGTGGGTCATTAGGGAGTATTATTTATAGTTGAACTATGGTTTTTCTGAAATTTTCTAATGGGTTTTTGCATGTACGATAATGGCACGTGTGTTTTTGCTATTTCACAAATATTGAATTTATCATTTTCGATTTATTTCTAATTACTGAATTTCCCAGGTGTTACACAAAGGATACTTCAACGGTTCAAATTCAATTATCTTCAAAGAATATAAATAGAAGACTGGTGACTCCATGAAAAACAACTTTATCAACCTTTGAATCTTGAATCCTGAAGATCTTTGTCACCTAGAAGAAAGAAGAGCTAGCTCGTCCATTCAAACTTTCTTTTGCTCTTAGCTCTCCACAACAACCTGCTTAGCCTTTGAGAGCTTGTGTAGATCTGAGAGAGTTCTTTGTGTGAAAACCTTTGTCTCACAAACTTCGCCTCAGATCAAGCAGTTTCTATAAGCTTGATCTAGGGGCCACCCACTCCTTACTCATTCTTCTTGAGTGTTCCTCATCGGGTAGAGAAGAGAAGACCCGCTTTGAGTGGGTGGTTGTTCCCTTCGGTAAGAAGGAAGACCTGTTGCATCAGGTGGTTCTGTGCCTCTTCAGATAGAGAAGAGAAGGACAGCTGCGGCTGGATATGTAAGTGTCCTTAAGAGGGATTGTACTCTTGTTTAGTGAAATCTCAAGTTGTTGATTGGGGACTTGACGTAGGACTCCTTGTGACAGGAGATCCGAATCAGGATAAAATTCCTGTTGTCTGTGTGATTGATCTCTTTGTCTTTGCTTTACACTAACTCTAACTATCGAACTTAGTATCTTCTGTCAAAGCATTTTTATTTACAGAAATATTCTAAAAGAAAATTCTAACAATCCATTCACCCCCTCTCTGGGCTTGCTATCTGGGCAACATGTTCGTTCAGAGGTTGTTACCATTACCTGGGACCCCGTCCCCGCAACCAGTTGAGGGAGTTCTCCAGGCGGCGGGTGTTCTCGAGTGTCAGACTCTGGTAGCTGAGGGGAAAACAGTGGTGGACAACGATGTGAGTCATTGAAAAGCTCTCTTGGCTGGGATGGGAGCTGAGGTGGTTTTTGGGTTGTTCTTCTGGCGTGGTCCAGTCAGTCTAGTTATTCACTACCTAGCTCTGAAATGGTTCTGGAGCGGCCATAGAGGGGTCAAGCGTGGGCCGCAACTCGGCTGGGCTTGCGGTTCTTCTCATGTAGTTTTGTGCTCTTGTGGTGGGCTCACTGACCTTACTCTTATGGAGAGGTTGTAGGCAGGAGCCGGCTGGTGAGCAGTGAGTGGCCTATAGGTGCTCCTGACCATCAGAGGCGGTGGGGTGCTGTTGTTGTTGTGTTGACGTTTCTTACGGTGTTCTTTGTTCGTAGGTTGTTGCCATGGCAAGACACGGCGATTATAGCCGAGTCGTGTCTTGCCTGACACTATTGGTTTGGCGCTAGGGCATGGTGCCCTAGGTTACTGTGGTGTTGTGTTGAGTGGGCCCCGACCTAGTCAGAGTTTCCGTGGGCTGGAGAGTGTGTGCTCCCATCCCTGGTCATTGCACCAAGGGTTGGTGTGGAGTGTTCCCCGATGCCAGTACACTTTGGTGGTTTCTGTCTTGGTATTCTTTCGGTGTTCCTTGTGGAGGCCCCGACTTCGGTTCCGTAACTTGTTGCTCAGTGTCATTCATGGTGGCACCTGTCTATGTGACTTCCTGACCTCATGAATGTCTGGGATGGTTGTGCTTGTGTGGTGAGACTCTATTCTCACATTGTTGCTTTGGTGCTTCGTGAGCTCTTTGTCTTAGTCTTTGGTGCCGAGGGTTGCTTCTGCATCATGTCTGACCACTGGTTCTGTGGGAGTTGTGTGTGGCCCGACCCTGGTTGTAGGTCATGGCGTTAGTCTGTTTTTGCTGTTTTGTAGTAGATAGCATAGTCGTTTCTTTAGTTATGCTTTCTAGTGTAGTTGCTTCCGCTTTCTTTGGAGTTCCTACTACTATGGCTGATAAGGGATTGGTAATCTCTACTAGGCCTTGTTCGCAAGGCTCACTCCCCTACTTTCTTCAGGTAGGGCTCGTTGTCGCAAGAGTTCAGGGTTGGACGGTTGGGGTGGTAGTTTGTTACGCATGCATTTCCAGTAGTGTGGGTGTGAGAGCGTGAGAGCTCTTGTACTGGTGTGGGTTGAGAGTTGCCTTTTAGCAAGTCCTCGGGGTATGCCTCTTAGGACTGCACTTTTCTTTTTGTACCTGTACTTTTATTTGGGACATGATGTATAATTTCTTCTTAATGTATGAACTTTCTTGTTAGTTATTTGAATTCATTGTTTATCTCACTAGACTAAATTCTAACCCTTCCGGGTCTTCGGACCCGTGGGTGACACTCTTGGGTTTGGGCACTGAAGGCCTCCGAGTGTCGAAACCTCTCGGGCCGTTACAGTAAGAGAATAATTCCGTGCATGGATTGGGCACGTAGATTCGATATGTTGGACGGAGTGAACCACCGACTCGATCACTCCTGGCAAGGAACCTAAATTCAATACCACCTATTCATCAAGAGAATGGCCAAATGTGGTTTGAACCCGTCCATTATAGTGGTGATGGCCCAAATCAATTTGCACCCCTCATCAACCTATTCTAACCTATCATGAAAGCCCATACTCTCTTTGGCACACTATGAGAGCCTACCTCCTATGACAACACAATTCTCACCTTCTATCCAAGATCATATTCACACCACTTAGTTTTTCCATCATGGGCCATTTTTTTCCAAGAGTAGACCCAAAATTTTCATGGTCTCTCACACCCAACTATAAACCAATTTCATTCACCTTTAACTCTAGTTGGCAATACCATCATAATGTCTCTTGGGAATCTACGCCCAAAGCCCTCCTAACCAACTTTTTGAAAGGTGGACTTAATATTCAAACAATTCTTATGAGAAAGCCCAATATGGAGGACAACCCATACACTCGTCTACACCTTATCTTCAGCCTACTTACCTTTAGCCTTATGATGCTCACTAGACCACTTATACATCTCCCACAGAAGTAAACATCATTGAGGAGCAGTTTAATGAATTGCATCAACTTATCCTGGCCCAAAATCAATCCATCTTGTCTCAAACTCAATCCATGACAGCTCATTGAGACAACTCATTGATACTACCACGCATATATAGTGGACCAACTGTCTAGCTACTCCACTACAAGTCTTGAAAACCAACTTCATGGATTCACCCAAATGAAAATTTATATGATCAACCCATAATTCTCTAGTCCACAAACACTCATATCACTTTGGACAAAGAGAATGAGGGGGTTATGGAAGACTCATATCAGGAGGTATTAGAGGGAGATAACAACAATCTTGATATCAATCTGGAAGGGCATCTTGAGGAGCACCATCCCAATTCCATCTGGAAAAAGGGCTATGATGAGTTGGTGATCTTAAGTTGGGGAGAGAAGCAGAGGAAGAGGATTTCCAAGTTAATGATCAAATTCCATTATATTTCCATTCCTGAATTTAATGAAACCTTCTTCAAAGTGAGGAACAAAATAATGTGAGAGTGGAAAAAGAATTCAATGTGTGCATAAGCCATTCTGGGTAGGAGAGGAGCCAGATATCTCGCTTGAAATTCATTTCAACCAAGCATCTTGTGATTTAGGGGAGGTGTGGACTTCTTACCCATCCTTGACCTTGGTAAATTTGACATCATCCCGGATATTGTACAATTAGCCGACTAGTCAGATCCACTTGAACTTGATGAAAATTCTTGTGTTGAGGAGCACACTTATTTCATTCCGGACCATTTTGGTTTCATTGACACTAGCCATATGGTGGAATCCCCAAAATCCATGATACCCTCATCTTTTCTTACCTCAATAATATGAAAGTGAAAACCAACATTGAGGTCGAAGAAGAAAATTTAGGGGAAATCAAGGTTTGCATTGGTGAGTTTAATACTTAAAAAGACCTCTGGATTGGTAGACCCACCCTGGCATCTTTCTAGCCAACATGCATATAGATACCATCTTTTCTTCCAACGGTACAAAGGCTGGAACTTAAAGGAGGATAAGATCACTCTGTGGCTAATTCTTAATACAACCCATTGGTTATAGAGCTCCATTACTTCTGGCTGAAGACGTAAAACTTAGCATTGATTGGGAGGCAACCAATGTTTTTACGAGTCTTATTGCGCTTTTGTTGATGTCATGTAGGTTTGAATAAATGACAAGTTGAGGAAGAGATGACTAAATGTTACCGATGTCAAGAGCAGCCATTCATAAGGATGTCTGTGGAGGATCACTTCTAGGCCCCCATGTTATACCTTTCTTCTTAAAAAAAAAAATCATGTTTACATTGTTCTATTATGACATCTGGTTCATGTCATTGAGGACAATATCATTTAAGTTGGGAGGAGGGAAATCCATGTTTTAAAATACATATACAACCTATTTTTGAAAAGAAAAAAGAAAAAAAATGGAAGAAAAAAATTCCCAATTAGGTCTTCATGATTCATGCCTCTTGAAAGAAAATCGGGAATGAAAGAGACTAAGGAGAAGGATGAAGGAAAATTTTTCATGTCTAGCCATGAAACTGACTTAGAATCTCCTAAAGTCCATTAGCACCAAAAAAAAAAAAATCAATCAATGCACACTAATGAAGCAAGCTTGACAAGCCTTCTATTATTTAGTGTAGTGTCTGATACTCTACATTTCCTAGTGAAGATATTTTGGAAAAGGGTACTTATTTAAGAGAATTTCAAATAAAAAAATATGAAAAATACCCCTGATCTTAGTAACCGAGCTACTACACCTAACAAGTGTTGAGGCTTGCGTCAAACAATGAAGGGTTGTGCAGCACCATGTGTTATAAAAAAAAAAAAAAGGAAAAAGAAGGCAGTGTGAAAGCTACCATGCTTAATGCTCTGATTGGGGGTGTAGAGTTGAAAGATACCTAATTTGAATGACAATATAGGGAACGCAATTGTCCGGTTGTGGATTTAGATTCTAATTTTTCTGCTAGCATACTTTAATGATTTCAAAGTCTGATCCTTAGTCAATTCTATGAAAGAGATATCTAGATATGAGGGTATGAAAAATTTTAAACTCTTGCTGATCCTTAATTTTTAACTATTTGCATTGCTAAGAGACTAACAATAAGTAAGTTGGGGGGTGTGATAAGTGCACATTTTTACATGTTTATTTATGTCACACACATCAGCTTTGGGCTTTAATGAATTAATTATGCATTTAGTCAATTTAAGTCTCACACTAAATTTAGATTTTCATGCAAAAATCAATAATAATTAAAGTTAAAGATGTGTTTAACAAGATATTACAAAATTAAATAATTCTAGAGTTTAATATTTAATCTTTGTGATATTTAAATATCATTGCTCATGCGGCTGAATGGGTAGTTGGTCGTTGAGCTTTAATTGAAGAGAAATTGGTTTGAATGGACAAATGAAGCTGTCACTCATGCCACATGAAGATAAATTTAAATGGGAAGATGATTGCCTGCGCCACCCTCCACCCACCTTTTGATGGCTATACACCCTTTTGATAACTTTTGCACCATGTTCACCTCATCTCCTTTTCCAATCAAAGTCTCTTTAAAAGGGCATCAAGAGGAGAAGAAGAGGGGGTGGGGGGGTGGGGGGAGGGGGAATCTACGTAAACCTTTTCCTACTCTCTTTGTCTCTCTAGTCTCTCCTTCCTCTTGTTCTCGGCATTCTTTCTCTCCTCTCTCTTCCCACGTTCTTCACTTCCATCTAGGTTCCCTCTCTCTCACGTCCCCCTCTTATTCTTTCTCGCCTCACCACGCCGCTTCCTTTTCACTAGCATCTGCACTCGCTGCTGCACCAGTGGTTGTGTCCTATTCACAGACATCCGCTCTCTGCTTGCTGTCAGGTAGTCACCGGCCTTCTTCTTCTTCGCCATGCTGTCGTAGTCCCATCAAGGTGCTGTCGTCTTCTTCCTCCTTGCGTCACCCTGGATCCGCTGCTGCACTAGTTGTCGAGTTCTTCTTCCTCGCTAGTTACTGCAGCTGCCGTTGTCGTCGCCTGCGTCATCTTCTTCCTCGGCTAGCCATGCTGCTGCATGTTGTTGTAGTGGGTACTGAAGCTAAGGAACAACAATACCCGCTCCACCTTTCACTCTTCTAATTCAAGAACTTCAAAACTTGTAGATACATTGATTGCTATTCATTAGGCTGTATATTTATTTTATTTTTCTTAATCTAAGTTGTTTTTATGAATCTAATTGTTCTATGTTACATGTTTTTATTTTTAGTTTTTCTTAATATAAAAAGATAAAATAAATGTTTTGATGAATTGTGCAAAATAGTGTTTTGGAGGGGTATGTGGCAAGATCATATGGAAAAGGATGATGCGCCCATGCATCCATGCATGAGCATTTAATGCTCTTTCCCTTCTACTTTTAATTTCTCTATTTACACATCTACCCATGTTTTCTTTTCTTCCCATCCTTCTTTCTATATTTTCTTTCTCATATTCTCTTCCATCTCTCTCTATCTTTTTCTACACCTTGCCAGCTTTTCTCTCTCCTCTTCTATCTCTTTTATTTAATACCTTTTAGTTAGAATTAATTAAATTCTATACCTAGATTTGTATAAAAGAAAATAATTTTCATCCCAAAGAGCTTCAATTGGACATCAACCTCCCTATGGATTCGACCCTTGCTCACTGTTGTGCTACGTTTTTTTTACTACTTTATTAGTCCTATTTTAGATGGATTGCATCGTGAGTGTTTAACGACACACACTTTCTGGATGACCAATACAGACTCTTCAAAAAGACATGCCGAAGCCTATGACTTCAATATAACTAGATGCTCATCACTCTTCCCCATTCCCATCTGGTTCACAACTTCACCATCACTAATTGTAAATGTTAACGAAATAAGTATGAGTGCACATGCCCAATAGGATTTACATTTGATGTGCGGGCAAAAATATAAATGATTAATGTATTAAAAAGTAGAATTTCAAGGATTAATAGGGAGGCAAACTATCATGACATTAAACCTGATAGTGTGACAGACCAAGGGTTGCAATTTAGTGGTTCCTAATTATTCAAAATGCTTATTGATAACAATAAGTGACAATAATTGTTCAAGACAAATGCATGTCAAGGGTACATTTATAAAAAAATGGTCATCTTTCAAGGATTTCAAAACATATACATAACAAATAAACAATAAGAGATTGGTCATTCTTCAAGGATTTCAAAACATATATAAATCAAATGAACACTACAAGAAAAAGCGGTTTTAGCGACTGACAACTTCGGTCCCTATTCGGTCACTAAATCAATTAGTGACCGAATAGGGACTGGAGTTGTCGGTGAAGAATTTTTGGTCACAATACTGTGGCCGAAAAGTCTCAGTCACTACTCAGTCGCCAATAGTGACCGAAATAGTGTCTGAATTATTTCGGTCTCTATCAGCGACCGATGCATTCAGTGACTATTTCGGTCACTATATATTGACCAAAATAGTGACCGAATTATTTCGGTCACTATTAGACACTGAAATATTCGGTCACTATTTCAGTTACTATTTTTGTGACCGAAATAGTGACTGAAATGTTCGGACGCTATTTGCGATTGATTTATTCGGTCACTATTTCGGTCACAAAATAATGACTGAATGTATTGGTCTTTGATAGCGACCGAAATAATTCAGTCACTAATTGGTCTCTAATATTTTATTATTTTTTTAAAGATACATATTTTTTAACAAAATAACTTGTGCATATAATAAAAATAAACTGTACTATGACAAATGTCCACAATAATCAAATGTCCATAAAATGTCCACAACAATACATAAAATGTTCATAACAATGAAAATAAAATCATGAATCCATGTCCTCGTCCTCGTCCTCCTCGTCTCCTCCGACGCCACTCGATGAAGGAACCTACAATAGATATATAACAATAATAAGTTAATATTAAATACTACTATGAGCAATAAACTATTTAAATTTTAGATTTTTTTTGCTATATAATTCACTCACTTTTAAACTAAAGTAACTAGCTTAATGTGAATTCGAGCGCTGAGCTCAAACTAGAAGTTCGATTTGAACTCCGTCAGTTTCCACAAGTCACACTCATCGCCGATGCCGTGCTAGAACAAACCGGAGGCCAATCGAATTAGTATTTCTAATTTTAGACCCCCAAAACCTAGCTAAGTTCTTCATTTTTAAACTAGACTAAACTAACATGCTTAATGTGAATTTGAGTGCCGAGCTCAAACTGAGAGTCCGATTTGAACTCCGTCAATTTTCACAAGTCATAATTATCGCCCTAGCCGTGCTGGAACAAACTGTAGGTCAATCAGATTAGTATTTGTAATTTTGGACCCCCAACCTAAGTTCTTTGTTTTTAAACTAAACTAAATTGCTTAATGTGGATTTGAGTGTCGAGTTCAAACCGGGAGTCCGATTTGAACTCCCTCAATTTTCACAAGTAACACTCATTGTCCCAGCCGTGCTGGAACAAACACGAGGCCGATCAGATTAGTATTTCTAATTTTGGACCCTCAAACCTAGTTAAGTTCTTCCATTTTAAACAAAAGTAACTTGCTTAATGTGAATTTGAGTGCCGAGCTCAAACCGGGAGTCTAATTTGAACTCCGTCAATTTTCACAAGTCACAATCATTGCTCTGGCCATCCTGGAACAAATTAGAGGCCAATCGGATAGGCATTTCTAATTTTGGACCCCTAAAACTAACTTCTTTATTTTTAAAGTAAACTAACTTGCTTAATGTGATTTTGAGCGCCGAGCTCAAACGGGGAGTCCGAATTGAACTCTGTAAGTTTTCACAAGTCACACTCATTGCCCCGGCCTTGTTGGAAAAAATCAGAGGCCGATAGGATTAGTATTTCTAACTTTGGACCCCCAAACCTAGTTAAGTTCTTCCTTTTCAAACAAAACAAAACAAAACTAACTTTCTCAATGTGAATGTGAGTGCCGAACTGGGAGTCCGATTTGAACACCGTCAGCTTCCACAAGTCATAATCATCGTCCTGGTCATGCTGGAACAAATCAGAGGTCAATCGGATTAGTATTTCTAATTTTGGACCCACAAACCTAAGTTCTTTGTTTTTAAATTAAACTAACTTGCTTAATGTGAATTTGAGCGCCGAGCTCAAACCGGGAGTCCAAAGTGAACTCCGACAGTTTTCACAAGTTACACTCATTTCCCTGGCCGTGCTGGAACAAACCAGAGGCTAATCGGATTAGTATATCTAATTTTGGGCCCCCAAACCTAGTTACGTTCTTCCTTTTTAAACAAAACTAAGTAAACTAACTTGCTTAATGTTAATTTGAGTGCCGAGCTCAAACCAGGAGTCCGATTTGAACTCTGTTAGTATCAACAAGTCACAATCATCGCCTTGGACATGCTGGAACAAATCGGAGGCCAATCGGATTAGTATTTCTAATTTTGGACCCCCAAACCTAAGTTCTTCGTTTTAATTTAAACTAACTTGCTTAATGTGAATTTGAGCGTTGAGCTCAAACTGGGAGTCTGAATTGAACTCTATCAGTTTCCACAAGTCACACTCATTGCCTCGGCCGTACTGGAACAAACTAGAGGCCGTTCGAATTAGTATTTCTAAATTTGGACCCCCAAACCTAGTTAAGTTCTTACTTTTTAAACAAAAGTAAATTAAACTAACTTGCTTAATGTGAATTTGAGCGCCGAGATCAAACCGGGAGTCCGAATTGAACTCCGTTAGTTTTCACAAGTCACACTCATTACTCCGGCCATGCTGGAACAAAACAGAGGCCGATAGGATTAGTATTTCTAATTTTGGAACCCTAAAACCTATTTAAGTCCTTCCTTTTTAAACCAAACTAACTTGCTCAATGTGAATGTGAGTGTCGAGCTCAAACCGAGAGTCCGATTTAAACTCTGTCAGCTTCCACAAGTCATAATCATCGCCCTGGCTGTGCTGGAACAAACCGGAAGCCAATCGGATTAGTATTTCTAAATTTGGACCCCCAAACCTAAGTTCTTTATTTTTAAATAAACTAACTTGCTTAATGTGAATTTGAGCACCGAGCTCAAACCGGGAGTCCGAATTGAACTCCGACAGTTTCCACAAGTTACACTCATTTCCCCAGTCATGCTAGAACAAACCAGATGCTGATCGGATTAGTATATCTAATTTTGGACCCCCAAACCTAGTTAAGTTCTTCCTTTTTAAACAAAACTAAGTAAACTAACTTGCTTAATGTGAATTTGAGTGCCGAGCTCAAACCGGGACTTCGATTTGAACTCCGTTAAGTATCAACAAATCACAGTCATCGCCCTGGACACGCTGGAACAAACTGGAGGCCAATCGAATTAGTATTTCTAATTTTGGACCCCCAAACCTAAGTTGTTCGTTTTTAAACTAAACTAACTTGGTTAATGTGAATTTGAGCACCGAGCTCAAACTGGGAGTCCGAATTGAACTCCGTCAGTTTCCACAAGTCACAGTCATTGACCCGGATGTGCTGAAACAAACCAGAGGCCGTTCAGATTAGTATTTCTAAATTTGGACCCCAAAATCTAGTTAAGTTCTTATTTTTTAAACAAAAGTAAATTAAACTAACTTGCTTAATGTGAATTTGAGTGTCGAGCTCAAACCGGAAGTCCGATTTGAACTCCGTCAGTTTCCACAAGTCACAATCATAGCCCTGGCCGTGCTGGAGCAAATCGGAGGCCAATCGGATTAGTATTTCTAATTTTGGACCCCCAAACCTAAGTTCTTTGTTTTTAAAGTAAACTAACTTGCTTAATGTGAATTTCAGCGCTGAGCTAAAAATTAGGAGTCCGAATTGAACTCTGACAGTTTCCCAAGTCACACTCATTGCCCCGACCATCCTGGAACAAACTAGAGGCTGATCATATTAGTATTTCTAATTTTGGACCCCGCAAACCTGGTTTAGTTCTTCCTTTTTAAACAAAACAAAACAAAACTAACTTACTTAATGTGAATTTGAGTGCCGAGGTCAAACTGGGAGTCCTATTTGAACTCCGTTAGTTTTCACAAGTCACAATCATCTCCCTGGTCGTGTTGGAACAAATCAGAAGCCAATCGGATCAGTATTTCTAATTTTGGACCCCCAAATAAGTTCTTCATTTTTAAACTAAACTAACTTTCTTAATGTGAATTTGAGAGCCGAGCTCAAACCGGGAGACCGAATTGAACTCCGTCAGTTTTCACAAGTCACACTCATTGCCCCGGTTGTGCTGGAACAAAGAGAGGCTAATCGAATTATTATTTCTAGATTTGGACCCCCAACCTAGTTAAGTTCTTCCTTTTTAACTAAACTAAACTAAATTAACTTGCTTAATGTGAATTTAAGTGCCAAGCGCAAACTGAGAGTCTGATTTGAACTCTGTTAGTTTCCACAAGTCACAATCATCGCCCTGGCCATGCTGGAACAAACCGGAGGGCAATCGGATTAGTATTTCTAATTTTGGACCCCCAAACCTAAGTTCTTCGTTTTTAAACTAAACTAACTTACTTAATGTGAATTTGGGTACCGAGCTCAAACTGGGAGGCCGAATTGAACTCTGACAGTTTCCACAAGTCACACTCGTTGCCCCAGCCGTGCTGGAATAAACTAGAGACTGATCAGATTAGTATTTCTAATTTTGGACCCCCAAACCTAGTTAAGCTCTTCCTTTTTAAACAAAACAAAACTAAAATAACTTGCTTAATGTGAAT
>CM024758.1:141219433-141251642 GCA_014218235.1 Colocasia esculenta | reverse complement strand
TGATCAACCTCCTCCAGCAAAGGAAGGCAAGAAGAAAGGAAAAGAAGTTGCCTCTGGAGTTCCTCTCCTGCTGATTCTCCGTTTGAGAGGCAGGTCAAGCAGAAAATTGTCATAAACTTGAAGCCAGTGATTGAAAGGCTGAATGTTCAAGGTGAGCTATTATGTACTCTCCAGTCAGATGTAAACTCTATATTTCTGAGCCAAGCTTCAGCCAACAAAGAATTGGGACAAATCAGAAATGCTATGAAATGGTTTAACAAGGAAATGAGCAGCATGAAAGGCATGCTCTCAGATATTATCAAGGCAGTTGGAGCTCAAGCTCCTCCTCCTCCAGAAGCAGCAGCAAAACCAGAAGCAGCACCAAAAGAGGTAGAGCCAACAGGGCCAGCTGATCAGGTTGAAGGGCCAACAGGGCCATCTGAGCAAGGATCAGGGCCATCAGGGCCATTGGAGAGTGAGTCTGTGCAGATAGAGGCAGAAGAGCTTGGCACCCAAGCCCCCAGCTCCCTCTTCCCCCTCTCACACACCTATTCCTCAACTCCACCATCAGCTCCTACAGCACCTCCTGCTCCTCAAACATTCAAGAAGCCTCAATCTAGACCAATTTCTTCTCCTAACCATTTCAGTCCACCATTCCTTCTCCTTTCCTATAACTTGAGGCCCCTCCAGCATCCTCAGCTGGAGCATCCTCCTCCTCCTCTGGTCCCTCCCTTGGACCAGCTGATGATCTCCAAACTACTTCACACTCTTTTCTTCATCCTACTCCTCCACCATCTTTCATCACTATCATACCTGAACAAGCTCAACTCAACTCTCCCTTTATTGAAAAGATAAAGGATGAATTTGAGAAGGGATCCTCAGGTCTGTGTTGAAAGTGGGAGAACATATTCACAGGGCAGATCCTTCTAGTCCTGCCCCCAAGAAGAGGAAAATTACTTCTACTTCTTCCTCTTCCTCTGAACCCAAATACCCACCTTTGTGGTTTCTCTCACAGTGGACAACAAACATAACCCACTGTATAGGGAATACCTTTCCAAAGTTGTTTTTGCCACCATCATCAACCTTCCCTTTCAAAACCTTACAGATCATTTGAACACCATTCTACCCTATACTTCTCTTTCAAAATCCGAAAAGTCCAAAATCTTCTCTCTTGCTCACTCCAAATCTGAAGAGCAGTGGGGCAAAGGTCACAAGGATCTTCTCAAGAAGTTCACTCTTGCCAAATCTGCCAGATTTCCTCCAAGGGACCACTCCTTGACCCTATCTGAGTGGTTCAGGATGTATCACAAGAACTCTGGGCACCCTACATTCAATCGGAAATAAAAATGATCAGGCATTTCATGCTATTCAACAACTACAGATTATTCATAGACTTCCAGAAGTTCAGCTTGTCAGTTCAGGAAGGCCATTTCAGCTTTGACTCCAGATATCTCTCAATCTTCAGATATTCAGGTAGATTTTGCTACCCTTCAAATACCTGAGGAGATAGCCCTTCCTCAAATTCACTTTCTAGTTATGGAATCCTGTAGGATCCATCATCTTTGAGCGTTTTGCCAGAGTCTTGGGCAGAATTAAAGTGCAAAAAGGCTACCTGGTTTCCTTTACTAGATTCCTATTTAGGGAATATCACCAGGGCCATGTAAGTGCTGAAGTTCTCTCCCCTATTCTGTCTGAATGTGAAAGGCTCACATCTTCTGAATGGTCCAAGTTCTACCCCCTGTCAGCTCAGCAGCTGTTTGAATCAATGAAGCTCAGGCCAGGGAAGGCAAACCAGCTATTTCTCCAGCCACTTTCCTAGATATGAACTCCATTAATCTTGTTGATGACCCCTTCAAGGTCTGGGAGGAAAGATACAAGTGTATGTGGCTATGCACCAAGCTCTCAGAGATAACCACAACCACTACCCTGTCACCATGGACCAATTCCTCACTGTGCCAGCTTTGGCACTCGTCGTTTTCTCAAGATGAACATGGACAAGAATGCATATGCTGATCTTCTCTATCAGCACCTAGATCTTCATCTCAAACGGATGGCTTCCACCATGGGACCATCTTACTCTGTGTCTTTTGGAGTTTTTAAAATCTTTTTGAAGAGCAGGAAGTTCAGGCATGGGAAACCATCTCCCATTTTGCCTCTCTGTTGTCTCCTGCCTTCTATTTACCTGTACCTCCACAGTAAATGACATGACCTTCTGTGTATTCTCTATTTCTCTTTCTCTCTTCTTTCTTTGTCGAAGTTTATCTTTTTGCTTAATGACAAAAAGGGGGAGAAAATACTTAGCATGTCTGAAATTTAAATTTGCTTAGAAACTTAGCATATCATCTCTTTACAACAAATTTCAGATACTTTTATCCATGTTATTGTTCAGTTTTGTCATCACCAAAAGGGGGAGATTGATGATCAGTCTGTCCCCATGCAATTTTAATTAATTACATATATATATATTTTTGATGATTAACAAAACCAAACAAGAGTTTATCAATTATATCTAATGAATATTTCATAAGTCTTAAGTACAGAAAAATACCAAGGTCAACAAGTCAATAAAGGTATGCATTACTTCTCTGAAGCTTTAATCTTTTCAACATGATATTTCTCTAAGTCCATATCGATTTTGTTGAAGTTCATAACGATTTCTTATAAGACTGAAAAGTCATGTTGTTTCAAAAAAGTCGATGTCACAACGACTTATAAGTTACCGTAACGATTCTTTAGAGCCAGTAACGACTTGCTCGTCACAACGACTCTATAAGTATTCATAACGATTTCTTTAGAGCTCGTAACGACTTGTCTGTCGCAACGACTCTATAAGTGACCTAACGATTTCCTTAGAACCCGTAACGACTTCCCGTCATAACGATTCTATAAGTTATCGCAATGATTCTTTAGAAAGCGTAACGACTTGCTGTTGAACGATTTCATAAGTTACCGTAACGACTCTTTAGAACTCGCAACGACTTGCTCGCCGTAACGATTCTATAAGTATTCACAACGATTTCTTTAGAAAGCGCAACGACTTTCTTGTTGTAACGATTATAAGTTACCGTAACGATTCTTTAGAACTCGCAACGACTTGCTCGCCGTAACGATTCTATAAGTTATTCACAACGATTTCTTAGAAAGCGCAACGACTTGCTTGTTGTAACGATTTCATAAGTACCGTAACGACTTCTTTAGAACTCGCAACGACTTGCTTGTTGTAACGACTTCATAAGTTACCATAATGATTTCTTTAGAACTCGCAACGACTTGCTTGTTGTAACGACTTCATAAGTTACCATAACGATTTCTTTAGAGTTCATAACGACTTGATAAGTGTTCATAACGATTGCTCTCTATAATGACTTGTTAGTATTCATAACGACTTCATAAGTCATATAACCATGGATTTCATATCTTGATATCTTATTCATCTTAAAGCGTTGACTAGTCAAAGTCCACGTAGACATCTCTCTGACGCTTTTGCATTTATGAGATCTGAACGTATCTCTGCATGCATGCAGACTATATCATCCTCTATCGTGCCTACTCTGATTACGTCTTTTAGACTTAAGCTATTTGGCGTTACTATTTTCATGTATTGCTACTGACGTTGACTGACATCAGAGACAGCTTAGCTGTCTGCCATTTGAGATTGACATTTGTGCAGACCTCTGAACTAGCTTCATGGTACAACGTTAAACAAAATAGAAGCCAACGGATATTTTGAAGATCTCATCTCTTTGCGTGCTCAAGTGATCAAAAGACTGTGACTGGAAGCTTCCAAGACTCTAGATGTCATTTAGTCTAACGACTACTCAAAAGAGAGACAACGGACACTTCACGTCTAAATTTCAAATTGAAGATATAAATTCAAGTCAGAAGAACAGAAGAAAATGAGACATCGCGTATTCAAGCATTCAAATTCTTCTGAAGAAAGTCCAGAGCCAAGAACCGTTATTCCACATAGCTTTTGCTCTTTTGCTCTCCACTAGTTTGTGAAAATCTTGAGAGAGCCTGAGTAGTTCTGAGAGTGTGACTTGTTTAAAATCTCTTTGCTCTCAGTTCCAGTTGCTTCAGATCCTTCCTTATCAAAAGCTTGATCTAGGGGCTTGAAAGTCATTCATTCTCTGTGTTATTCCCTTTGGGTGTGAAGGAAGACCTGGTGGTATCCAGGGTATTGTTCCCTTCGGGTGTGAAGGAAGACCTGGCGTATCCAGGGTGTTGTTCTTCGTGTGTGAAGGAAGACCAGCTGAGCTGGGTGTTGTAGCGTCCTTAGGGGGACTGTTCCCTAGTTAGTGAAATCCTGAGTTGTTGCTCAGGGACTGGACGTAGGACTCCTAAGGAAAGGAGGTCCGAACCAGGATAATCTTGTGTTGTGTGACTGTCTTCTTTGTGTGATTGTTATTTAAACTAACTGTCACTAACCAATTTCGAAGAACGTTGTGTGATTGTTTTGAGTTATAGGTATCTTCTAGATTAATTTTTAAAGACCCATTCACCCCCCCTCTGGACTCGTCAACTGGGCAACATAGGTCGCGACGGCTTAATCCGGCGCGTAAGTTCGCGACGCAAGGATAGCCTCGACAAGCTAAAACGGCCGCTGGGGTGAACTGGGGGTCAGGTCGCGACCAGTAGACCGTCGCGTTTAGAACGCGACGGACCCCTGTGTCGCGACCCCTTCTGAGATCCCGACGGGTCGGGCCGTCGTGACTTCAGAAGGCGGCCTGAACCCAGAAAAGAGCTTCTTCCCCTTTTCCAGGTGGGTTCCATCCCTCCTTTCATGACATAGTCCAACTCAATATTCGATATAAAATCACAGAGTGCTCCAAAAATCACGAAATCAATTTAAAATAAAAGTAGACATGGAGTTCTATCTCTGGTCACGATTAATTGGAAAACAATCATGTATAGAGCATGCTTGATTAGGTTACTTTTTGTTAACCTAAACATGCACAGTCAAGGAATAACGATTTAATTCGCCATGGATACAAGATAAAAATTAGGGCAAATAGGGGCGTTTGAAAGGTAATAACAAGTAGTATTTATGAGATTAAATTCAGGGCATGGGATCGAGTACGTGCAGGGATTTAAAGTAAACAAGTGGTTCGGGTGCATGAACATGACAGAGATTGAAACATTAAATTCACTCTCAGGGATGAACGAAATGGAGCAAAAATAGAGGGCTTTCAAAGGGGATCATGAAGACTACCTAGGGTAAATTTTACACAAATTAAGCTTGAGAGATTGCATACCTCTCGTTGAAGTAAAGAAAACCCTAGTTTAGTGACGAAAATAGAAAAACCCTCCTTACTCCAAGCCTTCTTCTCCCTTGCTCCTTCGTCCTCCAGAGCTCCAACACGATCTAGGGGGTGATAGGGTCGAGATTGGGGTGTTTTGATGGCTAATAGAGTCCTAAAGTAAAAAAACTTTCCTCTTCTCTTCCAACTACGAAAATTCATATTTATCACCTATTTTTCTGCCATTTTTCCACCTAATGGGCAGGGAAGAGACCTAATTTCGTGGCCAAAGGGTTGGGATGGGATGTGGGCTCTTATGTTGAATAAATATGGGTATTTAATATTTATCTTAACCCTTTACTATTTGTTAATTAATTACATACGAAATTGGGATAATTATTTCCCATCCCATGATGGGCTCCTCTTAATTAGGCCCATTATTTTGTATTTGAGCCATTTACACTGCCCATTATTGATTTAACTTAATGGGCTTGGTTTAATTCCCTTTTATTTCACTTATTTCTTATTTATTTTAATTAAATCTATTTATCTCATTTATAAATTAAAATTTTATTTTATTTATGATTTCAAAAATCAAGGTTGCTACATCCTCCCCCTCTTAAAAGAATTTGGTCCCCAAATTCATATGGTCGTAAGAGGAAGAATGACTTACTGAATAACTCCGGATAATTTCGTCACATGGTTGCTTCAGGTCCCACGTGGCTTCTTCGACTTCATGATTTCTCCACAATATCTTCACCACGGGTATTGATCGATTCCAAAGTTGTTGCATCTTTTTGTCCAATATCATCACCGACCTTTCTTCATAGGTCATATCTTTGTTCAAAATAATGTCATCGTAGCTGATTACGTGGGATGGATCATATACGTATTTCCTCAACATAGACACATGAAAAATATTGTGGACGGTCGAGAACTTGGGAGGTAGTACCAGTCGATACGCCACCTCACCAACTATATCCAACACTTCAAATGGACCTATGAATCTTGGTCTCAACTTGCCTTTCATCCTAAACCTTTGAAATCCTCTGGTTGGGGATACCTTCAGCATCACATGATCTCCAGTTTGAAATTCTAAGTCCCTTCTTCTTTTATCAGTGTAGCTCTTCTGCCTGGACTAAGCTATCTTTATCCTGTCCCGGATAATCTGTATATCCCTACTTGTGTTTTGCACCATGTCTGGTCCCAGCCATTGTTGTTCACCTACTTCATTTCAACAGACTGGCGATCTGCAGCTTCTTCCGTACAGCGCTTCAAATGGTGCCATCTTAATGCTCGCCTGATAGCTGTTGTTGTAAGCGAATTCTATCAGGGACAGCTGTTCATTCCAATACCCTTCAAAATCTATAGTGCAGGCACGTAGCATGTCTTACACTATCTGGTTGGTCCTTTCTGTCTGTCCATCCGTTTGTGGGTGGAAGGCAGTACTAAAGTTGAGTTTCGTGCCCAAGGTCGTCTGAAGTCCCTTCCAGAATCTAGAAGTGAATCTGAGATCACGATCTGAGACAATGGACACGGGGACTCCATGTAGTCTCACAATTTCCTTCACATATAAAGCTACAAGTACATCCACACTCCACGTACTCTTAATTGCAAGGAAATGTGCGGACTTAGTCAATCGGTCCACAATAACCTAGATAGCATCAAGTTCACCACGAGTTCGGGGTAAACCCATGATGAAATCCATACCAATACTTTCCCACTTCCACTCGGGTATGTCCAGGGGTCTAAGTACACCGTAGGACGACGGTGTTCAGCTTTTACCTGTTGATATGTAAGGCAGTGCACGGCATGCTCAGCCACCACACGCTTCATGTTGGGCCACCAAAATGACATCTTCATGTCTTGGTACATCTTGGTTGCGCTTGGGTGAATAGTATACTTGGTCTTGTGGGCTTCGTCCATTAGCTTTCTCTTCAACTCTTCTTTGTCAGGCACACATGTCCTGGCTTGGAACAATATCCTCCCATCCTCAGCGATGGAGAAATCTAGCTTGTCAGCTATGGTCTCCCTGACTCTGACTAGGAATGGATCATTTGTCTGTTGCTCTCTGATCTCGACAAAGATGTCGGGTTGAGCTCTAAGATTAGCCACTAACATCTTATCACTTCTTTTCTCAATATTCAGATCCAGACTGGCGAATTGCTCAAGTAATTGCATCTCGCCCATGACTAAACAAGATAACGAAGCTACTGGCTTCCTACTGAGTGCATCAGCTACTGCATTACCTTTGCCTGGGTGATATTGGATATTGAAATCAATGTCCTTCAGATACTCCAGCCATCTCCGTTGTCGCATATTAAGCTCCTTCTGAGAAAACAAGTACTTCAAGCTGTTGTGGTCGGAGTAGATAATGAATTGCTCCCCATAAAGATAATGCCTCCATATCTTAAGTGCAAATACCACTGCGGCTAGCTCTAAGTCATGGACATGATAATTGACTTCATGAGGCTTCAACTGCCTTGAAGAATAAGCTATCACCTTCTCATTCTGCATCAACACGCAACCTAGACCGATTCCAGATGCATCAGTGTAGACTGAGAATCCTGCGCCCTCGACTGGTAATGCGAGGATAGGTGCAGAAGTCAACATTGCTTGAGTGTCTGAAAGCTTCTCTCGCACTCCTTGCTCCAGACGTATGGATTCTCTTTTTGTGTAAGGTGAGTAAGAGGTACTGCTATCTTGGAGAAGTCTTTTATGAACCGTCTGTAGTAGCCAGCCAGTCCAAGAAAGCTTCTGATCTCAGTGACATTGGTCGGTCTCTCTCAGTTAAGTACAGCTTCTACCTTGGAAGGATCGACAGCAATAACACCCTTGGATATAACGTGGCCTAGAAATGACACCTCCTCAAGCCAGAATTCACACTTGCTCAATTTGGCGTAGAGTTTGTTGTCCCGCAAGATCTGCAGAGCGATCCTCAGATGCTCCTCATGTTCTTCTTTGGTCTTAGAATATATGAGAATATCATCAATAAAGATCACGACAAACTTGTCGAGGTATGGCCGATAGATGTTGTTCATTAATTGCATAAAAGCTGTAGGAGCATTGGTTAGTCCAAAAGGCATGACTACAAATTCGTAATGACCGTACCTGCTCCTAAAAGCCATCTTGTAAATGTCTGCATATTTAATCCTCATCTGATGATATCCCGATCTAAGGTCAATCTTAGAAAAGTATTTAGCTCCTGATATCTGATCAAACAATTCATCAACACGAGGCAGAGGGTACTTGTTCTTGATAGTAAGATGATTCAACTGCCTGTAGTCGATGCATAACCTCATAGATCCATCCTTCTTCTTGACAAACAACACCGGTGCTCCCCATGGAGAAGTACTTGGTCAGATAAACCCCTTTCCAGTAGTTCCATCAATTGCTCATTTAACTCTTTCAATTCAGCGGGGACATCCTGTAGGGTTGGCGTGAAACCGGTGCGGCTCCAGGTATGAGGTCAATTGAGAAATTGACATCTTTTTCTGGTGGAATGCCTGGTAGCTCATCGGGAAACACGTCGGGGTATTCTTGCACTATATGGATGTCTGATAACTTAACTGCTTTCTTTTCAACTACTATGGCGGCAAGAAATGCCACACAGCCTTTTCTTATCATGTTCTGTGCTTTGATGGCAGAGACGAGAGACAAGTGCCTCTTGTGTCTACGTCCCGTGAAGGTCAGTTTAGGGAATTCGCTAAAGGTTATCTTCCCTCTTCTACAATCAACAATGGCCCCATAAGTAGATAGCCAATCGGATTCCAATATGACATCGTAGCCCTCCATGGGCATACAGATCAAGTCGGCTCTAAGGTTGAGTTCCCCAATCTTAACATCAGCTAATGGAAAATATTTATTTAATTGAGCCTTTTCTCCCAATGGTGTAGTAATAGACAATTCAAATTCCATGGATGTGGGTTTTTCATTTAATGTGTCAGCAAATGCTTGTGATATGAACGAATGTGTTGCGCCAGTATCAAACAAAACAAATGCTGATTGAGAAAAGACTGGTAGAGTACCTTCAACGACTCCACCCTCCTCGGTGGTATCCACCCCTTGCAAGGCCTGTAGTCGGCCAGGCTTCCTCTGTCCCGCAGAACGCTTCTCATTCAATTTCAGCAGAGGCAGTCGGGTATACGATGCTCTCGACTCCCTCAATGTAGGCATGCGTGTACCTTCCTCCAGCATTCTTCTGCCGTGTGACCTAGCTTGCCACAGTGCTTGCATCTTGGTTTATTGTTTGGGGCAGTAGGAGTGGGGACTTTGGGCTTCCACTCTTGGCTGGCCTATTAATGATACTTAACGGTCTTTTCTTGCCGTTAGTGGGCTTGCTCGGTGCTCCGGATGTCTGCTCCTTCTTGACCATTCTACTTTGATGCTCTCGGTGAGTTCGATCGCATCCTCCAAACATTGTGCTTTCTTGACCATCTCCGAATAAGTCTGAATATCAAAGGGTGCCAGCTGTGTGATATAAGCAGGTCTGAGCCGTTGAGGAATCTCTTCGCCTTCATCCTCTCAGTGCTTACCATATGATTGGCATATCATGCGAACCTGGAGAACTGAGCTTCATACTCAGCAACAGTAAGGTTCCTCTACTTCAGTGCTGCGAACTCAGTGGCTTTCCTTTCTTAGACTCGTTCGAAAAAGTACTTGGAGTTGAAGTGCTCCTTGAACTCATTCCATGTGAATTGTGCATTTGCCCTTGTAGCTTCAATGGACTCCCACCACGCACGGGCGTCCCTCTCCAGCTGGAATGTTGCCAGCAGTAGTTTATCACCATCCGCGCATTGCATGACATGGAAAATGCGCTCTATCTCCTTAAGCCAATTCTCGGCCTCATCGGGATCAGTAGTCCCACTAAAACGAGGCGGATTCAGGTTGCGGAAATTCCGGTGCAAGTCTCCAGCACCACGGTTATTGTTGACTCCAGTAGCTTGAAGTAATGCTGTGTGAACTGCTGATGGTTTGTTGCATGTCACGGAGTTAAGCACGCTTCGCTACCATTGTTGATGTTTAAGTTCCTTCAAAAGAGAATTTAAATATAAGATATCGAGTTTGCACTAAGTTTGTGCGTGTGTGAGTTGATTTTAACTTATTACCCTTAATTCTACCCATCTCACGTAGGTACAGAATTTGACTCTAAGTCAGGACAGGTCAAACCTAGATCATCCTATACTTAAGAATAAACTTGGCTCTGATACCACAAAACTGTAACGCCCTGACGCGGAATATCGAAGCAGAATTACAGTTATTAAATAGTACATAGCGAGAAAATAAATGACAAACCATTGCACAAATGGGAATAATACCAAATAGCCTCTAATTTCATTAAAATACCATGACCTAACTATTACATCAACTGATCAGAGCCAAAACTAGGGCCCAAAGTACTTTATTCAAATTCAAACTAATACATACTGACTAAATGACTACTAATCTACTATCTACTATGCCAAGATAGCTGATCGGGTCACTCCTGAGCAACATCCTCGTCAGTCCCATCTTCGTGAGTGTGGTCACCATCCGACTCACCTGAACACGAGAAATAAATACGCAGGATGAGCAAATAACACCCAGTAGGACTTAATATCTCATGAGAACAAGCATGGTTTAAATGATTAATGTCTTAAAGGCAGGTTAACTAGAGAGTAGAGACAAGTAGACTAAAGTAACGATAAGAAGAGAGCAATAGCACTGGTATAGTGAAAATAGCACAACGAGAACGATAACGATATGGCCATGTAACGATAATAGCACTTGTATAGCACTCGAATAGATAGCACTTTGATTATCAACAATTAATTATTATAGTATTAAATGGCGCTGGATGCATGCCGTACACATCCTGATCATGTAACCCATGCAAGGAAATGACACTCTTCGGGTGCTCTCCCCAGGACCTGATCGAGCCCTATTGCACTGGCATATAGCACTTGTTTGTTATTTTAGAAAATCAATTGTATGGCCAATAGAGTACCAAGAAGAGATGAGAGTAATAGACGAAATAGATGAGAGTACAGAGTGAAAGTGAACATATGAGAGTAACGAGAAAGTAGATGAGATAGGGGTATAATCGTATAACAACGTTAAGCCACGATAGTAACAGTTGCACGGCACGAGGTCGGGTACCGGCAGTCTAATAGAAATCACATCTGCCCACTATCCGTGCCGTGAGCATGGGCCAGGTGGTCCGGCGTGAACTCAAGGTAAGAAGGAAACACTAAGGCCATTTGGATCGTACTGATCCCTAGGGGTGTAACGGGTTTTAAGGGAACAACCAGCTCGTCGGCTAAGGACGTGCGCCAAAGCCAAGAAGACTTACAGAGGCCTTAACAAGGAGTCCGTAGTCCAGTCGAGAGTATTCCCGATGGAGAGGTGGTCCATGCTAAGAGAGTGTGTAGAAAACTAGGGTCCGTCGTGCCTCGAGTGCTCGAAGGCCGAGGGAAGCGGTAACGGTGTATAAAACGCGCGAGTAAAATGAAGACAAGTGTAATTATTTAAATAGGAAATTTAGTAATTTATTTCGCTAAATTACCGGATACATTATTGAATAATTTAATAGAGTTTAATGGCAAACATGATGGTTAAGTGTGTGTAAGTGTAAGAAATCAAGAGAACATGTATGGTTGTGCAAATAGCATTTAGATTAATTAAATCCCTGTAATAAAGCTTTTTAATAATTAACAGTTCGAAATAATTAATGACAGTACTTAATTTGGGCTTAACAAGGTTTAATAGACATATATGACAAGATTAAAAGGGTAAAATCAAGATTCTTGTCGCTCTGGTGTTGTCGCGACGTCGGGTGCTGTCGCGATCAGGTTGCGACAAGGTGGACCGGTGCGTTCAGGTTCAGGTCGCGATGGCTTAATCCGGCGCGTTAAGTTCGCGACGCACGGATAGGCCTCGACAAGCTGAACCGACCGCTGGGGTGAACTGGGGGTCAGGTCGTGACCAGTCGACCCGTCGCGTTTAGAACGCGATGAACCCCTGTGTCGCGACCCCTTCTGAGATCGCGACGGGTCGGGCCGTCGCGACTTCAGAAGGCGGCCCGAACCCAGAAAAGAGCTTCTTCCCATTTTCTAGGTGGGTTCCATCCCTCCTTTCATGACACAGTCCAACTCAATATTCGATATAAAATCACAGAGTGCTCCAAAAATTAGGAAATTAATTTAAAATAAAACTAGACATGGAGTTCTATCTCTGGTCATGATTAATTGGAAAACAATCATGTATAGAGCATGCTTGGCTAGGTTACTTTTCGTTAACCTAAATATGCACAGTCAAGGAATAACGATTTAATTCGTCATGGATACAAGATAAAAATTAGGGCAAATAGGGGCGTTTGAAAGGTAATAACAAGTAGTATTTATGAGATTAAATTCAGGGCATGGGATCGAGTACATGTAGGGATTTAAATCCAACAAGTGGTTTAGGGTGCATGAACATGATAGAGATTGAAACATTAAATTCGCTGTCAGGGATGAACGAAATGGAGCGAAACAGAGGGCTTTCAAAGGAGAACATGAAGACTATCTAGGGAAATTTTTACACGAATTAAGCTTGAGAGATTGCCTACCTTTCGTTGAAGTAAAGAAAACCCTAGTTTAGTGACAAAAATAGAAAAACCCTCCTTCTCCAAGCCTTCTTCTCCCTTGCTCCTTCGTCCACAGCCATCTCCTTCATCCTCTAGAGCTCCAACACGATCTAGGGGGTGATAGGGTCGAGATTAGGGTGTTTTGATGGCTAATAGAGTCCTAAAGTCATAAAACTCTCATCTTCTCTTCCAACTACGAAAATTCATATTATCACCTATTTTCCACCATTTTTCCACCTAATAGGTAGGGAAGAGACCTAATTTTGTGGCCAAAAGGTTAGGATGGGATGTGGGCTCTTGTGTTGAATAAATGTGGGTTATTTTGTATTTATCTTAACCCTTTACTATTTATTAATTAATTACATACGAAATTGGGATAATTATTTCTCATCCCATGATGGGCTCCTCTTAATTAGGCCCATTATTTTGTATTTGAGTCATTTACACAACCCATTATTGATTTAACTTATTGGGCTTGGTTTAATTCCCTTTTATTTCACTTATTTCTTATTTATTTTAATTAAATCTATTTATCTCATTTATAAATTAAAATTTTACTTTATTTATGATTTCAAAATTCAAGGTTGCTTCACCTAACCAGGGCTGTAATGCCCCGAAAATTTTATTTACTGGAAAAATGTGAATAATTTGATGATTGAACATAACCACTGTCATGAGATGTAATTAACTTTAATTTAGAAGTAATTGGTAATAATTAATATTATTCTAGTGTCCTACTCAGAGGTGTGAGCTCCGACAGGGCGACACCAGAATTCTATAACGAAAATGAAATCTGAGAACACCATAATCTTAGAAAATTATGGTGATATCAGAATCCAGAATTGTTGACGTGCGAATTTCGAGATTAATCTGACGCAACTATTTTCTGTGTAATTTTTGTTAGATGAAAATAAAATTCTAAACTAAAACCACCATAATTTGTAAAACCTTTCTATTAGCTTATGGTCAAAATTTCAACTTGATTGGATATTATTAGGACACATAAATAAGGGGTTAAATGGGCCAGCTGAATTATCATCTAATTACGTTAACTATTTTCTTGAATTAAAGTTGCTTACGTGTTGGGGGCTGAGTGAGCCACATCACTTGGGTAGAAGGCCAACACGATTGTCTCTTAGGTGTAAGCTTGGAATGCTTGCATGGGAAACGTGTTGTCATAGAAACCAAATGGTTTTTACTGCGACACATCGATGGCCAACGTTGTTGAACCACTCTATGGCTGTCCTTGTATTTTGGTGATAACAAAACTTATGATGATAACATAATGAATATTTTTGTTTCATCTGTGTCGCATCAATCCCATAGCAAAATGCTAAGTCTTTCATTGATGCAATATATGGCGCACTAAAATGATAAAATCGATGTTTAATCAATATACATCGATTTCTGTTTAAAGTGGCAAAGTATTAAGTGACCATAACGATTTTTGTTTGAGCGCATTTGATTTGATAAGAAATCGTTCCCATAATGATTTCATAAGCATTCGCAACGATTCTTCTGTAAGCGCAACGATTTGTTAAGAAGTCGATGCCATAACGATTTCATAAGTGTTCGCAACGATTCTTCTGTAAGCGCAACGATTTGTTAAGAAGTCGATGCCATAACGATTTCATAAGTATTTGCAACGATTTCTTCTGTAAAGCGCAAGAAGTCGATGCCATAACGATTTCATAAGTGTTCGCAACGATTTCTTCTGTAAAGCGCAAGAAGTCGATGCCATAACGATTCATAAGTATTCGCAACGATTTCTTCTGTAAAGCGCAAGAAGTCGATGCCATAACGATTTCATAAGTGTTCGCAACGATTTCTTCTGTAAGCGCAACGATTTGTTAAGAAGTCGATGCCATAACGATTTCATAAGTGTTCGCAACGATTTCTTCTGTAAGCGCAACGATTTGTTAAGAAGTCGATGCCATAACGATTTCATAAGTATTTGCAACGATTTCTTCTGTAAAGCGCAAGAAGTCGATGCCATAACGATTCATAAGTATTCGCAACGATTTCTTCTGTAAAGCACAAGAAGTCGATCTCATAACGATTTCTTCATGGATTCTGTTCAAACACAGATTGCCTTTATATTTCAAATATGCTTGGCGCTTAAATGAAAAGTCAAATATCTTCTGACAAAAAGCTGCATGCATATTTCAGAGTCTTGTCAAAAAGATATGACCTCTATTTTCAGCATGTTAGCAGAAGCACAGTACCATGCATCGTTTATCATAAACACTCTTTTATGCTAACACTCTCTTCTATGCTCACAGACATCGAAGACCATCAGAGTCTGATTAAGACAAATGAAGAGGAGATGAGCAACGGCTAGAACTCCAACGGATCTCTTCAACGGATCCATTCAAAATGCTCATATAAAAGAAGGAGCACTGCTGAAGAAAGATAGAGCCCTTTTCCTGAATATCTTTGTAGGAGTGTACAACTGTGAGAAACACCTCAACTCCACACACACTCAAGAAAGAGAGAAAGAGCCTGAGCCAAGAAGAAGCATTCAAAGCATTTCAAGCTCTCAAGCTTCCAAGCTTTCAAGCACTCGAGCCTTCTTTTCTCTCTTCTGTTTTCTCTCCGAGCTCATTGTATATCTGGGGAGAGTCTGGGACTGTAAGCTTTACACAAGTGTTTATCTTGTAAAGCCTCTCAGTCTGATCTTTCTAAGAAAGATCTGTGTCCGGCTGTAGGACTGTATACAGTAGATAACCCAGCTAGGGGTTTGTGTCTAGCTGAACCAAACTGGGGTTGTTCCAGTTGATAACCTAGCTAGGGGTTAGTGTCTAGCAGAACCGCACTGGGGTTGGTACCAGGAGGTTGGCTTCTTTACCTGTAAGAGAAGTGGGTTGCCTTCTTGCCCGGGAAAGAGAAGAAGACCAGCTGGGGTGCTGGGTGTTGTAGTGTCCTTAAGGGGGACTGTACCCTTGGTTAGTGAAATCCCAAGAGGTTGCTTGGGGACTGGACGTAGGACTTCCATGTGGGAAGGGCCGAACCAGGATAAACTATTGTGTTATTTGTGTGATTGTTTATTTGCTTCCGCACTGCTACTCTTCATCACACTAAACTAACCAAACCTTCAAGTGTTAATTTCTGTGTTTAAGTTTCTATTTCAGATCTCAGAAAACCTATTCACCCCCCCTCTAGGTTAGCTTGCTGCCGTACCAAAAGGGCCAACAAGTGGTATCAGAGCGAGTCTCTGAACTTTCAAAGAAGATCCAACGATCTTAGAGTAAAGATCCATGGCAGCTCAAGGATATGTTGAAGGTCAATCAGTCACCAGACCTCCATTCTTTGATGGAGAGGACTACCAATATTGGAAGATGCGAATGGAATGCTTCATTCGAGGCACAGACTTCGATCTATGGCAGCTGCTCCTTCCACTTCTTCTTCTTCAAGTTCCAAAAATGCAGATTCTGAAGACAGTGACGTAGATGAAGTTCTGTCCAAGCTTCAGAAAATTTTAAGAAGAAGAAAAATGGATCAAAAAGGATTCAAAAGAAAGAAAAGAAAGAAAAGGAACCAGTCTGCTATGAATGCAGAAAACCTGGACATCTGAGACCAGATTGTCCAAGGTTAAAGAAGAATGGCCAAACCGAAAAGCTCAAGAAGCAGCACAAGAAATTAAAAGAAAAGCCATGGCAGCTGCTTGGGAAAATGATGAGGCCACAAGCTCCGAAACATCAAGCTCAGAATCGGAGAAAGAGCAAGTAAATCTTGCCCTCATGGCAGGACTAGATGAGGTGAAGTTCCTCACTCAGGGGGAGCTCTGATTAAGGGGAAGCAGAGAATAAGGGGGAGTTATCCCTTATAAGAAAAAGGGGGAGAATAGTTGAACCCCTCTATGGTAAGAAGTTCTCTCTAAGGGGGAGAGAAATGCATGGTAAGATCCTTCCTTTTTGGTTAGTGACAAAAAGGGGGAGAGTATGTATGCACTATGAATTTTCTGTATGTCTCTGCATGTTTCAAGATTTAATTCTACATGTTTTCATGATTTAAAGCGTTTCATGATTATCCCTATCAGAAAATTCGCATAAATTTTGTCATCACCAAAAAGGGGGAGATTGTTGAACCACTCTATGGCTGTCCTTGTATTTTGGTGATAACAAAACTTATGATGATAACATAATGAATATTTTTGTTTCATCTGTGTCGCATCAATCCCATAGCAAAATGCTAAGTCTTTCATTGATGCAATATATGGCGCACTAAAATGATAAAATCGATGTTTAATCAATATACATCGATTTCTGTTTAAAGTGCCAAAGTATTAAGTGACCATAACGATTTTTGTTTGAGCGCATTTGATTTGATAAGAAATCGTTCCCATAACGATTCATAAGCATTCGCAACGATTTCTTCTGTAAGCGCAACGATTTGTTAAGAAGTCGATGCCATAACGATTTCATAAGTGTTCGCAACGATTTCTTCTGTAAGCGCAACGATTTGTTAAGAAGTCGATGCCATAACGATTTCATAAGTATTTGCAACGATTTCTTCTGTAAAGCGCAAGAAGTCGATGCCATAACGATTTCATAAGTGTTCGCAACGATTTCTTCTGTAAAGCGCAAGAAGTCGATGCCATAACGATTTCATAAGTATTCGCAACGATTTCTTCTGTAAAGCGCAAGAAGTCGATGCCATAACGATTTCATAAGTGTTCGCAACGATTTCTTCTGTAAGCGCAACGATTTGTTAAGAAGTCGATGCCATAACGATTTCATAAGTGTTCGCAACGATTTCTTCTGTAAGCGCAACGATTTGTTAAGAAGTCGATGCCATAACGATTTCATAAGTATTTGCAACGATTTCTTCTGTAAAGCGCAAGAAGTCGATGCCATAACGATTTCATAAGTATTCGCAACGATTTCTTCTGTAAAGCACAAGAAGTCGATCTCATAACGATTTCTTCATGGATTCTGTTCAAACACAGATTGCCTTTATATTTCAAATATGCTTGGCGCTTAAATGAAAAGTCAAATATCTTCTGACAAAAAGCTGCATGCATATTCAGAGTCTTGTCAAAAAGATATGACCTCTATTTTCAGCATGTTAGCAGAAGCACAGTACCATGCATCGTTTATCATAAACACTCTTTTATGCTAACACTCTCTTCTATGCTCACAGACATCGAAGACCATCAGAGTCTGATTAAGACAAATGAAGAGGAGATGAGCAACGGCTAGAACTCCAACGGATCTCTTCAACGGATCCATTCAAAATGCTCATATAAAAGAAGGAGCACTGCTGAAGAAAGATAGAGCCCTTTTCCTGAATATCTTTGTAGGAGTGTACAACTGTGAGAAACACCTCAACTCCACACACACTCAAGAAAGAGAGAAAGAGCCTGAGCCAAGAAGAAGCATTCAAAGCATTTCAAGCTCTCAAGCTTCCAAGCTTTCAAGCACTCGAGCCTTCTTTTCTCTCTTCTGTTTTCTCTCCGAGCTCATTGTATATCTGGGGAGAGTCTGGGACTGTGAGCTTTACACAAGTGTTTATCTTGTAAAGCCTCTCAGTCTGATCTTTCTAAGAAAGATCTGTGTCCGGCTGTAGGACTGTATACAGTAGATAACCCAGCTAGGGGTTTGTGTCTAGCTGAACCAAACTGGGGTTTGTTCCAGTTGATAACCTAGCTAGGGGTTAGTGTCTAGCAGAACCGCACTGGGGTTGGTACCAGGAGGTTGGCTTCTTTACCTGTAAGAGAAGTGGGTTGCCTTCTTGCCGGGAAAGAGAAGAAGACCAGCTGGGGTGCTGGGTGTTGTAGTGTCCTTAAGGGGGACTGTACCCTTGGTTAGTGAAATCCCAAGAGGTTGCTTGGGGACTGGACGTAGGACTTCCATGTGGGAAGGGCCGAACCAGGATAAATCTCTTGTGTTATTTGTGTGATTGTTTATTTGCTTCCGCACTGCTACTCTTCATCACACTAAACTAACCAAACCTTCAAGTGTTAATTTCTGTGTTTAAGTTTCTATTTCAGATCTCAGAAAACCTATTCACCCCCCCTCTAGGTTAGCTTGCTGCCGTACCAAAAGGGCCAACAAACGTGCCATCGTGCATGGGTAGCTTGGTAAGCTATAAAAACCCCCCAATACCCATCTTGCGAACCTTTCCAGGTTTACTCCTGCTGGCTCTCATTCTTGTTCTTGTTCTTGTTCCCTGGCTGTTGTTGTGCTTACACCCTTGTGTGGGTGGATTGCTGCCGGAGCCGTTGTTGCTGTTGGAGCTACTGCTTCTACTTCTCTTGTCGTAGTTACTCCTGCTGTTGCTACTTCACCTCTTGCACTGTTGTACCTGCTACTCTCTATTGTCTCTTGTGGACCTCTATGTTGAGGAGAAGGACCCTTACTCTATCCAGTCAGGTAGGATTCATTCTTATGAATCATCATCGTATACTTCTTCTTCCTTTTTAAGTCTTGGAATTCAAGTATCTATCTTGACTTCACATGGACATGGGATTCCATAAGCTCGTTTGGTTGCTTCGTTACCATTGAGTTCATATTTTTGTTAATCAACACTCATATCCTTAGATGTGATCTTATGTACTAGTAGAAACTCTTTCTTTCTCTCTCATTCTTGTTTTCTACCTTTGCTAAAAAGTTCATGTTCATGTACACACTTGTTTCTAACCTAGTAAGCCATCTTAAGAATTGTGAGTTCATGTACGCACTTGTTTCTAACCTGGTAAGCCATCTTAAGAATTGTGAGTTCATCTCTTGTGCACATGTCTTAACTTGCGTATTGGTAGAATTCTTCCTGTCGGATACAAGTAGGTAATGTATAGGTGAATTAACATTCTAGTACATTGTTGTTCCAAGTTTCTAGCTAACCATGTTTAGAATGTTTTTCCTCATGCTGTGATCTTGACTTCCTATGAAGTAGTATTTGGAGTTGTAAACAATTTATTCTGGTTATGTTGTTCATGACTGGATCCATAGGTTCCATTGATAAGGTCCATAGAGTGATTGCAAACCGTTTCTGGAGGTTAGACCTAGCGGTTGTCGACAGATGGGGATCACCTGTCAACAGGCCCCAAGCTTTCAGAACTCAAATCTTCAGAAAAGACCAGTATCTGTCGACAGATAATACTTACCTGTCGACAGATGGACTGACCTATCGATAGCCAGATCAGGCATGTCGACAAGTACTGCCCAGATTCTAGAAATTGTGTAACGTCGCGCGTTTTTCGTATCCTTGTGGATCCTTTGTTTAGCATATCGAGTGGTTAAGGTGCGACTAGTTGCGTGGATTCTTATTGAATCTCTACTGGGTCTTCTGGAAAGAGAGAGCTCTTGACGTCAAGAGAGGTTGCCGTTGAGTGGGAGTTGACGGCCAGTTGTTGGCCGTTGACTGAGTTTAGGCGTCCATCGATCTGGACGTCTACAGTGGTCTCTGGTAGGTCCCTGCGCATGAACTTGGCGGCAGGCGATCTGGACGCTTATTTATGGCGGTTCTTTGAGTGGCAACAGGGTTGACGTCTATTTGTGCAACTTGTTAGAAATAAGGCAACCCGAGGGCAGTTCACTCACCCCCTTCTCCCTCTCCTTTTCCCCCCACTCTTACCCCTATGTTTCTTCACAACTCCCAGCGGTTGGAAGGAGCTTGTAGGGAGATCGTGGTATGGTGGCAACGATGATTTAAGCGGGAAACGTCGGATTAGAGCGGGATTCGCGTGGGAGCTCTCAGGGGGCTCCAGCTTTATTGGAGGTTCTCTAAAGGTTCTTGGTGCATTCTGAGGTAGGGACATAACTCCCTTAATCCCCAGCGTTAACTGTTAAATCTTTGCTTGCATAGATTCTATGTTAGATTCGAGTTTTGGGGTAGGGTTATCCATCCAGAGATTCTTGGGGATTTTGATCTATCCACATGGTAGGTTGTGTACTTCCGATGTGTTATGGTTTGCATGCGTTGTGGGGAAAGGTTGTAAGGCCCTCTAATTTCCGTCGCATTGGTTGCATTTATGTGTGAACATTTGTGCTTGTGTATGTATGTACATATTTACGTACGCATTAATTAGTATAATTACGTGTGCATGTGTTTATATTAAGTATAAGTAATGTATATATTGCATGATGATAGTATGGATACAATACCGTATACATATTGCATGTATATATGTCCGGTATGCATGGTTTTCTGCATAATTTAAAGTTCTGGCCGAAGGCCACCTTGGCGTCAAGCCCAGGCCGTTGAGCCAGTGTCAGCGTCCACGCATTGACGCCAACACTAACTCCGGCGTCCAGCGATATGGACGCCAACTTCTCTGGCCTGCATGCGCAGCAGAGCTGCAAGCTTCTGAAACAAGGTATGGCCACCATTGGGGGATGTCCCCCAACGGCTCTCAGGTTGTCAAATCGGTATGGTGAGTGGGTGAGGGGCTCTCCTTAACCCTGAACCCGAATTGGACTCTCCCACTCTTTCCCTTCACCCTTGCAAGAGGAGAGAAGTGAGAGAGAAAAACCCTAGAGAAGCCTGTGAGAAAAACCCATTTTAGCACCCTCAAATCCGACCCCTTGGACCTTGATCCGGCGTCCCCCTGCTGCAAGGAGGTTGCTGGACCAACGAGGAAGGCTTCCCCGACATCCCCTCGGCGTGGAGATCACCCAGGATCCCGAGGAAGGCGATCTAGAGGGAGGTTCTGCAACTTTCTTGGGACTGCCCAAGGAGGTCTTCACCAAGCCTTTAAATCCCTTAGAAGAATTTTTGAAAGGCAAGTGACCTATCCTTGATGTCTCCTTATGAGTCTAGGTGGTTTTGTGAATTTTATGGATTTTTCCTCGAGTCCTAGACCCTCCAATTCACCCAAGATTCAGAGCTCAGGTCTGTGTTTCTGCACAGACCTGGTTAGACGGCAAGGTCCCTGGACGCCTGTGATGAGCTTGGCGTCCATCGACCATGCCACTGACCCTGAGTCAGCGGCCAGAGACCGCCGTCGAGTTCTTCTGGACAGAACAGTGAGCTGTTCTGTCCTTCTTATGCATTAATTTCGGTATGTTTTACGTGATGAGGATATATGGTAAACCTTATACTCTATGTATATTGTGCATTGTGGTGTGTGGACGAATGTGGTGTGTGTTGGTGGATGTGGGAAAATGGTGTTCCTTAAACTTGTGAGCATGAAGTGTTGATTTTACAAATTTAGTTTTCCTGATTAGAATGTGCATGAATGCCATGGTTTTAGTCTAATCATGAAGATCAGTGGGTTAGCATATGTGTTTGCAAATTTTAGTAAATTATCCATGCTTGTGTAATTTGCAAATAAATTTGGTTCAGTAAATATAAAGCATGCAAGAATGATTTGTAGTGTTCAATCCAGGATGTATGAATTAGGGAATTTTGTGTTCTCAGTTCATGCATATGTGAATAGCTTATGTTTAAACAGCAAGTGGCTAATTTGCAAAATGTGTTAGACCCATGTTAACTTAAGTTGTTAATAGCATGCTAATTAGGCGTTTTATTTTCTGTAAATCCTATTTAGCTCAAAAAAATCTGAAAATTTGAGGGTATGACCTTGAACCCGAAAACACCTGTGGTTAAAATTTCAGGTCTTTTGGATCAGTAATAAAAAGTTATGTGTTTTTCATGTGAAATGTGATAATTCGTGCATATGATCTTAATGTGATTAGATTTTGTTTAAACCCAGCATGATTAGTGTGTTTACTGTATGTTAAACCTTGAAATTCTGTAGTACCATGTTAGGAAAAACAGAGGTATTCATGTGAGTGAGAAAGTGAATGAGATGAAGTGTTATGTGTAAAACCAAGTGTAAAACGGTAAATGTCAATGTGTAACTGTGCCAATATGACACTGCTTCCGTAGAGGGCAGTGGAGCTATATCAGGGAAAAGTCCCCCTGAGAAAGTTCATTGTGTTAAGTGACCCTAAGGGCATTAGGGGGAAATCTTGGAGGTGGACAAGTACCACTGGTTAGGGTGGAGACTTGTTCTCCCGGTCTGCGCAGTCCAAGAGTCGCCATTGGAATGCCTAGATGGTGTCTATGTGTAATGTGATGTGTATATGTCCTTCTTTGGTGGTTTGGACTATGTGTCACGGCACCTAAAAATGTGTAAAGTGTAATGTGAAATGTGTATGTGACCATGTGTAAATGTGTAAGTGACATGTGAATGTGTATGTGTAAAGTGTAACCGTGTGAAAAAAGGAAATTAGTGTAAAGAAAAGTGTGAAATTCTAGATGTGTAAATGTGTTATTGGAACCCATGTGAGACTAAATCTGAAACTATGTGAATTCAGAAAATGCATGTTGTTATTCTTATGTTTATGTGTGCAAAAATGTTTAGAGTCCATGTTAGGAACAACTAATGAATATGTGTGCAAATAGCATGATGGTTTGTCATATGATATGTTTTATGCGTTATTGTAGCTCTCATGTATAGGTTTTCAGCGATGAAACTATATGAAATCAGCAACCTAAAGCATGTGAAAAGGTTCATGTATGTGTTTCAAAATGTGTAAAACCCATGCTAGTTGCATTACCTTTCTGCATGTAAATTGTTCATGTTGATAGCTCTTATGTTTGATTCTTTAAAAGGTTAAAGTTCATGAGTAATTGAATAGAGACCATGTGATAGGTGAATTTATTTTAAAAATCTGAAAGCATGAGTTATGTATAAAATTGTAGAACCTTCATGATAGGTTGAAAACTTGAAATGACTAACATGCTATGTGTGGCTAATTGTAATGTGCATGTAGAAACCACTAGGACTTATAAGTGTATATCATGAGTAGTGTTGCTTGCTGAGTCCTTGGACTCACTCCTTGCTTCGGCGTACAGTATAGTTGGTGACACAGTACCTTTGGAGGAGGCAGCAGAGACGGACTCCGAGCGCGGAGAGTAGCTAGTCTTGGAGCTTCCTTGTGATTTGTGTACTTCATAGTATGTATTTGGAACATTGTATTAGAATTATCATGAAAGGAATGTATTATGTGGACATTTTGTAATCCTATTTCAGCAATTTATATTATGTGAGCTCTTAGTTCCTCATTGTTAATTGCGAAAATTCATGTATGGTTAATGTGGATGATGAATGAATGGAGATAGTTCTCTTTTACTTCCGCTACTCTTTGTTATATTCGCGTGTATCTCAGCTGTATGTATCGTTTGGGTAAATGTCCCACTGTGGCAGCACTTATTATACCGACGTGGGTTGGTATAACCGTACCGGTATAATGAGGGCCGTCACAGAGATTGGTATCAGAGCGATCGGTTGAGATTGCACATGAATATACTTAAGTCATCATCCCCATTGCATGCTAAGTATGTCCACATGTGTAGAAAACACTAATGGGAATGAAAGATAGATAAGAAAATGGTTAGAGAACTTAGTAACCTAGCTCTAATTAGTGGCTGAAATTTTATTACAGCCATGGCTTCCCGTGGACGACGTGGAGGTGTGCCAGCTCGCGACGACGAGCAGAGGCGTGAGGAGCGTGAGGAGAGGCCCTGTGCTTCCCCCCCCACCGCCAGTGGACTATGGAGTATTCATGCAAGGTCTGGTGCAAGCCATGCAGACGCAGGCCCACACCCAGGCAGCACTCCAGGCCCAGTTGGAGGCCCAGGTAGAATAATGAAACACCTAGTAGTTTGCTATTTAAATTGCATGATATTGTGTTTATTGTATATTGTTATTGTTTAATGTAGCAGGCTCAGCCCCAGCTCAGGACCATGGTGGACCTTCCATCATGGAGCGATTCAAGAGGATGGCCCCACCCTCTTTTAAGGGGGAGAGTGATCCGCTAATGGCAAAAAGCTGGATGAGGGAGACAGAGAAAATCTTCCGAGCTATCAGGTGTCCTGACGAGGACAAGGTGACCTTAGCCACCTACATGCTACAGGTAGTTTTGGTTTATGCTTGTGTGTTGTTTGTCAAGTTAGAAATTGTTAGTTGGTGCTTATGAAGGTGTATTGTAGGAGAGAGCTGATGTATGGTGGTCCTCCCTACTGCGTACGCGCTTCGAGGACGGAGCAGTAGATGTGGCATGGGACGCGTTCGTGAGGCTCTTCCGAGCCAAGTTCGTCCCAGAGCACATCTAGGACAAGATGGAGCAAGAATTCCTTTCCCTGACGCAAGGATCGATGACCGTCCTGGAATACGAGGCAAGTTTTCTGAACTTTCTAAATATGCACCGCATATAGTAGAGGATGAGTGCAGGAAGATCAAGAAATTTTGATGGGTCTCAAACCATCACTGAGGATGAGGCTTGTGGCGTTCGACCACCGCACGCTAGACGAGGCCCTCAGCGCAGCCTGCAGACAGGAGGAGAAATGGAGCAGTATCTGGAGGAGAAGAAGGCTTCGCAGAAGAGCCGGCAGCGACTTTCCAGCGGCAAGATAGAAGAAGACGGTGTACCAGACACCGCAGAAACAATTGGCAGTCAGCAACTCTCAGGTACCTTCTGTACGTTCCCCCGGTGCGAAGAGAGAGTGTCCCCATTGTGGGAAGACCCATGGAGGTTCCGAGTGCTGGTAGTAGCTCGGGGCTTTGTCTCGGTACTTGTGTTATACCATCGAGGTCTGTGTCGTCTGACCTGGACACCCTCACTCCTGTATTTGAGTTGTACGTCCGGCTGAGGGAAGACGACAGTGGGACAGTGACTCTAGTGTTTGTTTCTAATCATTTGTAGCGCGCTCTTAGTTGGGGGTACGGACACCAGTAGTCGACACTGGTCCCCAACTAGTCCTTTTCTAGTGCCTCACTCTAGAGGGCCCAGGCCAGGGTCTCCAGAGGTGTCAGGCATGGGCCTGCGACCATGTGGTCCGTAGGTGGTGGTGTTTAGTTGGTCTCCATAGTTGTTTGACCTTTTCACGTGGAGCGGCATCTGGAACTTCTGTTCGTGGCTGCGAGACTGAGAGGTAGACATGTGTGTGTTTGTCCGAGTCAGTCACTGGTGTCGCGAACTAGTTCACGTGGCTCGTGTGGGGGGTCTCTACATTAGCTCGTACACCTGGTTGGATTTGCCGTTTATTTATTATAGTTGTTTTGCATAGTCGACAAACGGTAAGTATTTTTACAGCTTTAATAATGTTCAGTTGTTCTATAAATGCTAGTGTAGTTTACTGCTTTCGTACCTGTGTTTGGTTTGCTCGGTGTTGGGGGAGTTCCCTACTGAGCCAGTGACTAGCGAGGCTCACTCCTACCCCCACAGGTGAGGGCGAGGAGGACGTTTCTCTACCGTCATCCAGTTCGGAGCCGCGTTGTAGCGGTGCGGGGTCAGCAACTCCAGCAGTGTAGCTAGTTTGTCTACTTCCTTTAGTTGTACCTCGGGATATGCCCCAGGCTCTTGTACTTTCTTTCCCTTTTCATGGGGATATGGCTATGTAAACTTGTGATATATATATGAAATGGTGTGTTCCTTTGTGTTTTCACAGACCATGGTGTGGTATCCCTTGCGAGGCTTCGGCCCGTTCACGGGAGACGGACTCGGACCAAGCTTGTTATCGGTTTAACGGGCTTGGACGAGGCGTTCCGTCACAGTTGGTATCAGAGCAAGGTCCGTGTTAATATAAGGGAACTAGAAGGTTACATAGCCTTATTTCAGAATTGGTACACTACTGGTAGTTGGCCTTGGTTTCTAAAGATTCGTTATTTTGCTTGTGGTTGGTGTTCTGTTTATGCAGAAGTTTGAGATGGCTGATAGAAGAGACTGGGGTGGTGGAGGAGGTGATCCGGAGGAGAGTACGCAGCATACGATAGAGAGGATTTGGGAAAGCCTCACTGAGATTCGGAAAAGGATGGAGCAGCAGGCGCCAGTGCCGCCAGTAGCAGTACCCCCAGTTGTCGGAGGGGCTTTACCTGAGGCTCCTGTACCACCACCGCCAGGGATGGAGCTACCTTTTGTACCTCCAGTACCACCATCACCGCCATTAAGAGTAATAGAGGAGCCAGTAATGCAAGTGAAACGTTTCTGAGGTTGCAGCCGCCCACCTATACGAGAGGGCCGAATCTTGATACAGCGGAGCACTGGATTCATAAGATTGAAGAGGTCTTTACGACCATGAGGTGTCCGGCGCAGATAGAGTTGTGTTAGCTACCTATCAGTTGAGGGGCTTTGCACTGGAGTGGTGGCGTTTGAAGATGCATACCACTTTTGCTGGCAGGACAGAAGAGATTATCACTTGGCCAGAGTTCCTGATGTATTTAATGATACATTCTTTCGGTTCAAGTGTAGCAAGTGAAGAGGGAGCAGTTCCGGACACTCCAGCAAGGTAATTCTTTAGTCTAGAGTACCAAATGCATTTTATGGCACTTAGCCGATACGCGCCTTATGTAGTATCGGATAATAATATGATGGTGAGTATTTCATTAGAAGTTCGAGAGTAGAGTTGCAGAATGTAATAGTACCTCTCATGTGTAAAACAGGGAAGAAGAAACTCAGAGGGTAGCTACGGTGGAGAGGTCTATCGGACTCGTCAGGTGGGCGATTCAGACTTAGGTAGTTTACGGCTACCGCAGCAGTCAGTGGGAGTAAGTAAAGGTAAAGCACCAGCAGGACCTTCTTCCTCAGGTTTTGGCAAGTGGGGTCAAAAAGTAAAGCAGATGTTTAAGGGTAAAGGCAGGGAGGAGGAGGTCGTCATCAGTTTCAGCAGGGTCGGGGTTTCAGGCTAGAGGTGGAGGAGTCGCAGCAGAGTACTACTAGGCAACCCACAGTTCCACCAGGTTATAGGTGTTATAATTGTAATCAGCCGGGACATTTGATCCGCAATTGCCCCTATCCGAGAGAATATGGTATGGAAGAGGTGTGTAGCAGCAACAACAGCCGCAACAATTTCAGCAGCCCAGGCAGGTCATGGTAGAGGAGCATCGCAGCAGCGGGAAGGGGCCGGGTTATGGCTATCACCCGAGCCCAAGCGGAGGCATCGAACATGATCGAAGGTACTATACCCATTTATGATTATTCAGCAAGAGTTTTATTTGATTCAGGTGCCTCTCATTCTTTTATTTCCGAAGAGTTCCTAGATTGTATGGTTCATCCTTTGAAAGAGGAATCCTGTGAGTTGGTAGTGGAGGTTCCCTCAGGTGAGTTTATGCTCACTTCGAGCTATATAGATGAAGCTCCTGTCGTGATTGAAGGAAACCAGATGCCGGGTCGGTTATATGCTTTACAGTTGATCGATTATGATATTATTTTGAGAATGGATTGGCTTGAAGCCTATGGAGCAATGTTAGATTGCAGAAAGAAAAGGATCAAGTTCTGCCATCCTAATGGTTCGGTATTTGAATATCAAGGTATGCCTTTTCGTAATTCCAAGTTTATAATTTCTGCAATTAGAGCTAGGAAGCTATTAAATGCAGGGTGTGTGGATAATTATTTAGCCTCAGTTAGTCTGGTAGAGGCTAGTCAGTCAGTGGAGGCAGTTCATGTGGTTAGGGAATTTGCTGATGTTTTTCCAGAAGATTTGTCTGGTTTAGCTCCACATAGAGAGGTGGACTTTACCATTGAGTTATTGCATGGTACCATGCCGATCTCTAAAGCACCATATCGGATGGCACCATCAGAACTTAAAGAATTGAAAAAGCAATTAGAAGAGCTGTTGCAGAAATGGTTCATTAGACCGAGTCATTCCCCGTGGGGAGCACCGGTGTTGTGTGTGAAAAAGAAAGACGGAAGTTTCCGGATGTGTATAGAATAAAGGAAGTGAATGATGTGACCATTAAGAATAAATACATGTTGCCAAGGATAGATGATCTGTTTGATCAGTTGCAATCAGCAAAGGTATTTTCTAAAATTGATTTGAGGTCTGGGTATCATTAGTTGAGGATCAAGGAGGAGGATATAGATAAAATAGCATTCCGAACCAGATATAGCCACTATGAATTTGTAGTCATGCCATTTGGGCTGACTAATGCTCCTGCAGCGTTATGGATCTGATGAATACAATTTTTCATCCGTATTTAGACCAATTTATTGTGGTCTTTATAGATGATATTTTGATTTATTAAGCATCTGAGGAGGAGCATGCAGCTCATTTGAGGTTTACTCTGCAGCTGTTAAGGGATAATCAGTTGTTCGCCAAGTTCAGTAAGTCTGAATTTTGGTTGTAAGAAATTCAATTTTGGTTATGTCATCTCAGCAGAAGGAGTGGCAGTGGACCCAAGTAAAGTGGAAGTAGTGATGAATGGGAAGTGCCTAAGACAATCACTGAGATTAGAAGCTTTCTGGGGTTGGCAGGTTATTTAGGCACTTCATACAAGATTTTTATAAGATTGCGGCACCCATGACCAAATTAACCAGGAAGGGTGTGCCATTTGTGTGGTCCAGTGAATGCCAGAAAAGCTTTATGGAATTGAAGATAAGACTTACAACAGCACCTATATTGACATTACTGGCAGGAAATGGTGGTTTGTGATATATACAGATGCTTCAAGGAGAGGACTTGGCGCAGTGCTTATGCAGCATGGTAAAGTGATAGCTTATGCGTCCAGACAGTTGAAGCGGCAGAAGAGAATATCCCGCCCATGATTTAGAGTAGCAGCAGTTGTGTTTGCCTGAAATGTGGAGGCATTCTCTGTATGGCGAAGATTTGAGATCTTTACAGACATAAAGCTTGAAGTATATCTTCTCGCAGAAAGATTTAATCTCCGTCAACATAGATGGATGGAATATTTAAAAGATTATGATTTCAGTTTGTCTTACCATCCCGATAAGGCCAATGTTGTGGCTGATGCTTTGAGCAGAAAGGCATATTTAAGCCAGATGATGATCAAGGAATGGAAGTTGTATGAGGAAATAGCAAAGAACTCCTTGTATGTGACAAGCAATCAACGACGAGCAATATTAGCCAGTAGTGCTGTGGAGCCATCACTGTATTGGCAAATTGTTGAGGCCCAAAGAGCGGATGTAAATTTAGCTGAAATTGTGAAAATGGAAGAGGTTACCATTGATGATAATTGTGTATTCAGGCTCAGAGGCAGGTTATTCGTGCCAGCAGGAAGAGAAGTAAAGCAGAGAGTATTAGAAGAGGCCCATAAATCCAGGTACACTAATCACCACGGTAGTACCAAGATGTACCAGGACATGAAGAAGCATTTCTGGTGGCCTCATATGAAAAAGGAAATAGCATAATTGTTTCAAGATGTGCAGTTTGTCAACAAATCAAGGCAGAGCATCAGAAGCCTGGAGGTTTATTGCAACCATTACCCATTCCACAATGGAAATGGGATGATATTGCTATGGACTTTGTAGCAGGTTTGCCAAGGTCAGCAGCAGGACATAATGGAATATGGGTGTTTGTTGACAGATTAACCAAAGTGTGCAAATTGGTAGCAGTAAGTATGTCTTGGACAGTGGATAGACTAGCAAAAGTTTATGTTGAAAGAATGTTCCACTGCATGGTATTCCGAAGACTAGTGTGTCTGATAGGGATCCAAGATTTACTTCTGGATTGAAGAAGTTTGCAAAAAGTAATTGGTACTAAATTGAGATATAGCTCTGCTTATCACCCCCAGACGGATGGTCAGATAGAGAGGACTATCCAGACAATTGAAGATATGTTGCGGGCTTGTTGTTTAGTTTGGGGAGGTAACTGGAAGCATCATTTGGGTATGGTTGAGTTTGCCTATAATAATAGTTACCATACCAGTCTTGGAATGGCACCATATGAAGCTCTATATGGAAGGCCATGTAGAACCCCATTAAACTGGCATGAAGTGGGGGAAAGATAAATGATGGGTCCTGAATTGATTCAGCAAACCACGGAAATAATAAAGCTTATCAAAGAAAAATTGCAGGCAGCTCAAAGCATGCAGAAGAGTTATGCTGATAATCGAAGAAGACCACTTCTTTGAAGTGGAGACCTTGTTTTCCTAAGTTTCCCCTAGTAAAGGTATTATGCGATTTGGCAAAATCGGAAAGTTGAGCCGAGATATGTGGGACCCTTTCAGGTATTAGAAAGGATTGGGGAAACGGCTTATAGACTTGATTTGTCGGCGATTTTAAAGATGTTCATGATATTTTTCATGTCTCCATGTTAAGGAAATGCAATGAGGATCTAGCGCAAATAATCAGCTATCAAGGTGGTGACTTGACACGGACATGACAATGCCAGAGTATCCGGTACAGATCACTGATCGTAAAATAAAGAACTAAGAAATAAAGAAATTGAGCTAGTTAAAGTAAGATGGGAGAATAGATTGGGTGGTGAGGATACCTGGGAGTTAGCAAGGAAATGGCTAAAGGGTATCCTTACTTATTTGAGTAAGGTGTTATATCATTTTAGATGGTAGTACTTGTAAATGTGTATATATTAAGTTTGTTGCACTTGAATGATGTTATGAATTTTGAGGTCGAAATTTCTTTTTAGATGATAGTAATGTAACGTCGCGCGTTTTTCGTATCCTTGTGGATCCTTTGTTTAGCTATCTAGTGGTCAAGGTGCGACTAGTTGCGTGGATCTTATCGAATCTCTACTGGGTCTTCTGGAAAGAGAGAGATCTTGACGTCAAGAGAGGTTGCGTTGAGTGGGAGTTGATGGCCAGTGTTGGCCGTTGAATGAGTTTAGGCGTCCATCGATCTGGACGTCTACAGTGGTCTCTGTAGGTCCCTACGCATGAACTTGGCGGCAGGCGATCTGGACGCTATTTGTGGCGGTTCTTTGAGCGGCAACAGGGTTGACGTCTATTTGTGCGACCTGTTAGAAAAGGGCAACGAGGGAAGTTCACTCACCCCCTTCTCCCTCTCCTTTTCCCCCCACTCTTACCCCTACGTTTCTTCACTACCCCAGCGGTTGGAAGGAGCTTGTGGGGAGATCGTGGTATGGTGGCGACGACGATTTAAGCGATAAATGTCGGATTGGAGCGGGATTCGCGTGGGAGCTCTCGAGGGGCTCCGGCTTGATGGAGTTCTCTGAAGGTTCTTGGTGCGATCTGAGGTAGGGACATAACTCCCTTAATCCATAGTGTTAACTGTTAGATCTTAGCTTGCATAGATTCTATGTTAGATTCGAGTTTTGGGGTAGGGTTATCCATGCAGGGATCTTGGGGATTTTGATATATCCACGTGGTAGGTGTGTACTTCCGATGTGTATGGTTGAAGGTTATGCGGAAATACACAATACGGTAATCTAGACGGGGGGGTTGAATAGATATGGCAATTTAAAACTATTGATGGCTTCTTTTCGATGCTATCGCGATCTTAAAGAAATTTGATTGGAATTCGATAAGTATGAGACCGCTTGAGTTGATCTAAATGAGAACAGGGAATCAAACGTGCGTATGAACACCGTGCCTACCAATCATCTATCGCAAAACGCGAACAAACCACAGAACACGATGATTTAAGGTGGTTCGGAGTACACAACTCGTGTATCCTACATCCACCGTCCACACACACACGCAGAAACGAATGCTTATAAGCGA
>CM024758.1:141135351-141219333 GCA_014218235.1 Colocasia esculenta | reverse complement strand
TCTTTTATTTATTAAATGTTTCTCATTTTAATTTGTTTTAATATAGGATCCAGCTCCAGACGATGACGAGGCAGGGACAGCAGACGATCCAGCAGATTTATCTTGATATTTGTATTCATTATTCTGTAATTTTTATATTTATTGTATGTTATGATATTATGTTTATTGTGAGTATTTGTTAAATTTATGAATATTGTAGCGGTTTGACATTGTAGCAGCAGGGTCCACAAACCATTTTTATTTCTTAATTTTTACAAAATATATATGGTTTAATTTCCGACGGATTTACCGACGGTTTATTATCCGTCGGAATTATCGACCGAAATATCCGTCGGTAATTCCGTCGAATATGCTGACAGATGTTTCCCGACCAAAAATGTGTCAGCATTTACTGACCGTTATCCGACTTATTTACCGACGGATAACCGTCGGTAATACCGACCGTTTTTCCGACCGATATATCCGTCGAGTTACCGACCGAATTCCGACGGATATGTTATCCGTCGGAATTTCTGACCATCTAGTTCCGACGGATCGTTTCCGACGGGCTTTAGACGGAAATCGTCGGAAGTTCTCATTTCCGACGGTATTCCGTAGGATTTCCGACGGATTCCATCCGTCGGAAACTCCGCATTTTCTTGTAGTGTTCTTCTCACGAATCATTTCAGAAACATATTTGGTGTTGAATATTCTAAAAGTTGTCCCACTCTATGTTGATGTTGGGTAATTGTCGACTGACAGCTTCCCACCAAGCTCTAGCATCGCGGTCCAATTGGAAAGTTGCCAGAAGGACCTTCTCCTGTTCTGAACATTGCATAACTCTAAAGATTCGTTCCATCGCCTTCACCCCAATTTTCAGCTTCATCGGGATCCGGAGTTCCATTAAACCTACACCACAAGAATTTGCGGATTCATCACGGAATTTTCCGATGGATAATTGCCCGTCGACAATTCCGACGGATATTCCGACTGAAATATTTCCGTCGGAATAATCCGTCGGTACTGAAATATTACCGACGAATATTCCGACGAAAATACTCCCTCAGAAGTTCCGTCGGTAAAATCGCTATTCCCCCCCCCCCCCCCCCCCCCGCGAACCTCTCTCTCTCTCTCTCTCTCTCTCTCTCTCTCTCTCTCTCTCTCCTCTCTCTCTCTCTCTCTCTCGCTCTCTCTCTCTCTCCTCTCGCCGCCCTCGCCACCGCCAGCCGCTCGCCGCTGCACCGGTCGCTGCAGCCGCTCACCGTCGTTGCCCCCTTTGCCGCCGCTCGCCGCCGCTACCCCGCTTGCCGCCGCTCGCCGCCGGCCGCCCCTCTCCCGGTGCATTCTACCTCCCCCTCTCTCCCCACCCCCGCCACCTTCCTCCGGCCCCCTCCCCTTCCTACCCCCCCCCCCACGTGGCCCCCCCTCCCCCCCCCCACCCGGCCCCTGCACGATGCCCCCCTTGCCCCCCACCCGGCCCCCCTCCCCTTCCCACCCGGCCCCCCTGCACTATGCCCCCCTCCCCCCCCCCACCCCCCTCCCCTCCCCCCCCCCACCTGCACCCCGCCCCCCTCCCCTTCCCACCCACCCCCCTCCCCTTCCCACCCGGCCCCCCTCCCCTTACCACCCGCTCCCTGCAGACCCCCCCCCCACCCGGCCCCCCTGCAGACCCCCCTCCCACCTGCCCCCCTCCCCTTCCCACTCGGCCCCCTGCACACCCCCCCCACCCGACCCCCTGCACACCCCCCCTCCCCTCCGCCCCCCTCCCCCCTTCCCACGGCCCCCTGCACACCCCCCCCCCCGGCCCCCCTCCCCTTGCCACCCCCCACCTGCACGATGCCCCCCTCCCCCGCATGCTTGCTTCAGTCTATCAGTGAGTGCTTTTTATTATCTTGTACTATGCTATTACTTTATTCTGTGTTATGGCATCCATTAAGATTCTATCATCCATTGTTTTCACTATACAGCATCCAATGAGGCTAATAGGTCTAAATCCCATCTGTCCCTATGTCTTTTTTGTGATTTTCAGTAACTGAGCTCCTTTGAATTGCCTTAATGTAGTACAGATAGTTTTTCCTTATCACTTAAAAACTACTTGTTATTTACTACTGGCTATTTCTCTGAAAATGAGGCCAATGAAAAATTACAGGAAGGATCCCAATCCTCAATTACTAACATGACATCCTCTTTTGAGCTGTTACAGATGAGGTTAGAAAGCATCTGGATGTTCCATACTTGAAATTCTCTTTCCATTATCAATTCATGACTATTATTATCTCTAAAAGCAGTATACTACATCTATGGTTCATAACCGTTCTTGGACTTTGATATTGTGATGAGTTCATATCTTGATTTTAACATTTTCCTATTTGAAACATAAGAAGTTGGCCTCTCCTTTGCAAATGTCGATACAAAATGTCCAGATGTTCCTTTTTTTTTCCCCTCTTTTCTGAGACCATGTTTTATACTTCATTGCTTCTAGTTCATTGCTTCATCTAGAAGAAGCTATCTGGGATGTGAGATGTCTCATTTGCTTTATTTGTTTAGCAAATTTCAGCCTACTGTGTCTAATATGCTGTCCCAATACAATTCTTAGGTCCATATGGAAGGATGGGATTAGGAAGGGTGATTAGCAAGTGGAAGAACAATTGCTCCAGGAAATAGGGAATAGCCTGTTGTTCCTGACAACATGGCTCATTTGCTTAATGTTTGTCAAAAAGGTGTGGCCTTTCGATCTGAAGCTGCTGATTGGAGTTATGGAGAAAAGAACTAGGAAGGGTATCGAAGAGAACATGCTGAACAAAATCTTCTTCATGTTAGCTTGATTTATATCGAAAAATCACATGAATTTAATGAACCATGTGCCATGACCAGCTGGTAGTTTTTTCCAAGGAATAGCCTAGTGCTGTTGAGCACATAATTTGGTTTATGTATTTGACAGAATTCAAGCTCTGACTCCAAGCTGGAGTTACCTTGCTGATCTATCACGAGCAGTGACTAGCATACTATACTATAACTTGCTCTGACAATGTCCGCCCCGTTGTGCACTAATACTTCATTTGTTTAGTGATTAGTATTGTATTTCTTACTTTAATGCAATTCATCTACATGTATGTATGAATTTGGTTTATTATTGCACTTGTTCACATGTATGATTTTGTTTCCATATTCCTTTCATATTTATTGGGTTTTAAATTTGATCAATGAATGTATAGCATTATTTCACTGCCACACACCTCACGAGAGCGTGTTAAGCCCGTGTTATGAACCTTCCCGTTCAGACTTTGAGATTGATGTGCACGAGTCTTATTTCAATGATGAGAACGTGTATATCTAACTCAAAATCTTGAATTGTCCCTTTTGGACAGTCTGTGATGTTTGATCGCAGTTAGGTGGTCATTTATTATGTGTTTGTATTATATTGTTGAAAATTTCGGGTGGTCTACTCACTCCTCTCTGATATACCTTTATTGATTTAGAAATTTTTTAACCACTTATTAGTAAGTTTTTAAGAAAATATCTTAATCAATAAATATTTTTGGTATATCGGAGAGGTGTGGGGAGATGCTGCCGAATTTTCAGCAGATAATACAAACCATATAAGTGGTCATCTGAGTGCGATCAAATATTCACAGATGGGTAAAAGTGATAATCATAATAATATATCCTACCTATTCATTTGACTTACTCGAATGATGTGAGGGTGTGTTGGATTTTAACTCGTGACATGACATTTAACTCGTGACGTGACATGACATACAATTTTGCAGGGACTGCCTCCCCGTCCACGCCGGTCGTCCATGCGACAGGCATACTATATATTATTTGTTCAATTTAAATTCATATTTTCTAATGTGTATATAATTTTTCAGGGACCGCGCCTCCCGCCGAGCACGCGAGCAGTGCCACCTTTCCCTTCTTCCTCACCACCAGGTACATGTATGTTTCCATAGATTAGTATGTTTGTCTTCTTGTAATTTATACAATAATAGTGTACTAAATTGTTTTCAACAGAGGTGGAGAGCCAGCATCTAGTAGCTGAGGATGGGCCTAGCTACCGAGACGGCAGCCATGCTGGATCTCAGGGTAAAGTTGATCACTTCAAAGTTACTATATTTGTTATTTATGTTATACATTTCATGTACACAATTAATGTGCAATTGCAGGGGGAAGATAGATCCCGGTTCTGCTTCTCGTTATATACGACGTTGGTCCACGCACATATTCCAGGACCCATGATGCATGGAGAGAGTTCCCGGTGCCCGTCCTGGATTTGTTATTTGACATGTTCACCGTATTTTTTTAATGTTTACATGAGTTGAAATCATTTATTTAATTACTATCTTTATTAGTGCAGAAAGTTGAGTATTTTATTTCTTTACAGCAGAGGTTCGCGTTCACGAGACCTGAGATATCCCTCGAGCTCGCGTCGTCTGGGAGTCTACTGCCCGGGGGTCCAAAATCCCAAATAGGGATCGGATCGGCGTGCCGTTTTCTCCTCCGACACGACCGGGTGGGTTAAAGTGACGTGTGGGAACTGACGGAATCCAATTTGGATCTCCGGATTGGGTTGGCATTGAAATGACGGATCTAAAAACAGCCAAGTATATATAAAGGGTCAAAACACACAACCCGGGGGTCCAAAATCCCAAATAGGGATCGGATCGGCGTGCCGTTTTCTCCGACACGACCGGGGGGGTTAAAGTGACGTGTGGGAACTGACAGAATCCAATTTGGATCTCCGGATTGGGTTGGGCATTGAAATGACGGATCTAAAAAATAGCCAGTATATATAAAGGTCAAAACACACAACCCGGGGGTCCAAAATCCCAAATAGGGATCGGATCGGTGTGTCATTTTCTCCGATACGACCGGGTGTGTTAAAGTGACGTGTGGAAACTGACGGAATCCAATTTGGATCTCCGGATTGGGTTGGGCATTGAAATGACGGATCTAAAAACAGCCAAGTATATATAAAGGGTCAAAACACACAACCCGGGGGTCCAAAATCCCAAATAGGGATCGATCGGCGTGCCGTTTTCTTCGACACGACCGGGTGGGTTAAAGTGACGTGTGGGAACTGACGGAATCCAATTTGGATCTCCGGATTGGGTTGGGAATTGAAATGACAGATCTAAAAACACCCAAGAAACGATGGATCTAAAAATATATCTAATTAAACTTGAGAAATAATCACATAGTTAAATTTAATTTTTGAAAATAATATGTCTTTTAATTATTATTAATGTTTCTCATATTAATTTTTTTTTAATATAGGATCCCCCTCCGGCACCTGACGATGACGAGGCAGGGACAGCAGACGATCCAGTAGATCTATCTTGATTTTTTATATTTATTATTTTGTTGGTTTATATTTATTATATTTTATGATTTTATGTTGATCGTAAGTATTTGTGAAATTTATGAATATTGTAGCAGGTTGAAAAATCTTTTTTGTTTGTTAATTTTAAAAAAATATACTGCACATTCCGACGGATTTTCTGACGGATCAATTTCCGTCGGAAATTCTAAATTACCGACGAAAAACATCGGTCGGTATTCCGTCTATAGTTCTGACTACCGTTTCCAACGGTTTACTGATTTACCGACGGATTGTCTATCGGTAAATACTGACGGTATTTCTGACGGTATTGCCGACGGATTTGTCCGTCGGCGTTTTCCGACCGATTGCCGACGGAATTCTCATCCATCGGTAATTTCTGACCAACAATTTCCGACTGATCATTTCCGACGGATTATTTCCGTCGGAAAACCTGCATTTTCTTGTAGTGCTAGGTGGATTCATTCGTTGAAAGTTCCCATATAAGTCTCCTGCCCCATTTCTTGCTCCTGCTTGAATCACGTTGTTAAGGGCTTGAGTTAACCCTTGTACGTCCTTTGCAAGTCCTGCATTTGTGCACGCTCGCCAACCATCTCCACTAATCTCCTGCGAGCAATAACACTCAATATATTTCTTTTTTGACTTTGGGTGCTAAGGTATTACTTGAGTTAATACATATAAATATATTTAGATCTTAACCATGGTTCTACCCAATTCTCACATAGGTATGGTGGTTGACTCAGACATGTGTCGGGACAGTTCACCTAGAACATTCTAGACTTAAAATATCTAATTAAGGATATCCTAGGCTCTGATACCACTGTCATGCCCCGCCAATTTAGTAGCGGAATAAATCGGGGAGGCATGAACACCTGTATAGTAACGAAAATTACGCATACATTCACAAATATCAGAGCAACTAATGAATAATAATTACAATAAAACTCATCATTTTATTGATAATTCATCTAAACTATTACAACCACTAATTCAGTGCCAAAACATAGGGCTCAATGACATTATTACATTGGAAAAGAAATCTAAAGCAAATATCTAACTAGACTCTAAGGTACTAAGGACATTCCATCGCTATGACTTCAGGACGCTCATCACTCCAGTCCATTCCCGTTGATGTGTGTAAAGTCATCACTTGACTTACCTGAAAACACAATAACAAATAACGAAGGGTGAGCGATAATGCTCAGTAGGACTTAATATCTCGTGTAAACAAGCATGCTTAAGTGATTAATGTCTTGTAACACAGGTTAACTAGAGAGAACGATCAACTATAGTCAAGAGAGTAATAGTGCAAGATAACAAGTGAACAATAATACATTTCTCAAGAGTATTGCAAAATTAGGATGACAACATAATGAAATAGCGCGTAACAAGATAGTGTATAACAAGATAGCGTGTATCAAAATGACATGTAATACGATAGCTTGTATCAAGGTGGCGTGTAACGAGATAGCTTGTATTCAAGATAGAGTGTAATGAGATTGCATGTAAAGAGATAGCATGTAAAGAGATAACATGTAACGAGATAACGTGTATGGTTGCACCACAGTGCACTAGTCGAGTACGGCAATAGTCACTTTAGGAAAGTAGCCGTTTAACGATAGTACAGTACGCCTGAACTCCTCAGACTACTGTTATAATAGTCAGTGCTAGCACAGTAATAGCACCGAAATGATACAGTACATCTGAACTCCTCAGACTAATAGTATAACAGTTAGATGTCTAGCCAATGTCGAGATAGTCAGAACCGGTGCAATGTAGAATACCGTCAATAGCCCCTGCAGGTATTTTCGGGTGGCTCTCTACCCCCAGGACTAGATTGGAGCCCCTCGGACACTCTCGTGCCCTGCACAGTATGCATTCAAGTCAGTAGGGTCACCGGACCCATATTATGGAGCTAGACAGTCATGTATAGTACAAGCAATAGGAGCCGCAACAGCTCAAGAGTCTCAAGAGAGGGGTTGAATAGACGAGATAGTAGAGTGAACGTGAATAGATGAGAGTACAAGGATGGTAGATGAGATAGGGGTATTTCCGTAAAATGACGAGAAACACACGATAGTAATGGTTGCATGGCACCAGGTCGGGTACCGGCAGTCTGGTAGAAGAAGTCACATCTGCCCCACTAGCCATGCTACGAACACATGCTAGATGGTCCGGCGTGATCACAAGATAAGAGAGAATCCACTAAGGCGATTTTGGATCGTACTGATCCCTAAGAGTATAACGGGATTTAAAGGGTACAACCAGCTCATCGGTTGAGGACGTGCACCAAAGCCAAGAAGACTTACGAAGGTCTTGACAAGGAGTCCCTGGCCCAGTCAAGAGTATTCTCGATGGAGAGGTGGTCCAAGTCAAGAGAAAGTGTGTAGAAATATGTCCGTCGTGCCTCGAGTGCTTGAAGGCCGAGGGAAAATGGTAACGGTAGATAAAATGTGCAAGTAAAAATGGAAACAATTGTATTTAATAAAATAGGGAATTTAGTCATTTATTTCACTAAATTACCGAATACATTATTGCGTAATTTAATAAGGTCAAATGGCAATTAATAATGTTATGTGTGTGCAAGTGTAAAGAAATCTTGAGAATATGATAGGTTGTGCAATTGACTTTTAAATAATATATTTCATGCGATTATTAACAAATATAAATAATCAAATTGTTACTGTTCAAAATATTGCATGATTAGGGTTAAACTTGAGTCATATAGCTTAATTGGCAAGGGCATGAGAGCAATTTCATGTTCTGGCCGAAGTCTCCAAATCGCGGCGGACCTACCCGTCGCGATTCAAGTCGCGACGGGCGGCTCGGGCACGTTCCGCAGACTAGCCAGCCTGGCTCGGACCGGAAAGGAAACCGCGGCGCCTTAGGCCGCCACGTTCTAAACGTGACGCGCCTGCAGGGCGTGACCTGACTGGTATCGCGGCGGATCGTGTCGTCGCGATATCAGGACGGTCCGACATTTTCTCCCCTTTTTCCAGGGTTGATCAGATTTGACACAGGGCTCTTCTAAATTCAATATAAAATCGTATAATGGCCCAAAAATCACGAATCCAGTTTGCAATGAAAGTCGACACATAGATCTATCAGCATGCACGATTAATTTGAAATTAGACAAGATTTAGGCATGCTTTGAACATGTTACAATATTACGATGACCTAAACAGGCGCAGTCAGAGTTCAATGAATTAATTAGAGATGAATACATGATGAAAAATTCCAAAACTAGAGGCGTCTGAAAGCTAACAAGATGCAGTATTTATGATAATTTTCTCATGGTGTGGGATCAAGTATGCACGGAGTACACAAGCAAACATGAAGGGTCAGGTGCATGGTTCTGACAGAGATTCAAAGAATTAATTCTCCCTAATGGGAGATCGAAATAGATCAAGACTAGATCCGTTTTAAAGCTAATAAGATGCAGTATATATGAGAATTTTATCATGGCATGAGAGCTAGTACATGTGGGGAATTAGAGAAAACATGAGATTTCAGTTCATGGTAACAGCAGGGATTCACGAATTAAATTCGCCCAAATGGATGAGCGAAATGCAACTAGACCAAAGGGCTTTTGAAGAGGATCATGAAATCTACCTAGGGTAATTGTTTCACGATTTTAGTTTGAGAGATTGCCTACCTTTTTACACTGTAAAGATCCTAGGGTTTGGGGATGACGAATTTCCAAGTTCTTCTTGCTCCAAATCTCCTTCTTCTCCTTGCTCCTCGTCCTTAGCCACCTTTCCTTGTGCTCCAAAGCTCCATCAACGAAAATGGGGCTGGTAGACATGAATAGAGGTCTATTAGGTTGTGTAAGAGTCCTCCTTTCTTAAAACTCCTCTTTCCCTTCAAACTCTTACTTTTCCACATTTATCACCCAATTTCTTGCATTATCCCACCTAATACGATAGATAAGAGTCTAATTTCGTGGGTAAAGGGTTAGGATAAGTCTAGGACTCTTTTTAGGGATTTATATATGTCATTTAGTATCTATCTAATCCCTTTTTCTAATTATTACTATATTTAATCCGAATTTCACTTAATTAACTCCCTTCTCATGATGGGCTCTTCGTATTTGGGCCCAACAATCCATGTTAGGTCCATTAATAAAACTCATTACTAATTTGACTTAATGGGTATAGATTTAATTCTAATTATTCACCATTTATCCTTATGTAAATCTATTTATCACACTTATTCAAGTAATTTCATATTTTTAAATTGATTAAATATTATTCATGTCAATATTTCTAATATTCATCATTTAGGCTCTTACTCTTGGCCCAATATCTTAAATGAGTCTAATTGTACATCCCACGTTCTTACTTTACTTATTGGATTTTTAATTATCCTTTTATTAAAGAATTTATTCATGGGCCAAAATTTGTCCATTGGTCCAATATCATAATGGACTATCATTCCACATTATTTAAAGTCTACCCACATGTTTATTTTATTTATAGTCTACTTTGGCCCATAAAATAATGGGTTCTTCGACTTATTCTTTATTTACGCTAATAAGTCGCATAATTTCTTAAACATGGTCTAAATGATTTTTATGTGCCCAAATTTCATGAGGGGTCATTAGAAAATATTATTTAAAGTATAATTATTATTTTTACGAAATTTTCATATGGGTTTATACGAATGTGATAATAATGTGTACCCTTTTAACTAGTTGAATTTATTAATTGATAAAATTTCAATTTATCCATAGTTTTTAATTAATAGATTTTCCGGGGTACTATAGAACGTTAAGGCACAACCTAAGGAAGTTTATATGTGTTGTCACACACCAGGCCAAGACAAAGAGAACTATTGGTGGAGAATAGGAGTATGTTTGAGGTGTGGCAGTTTACAGCATCGGATCTCCAATTGTCCAAATTACCCTACGACAAAGACAAGAGTGTAGGAAAACCTTAAGCCATAAGGAGAATAGACTGAAGCTATTAGAAGTAATTTTATGTATAAGTCAATAGGATTAGAGTATAGTAAGAAATGCTTGAATTTAGTTATTATAATATGTCAAAACTTAGTAAGTTTTGTCAATCAATGTAATTTTACAAGCATGATTACGGAGTTCTGTAATAAAAACCTTATATAATAAATAAAGTTCTTGTTGTCTATCATCATAATCTTCATACTCATCAACGTCATCATATCTTATTACCCTTTCCAGGAATAGGTACTTATGTAACTTTCTGAGAGTTAAGATTATTCCTTGAGGAGGGAAATCTTAAGAGTAATATACTACTGCCAGAAATAAGAAACATAGTAGAGAGCACATCTAATGGAACCCATGATCACCAGATGGCTTCTTAGGATCTAAAAATCCTAACTAGTATTCAGATTTCCATCAACTAGTAATGTCATAATAACAAGTTGTATAAAACGTATATACATTATATGACATGATAATCATAATAAGATTGATAAGACTAATATGGATTAGATAAAATTAAAAGGTTAGAAACTTAAATTTTTGTGAATCCATCCAAACTAGTCAAGGAGTTTGGAGGACTAAACTCTTTTCTTAGAGGGGGAGAATTGTAACACTCCAAAAATTTTATTTATTAGCAAAGTATGAATAATATGGTTAATACACACTATTATTATAATTGGATTGAAATAATTAGAATTTGGAATTAATTAGTGTTAATAAACGTTACCCCAGTGACGTACACTGAGGTGTGCGCTCCGACAGGCGCGACACCGAAAAAAAATCAAAAACTAACAAAAAAAAATTCGAGAACACCATAATTTTCAGAAAAATATGGTGGTATCAGAAATATAAATATCCAGATTTGTTGACGTACGGATTACGAGATTAAGCCAACGCAACTACTTTCCGGGCGATTTATCACCCAGTGTAAAATAAATTCTAAAAATTAAACTAAAATCCCCATAATTTGTAAAACCATCACATTAGTCTATGGTTGAAATTTTAACACAAATGGACCTCATTTGAATACATAAAAATGTGGATCATTGAGCCAGTCGAATTAAGGTCCAATTACGGTGATGAATTACCTAGGAATTTTAGTTTGGTTAAGTGGAGGGTGCTGGGTAGGCCACAACACATGGGGTAGAAGCTTACACGCTTTTACCTTATGTGTAAAGCTTTGGGGCTTGCATGGGAAATGTGTTGCCCATGGAAACCAAATGGTTTCTACGGTGACGCCTAAAGGGCCGACGTGCCTTCTGCGTGAGAAATTTGTTGGGTTTATAAAAGTCATCCCAACACCCAGTGCAAGCCTTCCTGCTGAGCTTCTGCTGTGCTTTCAAGGCTTTACAATTGGGGTGTAGCTGGAGCTGCTGTTCTTCCTTCTTGCACCCTTGTTCTTGCTCAAGTTGTTGTTGGGTGTAGCTGGGGAAGCCAGTGTAGCTGTTCTGGGTGGTGTTATTCTTGAGCAACAACAAGCTACGACTGCTTATTCCTTTAATTGTGGTCATTTCTTCATCCTCTTCAAGTCAGGTAGAATTCTCTACCTTTCTTTCTCAATCTTACCCACTTGACTTGATGTGAAGCCTCCTATGTAGATGTTCCAACCCTCAAACTGTTGCCTAGACACAGTAAACACCCACGGAAGTGTGCGTGTTCATCTTGTAAAACTTCTTGTTGAGTACCTAATTATTGTTATAGAAGTGTTTTTCCGATATCACGTTATGTTAAATGTTAAGCTAATCATGTATAGGATTCATTCCACAAACTCCTCTTCCTGTATCTTGTTCTTGAACTCCATGCTAGAAGTTTTCTTCATGATGTGAAGCATTGTTCAGTCTTGGGGAAAGTCGTCTGTTACTTCTTTTCTATCTCCATAAGTTGATTCAATCTAAGCTTATGATACTCTCAATTGTGTGGAGTATTTGATTTTTAGAGTAGAAAGGAATTTGTCTTAGAAGAACTACTCCTTCAGTAGTCTTCTTCCTTAGGAATGTTGCTTTTATGTACACCATGTTAAGTCTTCCTCACTTAATTCTTTTGTGTTATTAGCCTAGTGTTTTGAGACTTAGATTGTATCTATGTAATGTCATAAACATGATAGGAGTTGTAGGTAAGCTTGGTAGTATATTCCTTGGTAGTCTTGAATATCTTCTGAAGATTTACACAGCACCTGTCGACAGCCGATTCCGGCATGTCGACAGGCAGTGACAGATCTTCATTTCTTGCCTCTGAGAAGACAGCATCTGTCGACAGCTCTCCCCTGGCTGTCGACAGGCACTGTCAGACCCAAGTTTCAGCACTTACCTTGGCTCAACTCTTTGCTGAAACCACACCCAAATTGATCCAGCTAATAGCCCACCTATATCTTGTGGTTTCTACCACCTAAATACCTGATAAAACCACTCAAGTTTCTTCATTCTTACCATGAGCTATCTTTTAAGGAGTTCCAATTACGATTGACCTTTGTGAAGTTATTAACTTCTATGATCAGTGAAAGTATTCTAGAAATTCCTGTTGTGTGAAATATGATGAGTATTGTGTACCCCACGTGAGATTTACCAGAGTGTGTTATGATGATGAGTTGCGAGTCTTTGGACTCATTTGAGAATTATGCATGTGCAAATGGGGCTGGTTCAGTCCTGGGAGGAGCACCCGAATTTGTCAGTGGCCGCGCGGGGGCAATGAGTACACTTCGATGTGACATACATCATTTCCTGCTTGATTAGTCATCATGTCATACTTGTGTGTGTGAAAATGTTTCTGATTCTGAATTCAAGTATTATCCTGAGTTATTGATCATGCTTCTAATCTATTCTTGTTCTATACGTGTTATCGAATTGGCTCATTGGTTCATTAACTTGAACAATCAGTGTTAGCAATGTACATGTCCTTATCTTGAGATTATATATCTGAGCCTTTTTATTTAAAGGAATTGAATTCTACTGGGCTAGTTAGCTCACCAAATCATACTTTTTCAGGTAATCTACAGTTCTAGAAGGTGGGGCTTCAGGATTTGTGTGTGGAGAGACCAACCTTGGCGGCGTTTTACTTTTGAGATTGTAAATCAGGAATCATGAAACACCTATTGAATGACAAATGATACTTGTATTTAGTGAAGCCTCTGAGCAAATTTTTTCCCAATTAGTTTAAGTTTTACTCTTGATTTCTCGTTCGTTCACGTTTCGACATTTATAGATATATTAAATGTCGGGATGTGACGAAACACCTATCGGTGCCACCACTAACGGCACCAAGGAACGGGTTACCGAAATAGCAGTTGGGTGTTGACACTCGACACCCTGAGAGAACCCGTAGAATGGAAACCACTAAACACGGCCACGAGGCCAAACTAACCAAGCCCACAAAACTAGAAATGGCTAGGCTACACCCCCGTGCAAGCTAAGGCAATGAGAAACACTTGGAAACAACGTGCGAAACACCGCCACACAAGAGCACACAAGCCACCACCACAGGCAGCTAAGAGGAGGACACATAGTCCACTCCTCCAGCTTGCCAGCCACCGACTCCTGCCTACAACCTCCCCAGTAGAGTGAGGCTAGCGAGTCACAGCAAGGAACAACACAACCACCGCAGCCCGGCCGAGCTGCAGCCCCACACCTGACCTCCCTACGTGGCTCCAGAACCAACGCAGAACGAGGCTGTGAGAAGGACTAGCTAGTCCACACCGAACGAGCTCCACAACAACCTCGGAGACTAGACCCAGCTAAGAGAGCTCTACAAACGGCTCATGCCGCTGCCCCACCATTTTCCCCTTCTGCTCCAAGTCCGAGACTTGAGCACGCCCACCACCCGAGAACTCCCTCAACAGACGCACGGAGCTAGGGGTCCCAGGTAACTGTAACAACCTATCTCGCGGACAAGCCCTCAAGTGCCGAGCACCGAGCGAAAGAGAACTTGCCTGGAAACCACCATAGAAATAGTACAACTGGCTTGTAACTAAGACAAGCCAGCTAGCACAGGCACGCACGGCACCCCTTCCGGAACAGCCTCCAGAAGGGCCATCGACCAACGCCGGCACACATGGCACGGCCTGAGAAACCAGAACACCACCAAACAGCACAGAAACCAACACTCTCTAATTTCGATCGGTGACCAAACCATCGATTATTAGACAGACGCAAGCCTCCTAGCGACACCGCTAGGACACGGCCACGAAGGTGTCACCTTCGGTCACTGAACGCAGGGAGGCAACCTACCGCGTTCCAACCAGAAGGTCCTAAGGGCACACCCTACCCTGGGGCACATGCCGACACGCCAACCGTGGCCACGGAAAACACCCACGGCAACACAGGCCTTGTCGCGCCCTCCTAGCCCGTCGTGATCACATCGCGACGGTCAGGGCCACCACGACAAGCACTCTATTGCAACGGGGAAGCGGGTCACGACAACAGAGATGTCGTGACAGGAAACTGGGTCGCGACACCCTAGTCGCTATAATCACGGGGAATGTGCACCCCAAAACACGCAAACATGTATTATCCATAGAGGCATGGAAACATGGATGTGATCGCCACCTAGATAGTTGCCTAATAATGAGGGTAATGCGGGCTAACTATACTAGGAAATGGAAAGAGAACAAGAATACTCACTGAGATCGCGACGGGCTTCCCCGTCGCGATGAAGCTGGTATCGCGACGCCTTGTCAGGGCGCGTCTAGGCTGTCGCGGCCCGAGTACCCATCGCGTCCTCTGTAGTGCGGGAGATTGATCGATGGACCTTCTTCCTATCCTCCGGCCCGCCAGAAGACAAGAGCCCCTCGTAGAATGTTGCCTGAATACCTGCCAAAACAAGAGAAATAAACAAACAAACTCTATTAGAACATATTAAGTGTAGAATCTATTCACAAATGAAGTGGAAGAAAAGAGCATGGTGGGAACTGACCTGGGGGTGGTTTTTAACCCCTTGGGTGTGTGGAAACGTGGGAGGAAAAAACCAAATGAAACCTATCTAAGAAAAGGAAATAACATGCATGAAAGAGTGAAAAGGAGAGGGAGAAGGAGAAGGAGCCCCAATGGGGCGACTCCCTGGCGTTGATGGTGTTCACAAGTCAACGTAGATGCTCCAAAAGATGTGGGGGTCGCCCTCCTCATGCACCAAGTTCCAAGGATGAAGAAAAATGCATGGCTTGATGAGAGAAATGTGAGAGAATGGAGTGAAATGGGGTGGCCACAAGACTGAGTCCAGATCACTAAAAATTTTGACAGCCCTTCGGGGTGGAAATGGGGCTATCCTCCCTCTGAAGGATATGGCCTTGCTTACATAGACAATGCGAGAGAAAATCCCATTTTAGGTGATAATTGCCAAAGTGAAAGATAAATCCCATTAAAATTCGTGGGTGAGAGTCCTAAAGAGCCTCCAAAGTCTCCCACAACCCCAAACCACGGCCATGGGGGTTGGGAGGTTGCATGGGATTAAGATAAAGCCATGAGAGGATAAATAGGAGGTGGTTGAAGAGGCATGTGCATGCGGTTGTTGTCGCGATGGGTCATAGGGGCACGACAGGGATGAACGCGACGGCCAGGAAGGGCGCGACTATGAAGACACCTGCATGGATATGCATGGCCTGTCGCGGCGGCCAAGGAGGCGCGATAAGACTAACGCGGCGCCCCGACCCGTCGCGTTAAGAAAAATTAATTTTCTCAAATTATTGGCCAATCAAATGAAAGACTAATAGGCATTTAAGGCTCAAGGACTCTTTTAAAAAGATAATGGATGAGATTTCATGAAAATTGGGCTATTAATGGACTCAAAGCAAGGCTAATGGTGGGCTCAAGGTGAGTGACCAACTTGGGGCTCAATAAGATAACAAGAAATGTGGTTCAACTTGAAAGCCAGAATCGGGTGTCTACAGTCGCGACAGCTGACCATGCCGCGACAGCAACCCTGTCGCGACGGGAAATCGGGTCACGACGTGACCCTTATCGCGGCGCAGGTTGAACCAGGGCGACGCCTTCTCTGATGTCACGACGCGCTCGGCGGTCGCGACATCAGCTGGACGGCCGACCGATGGGATCCACATCCCGTGATCGCCCACAAACACTACAACTAGCACAACACGGGGAGGGGAGCATGGTAAAAGCAATACAAGCATGCAAACACCCATTAGGACCTCCAATCCATGCTAACAAGAAAGGGCACAAGCATCCCTACACATTTGAAGAACCGGAACCCCCAAAGGGGCCTTCACGAAGCCACGACCGCCACCTCCTCGCTCCTCGCCGCCGCTCCAAGCTCCGCACGAGCCGCCGCCGCACCTTCGAGCTCCAACCGCCGGAGAAGAAGGAGAAGACCTCTCCTCCTCATAGAGGAGAAGGAAAAAGGGGAGGAAATTCCAAAAGGAGGGGAAGGGAGAGCCGGCCAAGGCTTTTATCCTGCGGCTCCCAAAACGAGACGGGGCGGGGCGTCGCGTTACCAACCATAACGCGACGGCCACCCCCACCGCTACCAGAACGCGCCCTACCTGGGCACCGCGATAGCCTGACAGGTCCCCCTGTCACGCCTGGCACTCTGACAGGCGGCAGACGCCTATCATAAGACCAAAAGTGAAACCCTTGTCGCGACCCGTTGACCAGGCGCAACAAGAACCCGACGCGACCACCGGTCGCGACCTGGATGGCTGTCGCAACAGGCAGCACCGTTGCGACACTAACGCGTCGCCAACGTCGGACGCATTAGTTGCCAGCCATCCCACACGCAGTCGGAAAGCCCGAGATTTTACAATACATCCAACAAAAAAATAATTTCATCCTCGAAATCAAGGGCGAAACTCGATCGGAAAACAACAGGTGCCAAGGGACCACTAAGTCGTACCACGACTTCTCGGTGGTCAACACCACGACCTCACCACAAACGGAGTGCCTAACCAGACATCCGACAGCTCACAGAGTGCACACCAACCAGCGCAGAGCACACAATCCGATGTTGACAACTCCACAGGCGTGGCGAGCACCAAGCCGACCAGAACCACTAGAACCGCCAGTCGAAAACCACGCGACTGAACCCTCAACAGACCACGCTGCTGAGACCAATGGGTCAGTAACTCCCTTTGTCACCAGCGACTAGACAGAGGTCTCGGCTACTGACAACAACCAGGGGAAACGTCAAGAGGTCATCCACAAGACTCCGCTGAATGGCTCCGCACAACTAGCAACTGCTAGCGCCTACGGCAAGGCCAAATGAGAGCTTCTTAGGGCGACCCAAACCCAAGCGATAGCATGCATGAGGAAAACAACATGGCTCGTGGAACAATGTCCATTGGCACCACTCGATCTTACCCGGATCGTCCTCGTGGTCCGACAAGGACACACAACAACTATGGAGCCCCAGAAAAACTAAACCCAATGCTCCACAGGCACATGTGCAGAGACAAAACTAGGAAAGACGTCTAAGGTTGGAAAAGCCAAACATCCCAAGACGTCGACAAACCTGCACGGGGAAACGAAAGAACTACAAAGGTCGAAAGCAACACGATCAGGGAAAACAGCGCAACCCACAGTGCTAACACAAGCACCAGGAGCCACCCAAGGTGCAACACAATGCACCAAGGCTCCAGACGGAACAGAACAAACCACTCGAGCACGAGCACATGGTGCCACCACCAGCACCAAAACCAGGCAAGATGCAACATGGTTGCACCAAAGGCCAAAACAACACAAGCTAATAGGAAGGACTCTCTACAAGAGACCTGCCACAAGCCACACGCAAGAAGCCACAAGCCTGAAAGGGCAGAACAGGCCGCACCGGCCCCAACCCCAAGGCACAAGGACACGAAGTATCGAAAGAAAATGCTCAAGGTGCAGCACACGACCGCATCAACTACCTAAAAAGACTCAAGGCAACAACCGAAGGGAGTCTCCACTAGAGACCCACAAGAGAAACGTGCTGAAAACCAACAGCTTCAAGAGCGCAACAACTACTTGGCTCTTAGAAGCACGCAAACACAGAGCACCGCTCCTACCACCACAGGTAGAGAGGGCCACACACCAGACAGCGACAAGTACCTCCGAGCACAGCTGAGGCACAAGCGAAACATGCACCGGAATGATGCTTGCACAAGTAAGCCAGACAAAAGAAAATTGGTGCTGCCTCACACTGAACGCAGGGCACGTTGCCCTACATCGTCCAGTCAGGCAACAAGAAACCAGCACAGCAAGAGATGGGACAATAGGTCATTACAACCTATCACACCACAAGGAACCACACGCATGAGGGGAGCAACATACTCAACCTCAAAATAGCACAAGGGAGGGACCTTCACCACAAAGGTCGCCACAGTGCGAAAAATACGGCACCAATTGCCCTGCCAACACCACCACCCCGAGCAACCAACGGAAAGCAGGGGAAGGAGACCTGCATAACGAGTCTCTTCCATACGCAAGGGAAAATCACTAAACGAGACTGGCACTTCCACATAAGCACAATCCAGCCAAACACCCATGGCACTCACCAGAACACCATTTGGCATAGCCCACAGGGCGCGAGAAACGAAGCCAACCTCCCGATCTTGGGGACACACGGAGTCCCACCAACGCAGCCGGAGACCCGAAATGATCAGGAAGACAAACTGGCCAGCACCACGGCCAGTCACACGGTCAAAGGCACAACACCTTGATCGACAACGCCCAACAGACTCACACTGACAGTCCAACCGGAAACAGTGACAACTCATCTCCATAGAGAGAGAGAGAGCAGCGACAAGCCAAATCAAACGCAAGGCAGCTTGGGGGGACCTCCACCCAAACGCCAAGAGTCGCTCTGGGAAAACATCACCAGAACACAGCCCAACAATGGCCAATAGAGAGAACACATCAGCAACATACCTCAACCCTGAGGTAGCACAACAACTGGCAGAACAAGCCCAGAACAGTCCTGAGAGGAACCCTCACCAGGACAACAACCAACGCTTCTGGAAAACATCACTAGAACACAGGGCAACCAAGAGATGCACCTCAACCTCGAGGGCAACACAACAGCAACCAACCACACAACAGACACCTCAAATCACGGAGGCAACATAGCGGAAGACTTCAACGAGCACAGAAGCAGTCCCAGAGAGAGGAAACTCTCACTAGGACAATTGCAGCAGTTCTGGGAACCCTCACCAGAACACAAGCAGCTAAGTGATGCACCTCAACCCAGAGGGCAACGCCGCAACAACCAGAAACGAGCACAACACAATTCTGGGGAAACCTCACTTCCACCAAAACCAGCAGAGAAGAACTCTGGAAGCACCTCACCAGAGTTCACAACCAGCCAGCACAAGGCCGACAACAACCACAGACAGGTGTCGCAACGCTCAACCAGCAGTGCAACACAGCACACAAAGAATCTGCTTAGCTCGAGCAAAGATGCCGACTGAGCAGAGCATAGCGCCCAACGGCGCACAGGCACACAATGCCAAACACACAGCCAACACAACACACACCCAACAACAAGGGGACATCCAACAAGGACACACCCCAACAACAAGGGACAGCCAATAAGGCAAGGACACCTTCTACCGTTTGTTCCGTAGACCACAACCCTGCATAGGTGAAGGCCACACCACACACGCAAGCTCTCTCAGCCTTTGCGACACACCAACACAGACACGTAGGCCAATGACGAACCCAACCGCAGCACGAGCAAACCAGCAACCCCGCTCGAACCATGCGTACCCAGCAATAGCAGTAACACTCTATTGCAGCTCAAACTCAGACCCTGCTGGAAAGCTAACCACCTGCAACAAAGAAAAAATGCTCACCTAAAAGCAACTCTACACGGACGGGCCAGCAGCGTACTAGTACCTTTCTTTGGGACAACCATATTTATTAACTAATTACAAATCTCGTTGGACCCCTGAGCTCTGATACCACTGTAACTACCCGACCCCCTGGACCCCCACCAGGGACCACGAAGGTCGTGCTGCCACCCATGGATCTAAAGACCCGGAAGGGTTAGAATTTAGACCAGTGAGATAAGCAATGAATTCAAATAACTATAACAAGAAAGTTCGTACATTTAATAAGAAATTATGTACAACATGTCCCAAATAAAAGTATAGGTACAAAAGAGAAGGCGCAGTCCTTAAGGGGCATATCCCGAGGACTTGCAAAAAGGCCACTCTCAACTTATGCTACAAGCGCTTACACTCACAACTCACCTGCTGACAATGCACGGCGCCACAAACTGCCACTACGACTGTCCGACGACGAACTCCTGCGACAATGAGTCCCTACCTGAAGAGAGTAGGGGGGTGAGCCTCGCGAACAAGGCTCGATAGGGATAACCAGTCCCTTACCAGCCAGAGCAGCAGGAACTCCACACAAAAGCGGAAGCAAAACTACTCTACAAAGTAGTAAAGTGAGAAACGCCTACCACAGAGAGCTATAAAGCAGCGGAACAGAGCTACGCCCCGACCCACAACCAGGGTCAGGCTAAATATGACTCCCGCAGAACCAGCGGAGTCAAACACAATGCAGAAGTAACCCCTCGACACGCTCCCGCCGAGACAAAGAAGCTCACAGAACACCGGAGCAACCACGTGAGACTAGAGTCTCATGACTCAAGCACCAACATCCTGGACCTCCACGAGGTCGGGAAGGAACAACCAGGTGTCACCACGAGAGACACCAAGCAACCATGTGAGAAGCAACGTCTCACCACAGGCACGGCCACCTCAGACCTCCATGAGGTTCAGGGCCCACAAGCAGAACCACCCTGCACCTCGAACACTCCACGAGGTCAGGGAACTACACCTACCGATGCCACCACGAATGGCACCAAGGAACGGGTTACCGAAACAGCAGTTGGGTGTCGACACTCAACACCCCGAGAGAACCCGCAGAATGGAAACCACTAAACACGGCCCATGAGGCCAAACTAACCAAGCCCACGAAACTAGACACAGATAGGCTACAACCCCCGTGCAAGCTAAGGGAACGAGAAACACTTGGAAACAACGTGCGAAACACTGCCACACAAGAGCACACAAGCCACCGCCATAGGCAGCTAAGTGGAGGACACACAGTCCACTCCTCCAGCTTGCCAGCCGTCGGCTCCTACCTACAACCTCCCCAGTAGAGTGAGGCTAGCGAGTCACAGCAAGGAACAACCCAACCACCGCAGCCCGGCCGAGCTACGGCCCCACGGTTGGCCTCCCTACGTGGCTCCGGAACTAACGCAAAGTGAGGCTGTGAGAAGGACTAGCTGGTCTACGCCGAACGAGCTCCACAACAACCTCAGAGACCATATCCAGCTAAGAGAGCTCTATAAACGGCTCACGCCACTGCCCCACCATTTTCCCCTTTTGCTCCAAGTCCGAGACTTGAGCACGCCCGCCGCCGGGAGAACTCCCTCAACAGACGAACGGGGCTAGGCGTCCCAGGTAACGGTAAGAACATGTCTCGCAGACAAGCCCTCAAGTGCCGAGCACCGGGCGAAAGAGAATTGGCGTGGCAACCAGCACAGTAAAAGTACAACTGGCTTGTAACTAAGACAAGCCAGCTAGCACAGGCACGCACAGAACCCCTTCCGGGAACAGCCTCCAGAAGGGCCGTCAGCCAACGCCGGCACACATGGCACGACCCAAGAAATCGGAACACCACCAAACAGCACAGAAACGAACGCTCTTCTAATAATCGATCGGCGACCAAACCATCGATTATTAGACAAAGGTGAGCCTCCTAGCGACACCGCTAGGACACGGCCACGAAGGTGTCACCTTCGGTCACTGAACGCAGGGAGGCAACCTGCCGCGTTCCCACCAGAAGGTCCTAAGGGCACACCCTACCCTGGGGCACACGCCGACACGCCAACCGTGGCCGCGGAAAACACCCACGGCAAAACAGGCCTTGTCGCGCCCTCCTAGCTTGTCGCGATCACATCGTGACGGTCAGGACCACCACGAAAATTACTCTGTTGCGACAAGGAAGTGGGTCGCTACAACAGAGTTGTCGCGATAGAAAATTGGATCGCGACACCCTAGTCGCGAAAGCCGACCACGCCTCGACAGCAACCCTGTCGCGACGGGAAACCGGGTCGCGACGTGACCCTTATTGCGACGGCCACCCACACCGCGATAAGGTCACATCGGACCGGGGCGACACCTTCTCTGATGTCGCGACGTGCTCGGCGGTCGCGACATCAGCTGGAAGGCCGACCGACGGGATCCACATCCCGTGATCGCCCACAAACGCTACAACTAGCACAACACGGGGAGGGGAGCATGGTGAAAGCAATAAAAGCATGCAAACACCCATTAGGACCTGCAATCCATGCTAACAAGAAAGGGCACAAGCATCCATACACATTTGAAGAACCGAAACCCCCAAAGGGGTCTTCACGAAGCCATGGCCGCCACCTCCTCGCTCCTCGCCGCCGCTCCAAGCTCCGCATGAGCTGCCGCCGGCACCTCCGAGCTCCAACCGCCAGAGAAGAAGGAGGAGACCTCTCCTCCTCAGAGAGGAGAAGGAAAAAGGGGAGGAAATGCCAAAAGGAGGGGAAGGGAGAGCCGACCAAGGCTTTTAGCCTGCAGCTCCCAAAACGCGACGGGGCGGGGCGTCGCGTTACCAACCATAACACGTTGGTAGCCCCCACCATGACTAGAACGCGCCCTACCTAGGCGCCGCGACAGCCTGACAGATCCCCCTGCCACGCCTGCCACTCTGACAGGCAACAGACACCTATCAGAAGACCAAAAAGCGAAACCCTTGTCACGACCCATTGACCAGGTGCGACAAGAACGTGATGTGACCACCGGTCGTGACCTGGATGGCTGTCGTGACAAGCAGCGCTGTCGCGACACTAACGTGTTGCCAACGCCGGACGCGTTAGTGGGCAGCCATCCCACACGCAGTCGGAAAGCTCGAGATGTTACAGTTGAGGTATTATTTGTCTCAGAACCATAGTCTGGCTAGCGGTATGGTTGGCCTTTTTATTTTTTGCTGCTGGTCATCGACGATAATACCTCAGGTGGCTCTAAAAGAGCAGATTGAGACCACCTCGATGATCGAGTCACATGCTGGGTGGTCGGTGTGACTACCTCAGCAAGATGCTTTCTTTATTCCTTTTTTTTCATCATTCTTTTGTTTCTTTTTTTTTGAATGAGTATTTACATGAATGGACATTACATACTTGATCTGCATCTACCCCAAAATCACTCAATCTTGACGAGTTGGCTCTTATTTATTTGCTTGTGATGAGCCGAAGATCTTCAGGTTCTCCCAGGGTACATGAATTTCTTCTGTGCATTGAGCATCTTGAGTTGCTTATGCTCTCCCGGTCCCCCATGTTGGCTGGTCGTGCTGCCGTATGTTCTTCTTTTCTATTGCATTGGAGCCCCATGAGGCCGTGGCGGGTCCACCTTGTACTCACCCACTTGTAGTTCTTCTTTTCTTATCAAGGCCTCAATTTCATCTTTGAGGATGTAGCAGTCTTCTGTAACATGCCCCAGCAGCTGATGATATAAGCAAAACCGGGGATCGTCTTTCTTCTTGATGTCCTATGTCCTTCTAGGCTCAGGTGGGATGATTTTGTTGTGTCGACAGGCCCATTCGAAGAGAGTCTGTGTCTTTTCTTTTAGGAAAGAGTATGGCTTTTGCATCTTCTCTTGTAATGAACCCATTTTATTTCGCTTCATCGCCTGGCAGAAGAGTAGCCATCTCCACTCTTTTGGTGTGCAAAGGCTTTGAGGTTCACAGTATGAACATTTGTAGGCGTTGCCCTTTTTCCAAGCAATCTATTTCCCTGACTAGATGCATAGGCAGGTGGATATTTGGAAAGGAATTGTTCGATCTCAGCCACAACTTTATTTAGCCGGTCGAAGGACTTTATCTCAATGCCAATCATCTTTTCTAGAACATGTCTGCTCAAGTTTTGCTTGCATATTTGAATGGCGTCTTCTAGATGTAGTGGTCGTCTGCATCTCATGCTGAGATCTCTCCACCTTCTGACATAGTCCAGAGCCGATTCATTATCTTCTTGTCTGGTTGCATATAACTCGACCAGTGTGGTTTCTCTTTCAACAATGTAGAATCTTTCTGTGAACTTCCTTTGCATATCTGGCCAGTCTATAATGAACCCAACTGGTAAATTTGAATACCATTTGAATGCTAGTCCAGTCAGGGAAGACCCAAAGAATTTGAGCAAATATGACTCATTAGTAGCCAATTCCCCCATGACGCTAACATAGTATGCAACATGCTCTTTAGGCGATCCTTGCCTGTTGAATTTTTTGAACTTCGGCGGCTTACTGATACCGGGAGGAAGTCTTATTGTAGCATGATGTACAGGGTACGAAACCTGGTAGATGCCAAATGGGGTTTGATTAGCATCACCCCTTTCTCCCAGCTTCGCTGCTATCATTTGTTCCAACATCTGTCTATTCATAATGTAAGGCCCTCGAACTTTGTTGCATTATTGTATTGCACGTAAATAATTCATGTTGTATATGTACGTATGAAAATATCTACGTAAGTACTAGTTGGTATACTTATGTATGCATGTGTATAAATAGTTGTAAATAATGTATGAATGGTATGATGGTAGTGTGTACATGATAACGTATACATATGGCACATATATAGGTATAAGATGTGCATGGTTTCTGCATGTTTTAGAGTTCTGGCCGAAGGCCAGATTGGCGTCAATATCAATGGACGTTTGAGTTCTATAGGCATCAACCCTATGGACGCCAACACTAATTCCAACGTCCAGCGATGTGCACGCTAACTTCCCTGACCTGCATGCATTGCAGAGCCCAGAACTCCGGGGGCAAGCAAGCCCAGCCATTGGGGAGAAGTCCCCAACGGCTATCAGGTCATCCCATCACCTCTCCGGGGTTCCCCAAGCCCCTCTCCTATAAACAAAGCCTTTTTGCAACCTGAGAGCCTCTCTTGACCTCTTTTGAGAGATAGAGAAGCCCTAGAAAATCTGTGAGAAAAACCCCCACTTTTGCAAGCTTAAATCCGGCTACCTGAAGCTTGCACCGGCCATCTACTGCAGCAAGAAGCTAGCTGGAGTTAGGGCTGCCAACGGGTCGGAGTCGGAATCGGAAATGGTACTTTCCGCATCCATTTCCTATAAGAAAATTGGAACGGGTCGGAAACGGAAACTAATCGGAAACATTTTGTACGATCAAATGGTAGATGTATATAGTATTAGAAGCAATGATAAAAGAGATGTCTTTGATAATAATATGTATAATACATACTACGAGAGAGATAAGTTAATTATATTCTATTTACAAATTAAAGAGAAGCTAAAAACTTAGTCTAAAGTTTTTTAATATTAAGAAATAAGAATTTAAGAGTATATATTTTGTAAATAAAATACAAAATATATCTTATCGGAAACGGAAACGGAAAATCAGAAAATAATCGAAAACGGAAAAACGGATACGGAAAGGTCGGAAACGGATCGGAAAGTCGGAAATCGGATATCCATTGGCAGCCCTAGCTGGAGTGGAGGAGGAGGCTTCCCCGACCTTATCTTGGAGCCATCGTCATCCTAGAACCAGAGTGAAGCTTTTCTAAGAGCTTCTTAGGACAGCCCAAGGAGAGCTTCACCGAGCCCTAGATTCGTTTGGTGTATTTTCTAGAGGCAAGTACCCTACCCATAACGTCTCTGTATGTGTCTATGTTGGTTTTATCATTTTTGTGCATTTTCCCTTGTGTCCTAGATCCCCCAATTCACCCTATCTTTAGAGCTCGGGTCTGTGTTTTGCACAGACCTGAACTTAACGGCAACATCTGTTGTCGTCAAGATCATGCTTAGCGTCCAGCGATTGTGCCGTTGACATTAATTAGCGGCCATAGCTTGCCGTTAAGTTCATCTGAGCAGAACAGCAAGCTGTTCTGCCTTCTATATGATTAATTTCGATATGTTTCACGATAAGGATATAATGTAATCTCTTATATGCTATGTATACTAGCTAATGTGATGGATGGGAATGTGAATGTGCACTTCTTGTGGATGGTAGAGCTTATTTACATATTTGAAAGCATGTGAAAGAATGTTCATGTGTATCTTCTCACCGTTGTCCTGATAATCCATGGTAAAATCATGTTGCCCTAATTTTGGTAGACCATGTATGTGCAACCCTGTCTGTGCTCTGAGTTTCTGGAATTTTCCATGCTTGTATGATTTATTGAATTTTCTGTTTTGGGAAAAGAAATCATGCGTAGGTCACGATAAATCTTTCGTAAATTATGTATTGCCCAATAAATTCGAGAATAAACCATGTGGCTCTATACATGCAGGGTTCAGACAGTGAATTGTTAAATTTGTGATTGGTGTTCAACTTCCTGCTAACTTGAATTGTGGATAGCATGTGAATTCGATGTTAGATTTTCTGTAATTACGTTTTAGGTTAGAAAAATCTGAAAATTTGCATGTGGGATCCTAAACCCGAAATCAGCTAATGGTTAAAATTTTAGGTTATTGGACAAGTATATGATGCAATATGAATTTTCTATGTAGAAATGCGAAATTTATGCATGCCGTTGCAAAAATGATTTAATTCTGTTTATTTCAACCTGAAGGGTGAAATTCACTGAGTGTATAATTTCTGTGATTATTGTGTCATGTCAGGAAAAACAGAGCCCCATGTGTGTGAATGAGGGAATGAATGAGATGTGAGTGTCATGGTAAAATGTGTGTAAAAACCGACATGTGTAATGTGTAAAACTGTGCCATGTGTGATACTGCTTCATAGAGGGCTGTGGAACCGTACCATGGAAAAGTCCCCATGGGAAGGTTCAATGTGTTGTGACCCTAAGGGCATTAGGGGGAAATCCTGGAGGTGGACAAGTTCCACTGGTAGGGTGGAGACTTGTTCTCCCGGTCTGCGCAGTCCAAAAGTCGCCATTGTATTACCTAGATGGCGTCTATGTGATGTGATGTGTTGTGTCCTTCTTTGGTGGTTTGGACTATGTGTCACGGCACTAAATATGAATGTGTAAATGTGTATGTGTTCATGTGAAAAAAAATGTGAATGTGAACAATGTGTAAAAGTGCATGTGTAAAGTGTGAAATATACGAATTTGAAATTGTGTAAAAATGTGAAACCAAAATATGAGGATGTGAGTTTGTAATCCATGTTATGACAATCTGAAATCATGCTTAAACAGTAGCTTTACTATGTTATGATCATGTTTATGTATGCAAAATGCCTAGAATCCATGCTAGGGATAATTGTTAAGCATATCTAACAACTCCCATACTTGGTTGTTCACATGTTGTGACTTAATCGTTGTTGTAGCTCTCATGTGTTAGATTATGGTTGCTAAAGCATGTAAAACCAGCCAAGCTGTAAAGCCTGTAAAATGGTTACGTATATGCGAAAGAATGTGTAGATTCCATGTTAGTTATGTTTCCTTTCGTGCATGCTCGGAAATCATGTTAATGGCTTTCATGTCTTAGTTGGTGAAAGTAGATTTTCATGTGAGAAATAATAGAAAGCATGTGATAGGTGATTCTATTTTTGGAAATCTGAAAGCATAGTCCAGGTGTTTTAATTGTAGATTCACCATGATAGGTTGTATGATTTAATGTCAAGCATGCTACAGGTTGTGTCTTGTGAACGTGTATGTAAGAACCTACTTGATATGTGCATGAACGGTATGTGTAGAATTACTTGCGGAGTCTTTTAGACTCACTACTTGCTTCGGCGTACAGGTGTAGTTGGTGACGAGACACTTGTGGAGGAGACGTTGGAGACCGATTCCGAGCGCGGAGATTAGAGTTTGGAGTACTTGTGACATTTTGTGATTTTCATAGTATGTAAATCAACATTGTACTAGCATTATCATGGAAGAATGTATAAGTATGGACATCTATGTATTTGAATTTTAGCTATTTAAATTATGTGGACTTTTAAATTCTTAAATGTTGTTGAATCATGTATGTTAAATGTGGGTGATGAATGAAATGAAGACAGTGGTTCTTTTACTTCCGCTACTCTGTTCTTATATTCACGTGTATCTCAGCTGAATGTTATCGTTGGGTAAATGTCCCACTGTGATGACGCTCGCTATACCGACGTGGGTTGGTATAACCGTATCGGTATAATGAGGGTCGTCGCAGAGATTGGTATCAGAGCAACCGGTTGAGATTGCACATGAATATACATAAGTCATCACCCCCATTTCATGCTAAGTGTACATAGAAATGTCCACATGTGTAGAATTGATTAATATTGAATGAAAAGTAGATAAGAAAATGGTTAGAAAACTTAGTAACCTAGCTCTAATGGTGGCTGAAATTTATTACAGCCATGGCTTCGAGAGGTAGGCGTGGTGGAGCGCCGACCCGTGAGGACGAGCCGAGACGTGACGAGCAAGCGGAGCAACAAGCCCCGGCACCGCAAGGTCCTGTACCCCCACCGCCGCTTGTGGATTATGGAGTATTCATGCAAGGACTGGTGCAAGCCATGCAGACACAGGCTCATACTCAGGCAGCACTCCAGGCACAGTTGGAGGCTCAGGTTAGACTAATAAAATGAATAATAGTTTATTTAATTTTTGATATTGTGTGGATCGTGTTTTGCTTGATGTGTACTGTAGCAGGCTCATGTACCAGCTCAGGACCATGGTGGACCTTCTACCATGGAGAGATTCAAGAGGATGCTTCCACCCTCTTTTAAGGGGGAGAGCGATCCGTTGTTGGCAGAAAGCTGGATGAGGGAGATAGAAAAGATCTTCCGAGCCATCAGGTGTGCAAATGAGGATAAGGTCACCTTAGCCACCTACATGCTACAGGTATGTGTTGATTTTGTATGATTGTATGTTTTGTTTAGTTAGAACGTGTTAGTTGGAGCTTACGAAGGTGTATTGCAGGAAAGAGAGTGATGTATGGTGGTCCTCCCTATTGCGTACACGGTTGAGGACGGAACTATTGATGTTGCTTGGACGGGTTCGTGAGGCTCTTTCGGGCTAAGTTCGTCCCTGAGCATGTTCAAGATCGGATGGAGCAGGAATTCCTATCTTTGGCTCAAGGCTGCATGACCGTGCTGGAATATGAGGCAAGATTTTCTGAACTCTCTAAGTATGCACCTCATATCGTGGTAGATGAGCGCAGGAAGACAAAGAAGTTCGTAATGGGACTAAAGCCATCACTGCAGACGAGACTCGTGGCATTTGACCACCGCACTTTGGACGAGGCCCTTAGTGCTGCTTGTAGCAGGAAGGTGAGATGGGCAATACCTTGAAGAGAAGAAGGTTTCGCAGAAGAGACCTGCAGCTACGTTCCAGCGGCAAGACAAGAAGAAAGCGCGGTGTACAGACACAGCAGCGATCAGTAGCAATCGGCAGTTCTCAGGTACCTTCTGTACGTTCCACTGGTGTGAAGAAAGAGTGTCCCCTGTGGGAAGACACATGGTGGTACCGAGTGTGGATGATACGGGCAAGTGCTTGAAGTGCGGAAGCAGCGACCACAAGATCAAAGATTACCCAAGACTCAGCAGGGAGCTCCGCGTGGAGCGCCAGCCCCAGTCAGTAGTAGCGGCAGCAGCGCCAGCTACAGGAAGACCAGGAAGGCCTCGAGCCACATCTCGAGTGTTTGCTTTAGCGCGCGAGGACGCCGAGCAGGCGGAGCATGTCACCGAAGGTACGGTTTTACTCCTAGGCGTGCACGCTCGGGTTTTGTTTGATACGGGTGCTACTCACTCGTTCATTTCTGAGCGGTTCGCTAGGCAGTTAGCCCTAGAGTCAGGTGTAGAGTCTGAGGAGTTAGAGGTCCCTTTGTCTGTGCACACCTCTGCGGGTACGGTATCGACCAGAAGTGCATTCCGTCGTTACCTGTGTGCATTGAGGATAGAATCCTAGATGTGTTTTCTTCTTGCTAAAGATGAAGGACTATGATGTTATTCTTGGTCTGGATTGGCTAGAGGAGCACTACGCTTTAGTGGATTGTCGCGGAAGAGGATTGTTTTCTGCATTCCTTGTGAGGACGAGTTCTCTCACCCCTTGCCAAGGAACTGGGCAGGAAATTTGGTCATCTCTGCCATGAAGGCGATGCGCATGGTAAACAAGGGTTGTGACGTTTTCTTGCCAGCGTGGTATTAGTACCAGAGGCTGATGAGTCACCTACTCTTGCAGAGATCGAGGTAGTGCAGGATTTTCCAGATGTCTTTCCTGATGATTTGTCTGGATTGCCACCGGATAGAGAGATAGAGTTTACCACAGAGTTGCTTCCAGGCACCTCTCCTATCTCGAAGGCTCCATATCGGATGGCACCTACGGAGTAGCCGAGTTAAGGAGGCAGTTGCAAGAGTTGCTAGATAAGGGATTTATTCGCCCTAGTGTTCCCCTTGGGGCGCACCTGTATTATTCGTCAAGAAGAAGACGGGTCACTTAGGTTATGCATTGACTACAGAAAACTGAACCAAGTGACGGTGAAGAACAGGTATCCTTACCTCGTATTGATGATTTGTTGACCAGTTGCGAGAGATGCATCAGTCTTTTCTAAGATTGATCTGCGATCTGGTTATCATCAGTTGAGGATTCGGAGTGAGGATGTGTCCAAGACGGCGTTTAGAACCCGTTATGGACATTATGAGTTTTTGGTTCTCCCTTTCGGATTGACCAACGCCCTGCAGCGCTCATGGATCTCATGAACAGGGTGTTTAGACCTTATCTAGATAGTTGTTTGTAGTGTTTATTGATGATGTGTTGGTCTACTCTCCGGACGAGGCCACACACGTCAGCATTTGAGAGTAGTGTTAGAGGTTCTCCGTGAGCACAAGCTGTATGCTAAGTTCAGCAAGTGCGATTTCTGGTTGCGCGAGGTTCATTTCATCGGGCATGTTATCTCCGGTACTGGTGTTGCAGTGGATCCAGCAAAGGTCCAGGCAGTTATGGATTGGGAGATTCCCAAGACCCCTTCGGAGATTCGGAGTTTTATTGGTTTAGCTGGTTACTATCGACGATTTATTGAGGGATTTTCGTCCATCGCCTCCCCTTTGACAAAGCTGACCAGAAAGGGTGAGAAGTTCGTATGGTCTGAGGCATGTGAGCATAGCTTTCAGCTATTGAAGGCTAAGCTTACTTCTGCTCCGGTATTGGTATTGCCTAGTGGTCCAGAGGGCTTTGCCATTTGTACGGACGCATCTCAGATTGGGTTAGGTTGTGTGCTAATGCAGCAAGAAAGGGTAGTGGCCTATGCTTCTCGTCAGTTGAAGGAGCATGAGCGTAACTATCCGACTCATGACTCGCAGCAGTGGTTCATGCACTAAAGATCTGGAGGCACTATCTTTATGGTGTTAGATTTAAGGTGTTTACCGACCACAAGAGCTTGAAGTATCTTTTCTCCCAAAAGGAATTAAACCTGAGGCAGAGAGATGGATTGAGTTCTTGAAGGACTATGACTTCGACCTTCAGTATCACCCGGGAAGGCGAATGTCGTAGCAGGTGCTCTGAGTAGAAAGAGGCCATCTCTCCAGCAGATTGGAAGATGTGGAAGATGAGGCTTGCGCGTTGACTGTTAGAGCCATCGCTATGCCAGGCTTTTGTAGCTCAGTTATCTCTTAGGTCCTCGGTTTTGGATGAGGTGATCGAGCAACAGAAAGCCGACCCTAGACTCTTAGAGTTAGTAGGCAGGCGGGCATTGCTCGTGATGAGGACGGTGTGATTAGATTTCATCACCGTGTTTGTGTCCCTGATTGGTAGATGTCCGTGAGCATGTGTTAGCGGAGGCTCATAGATCGCGATTCTCTATTCATCCGGGTAACACTAAGATGTACCAGGATCTGAAGAGATCTTTTTGGTGGTCCGTATGAAGAAGGACGTAGCAGATTATGTGTCTAGATGTCTAGTGTGTCAGCAAGTGAAGGCCGAGCGACAACGACCATCCGCCTTATGCAAAGGATGGAGATTCCAGTGTGGAAGTGGGAAGCTGTCACTATGGATTTCGTCTCGGGTGCCTCGATCAGAAGGGGCAATGACTCGATTTGGGTAGTTGTAGATAGATTCTCGAAGACTGCTCATTTCTTGCCTATGAAGAAGAAGCAGTCAGTAGAGAGTTTAGCTAATTGTATGTTAGTGGCATCATTAGATTGCATGGTGTGCCGAAGTCGATCATTTCGGATCGAGATCCGAGATTCACTTCGAGGTTATGGAAGGGTCTTCAGGATGCTTTAGGTTCGGAGCTGAAGCTCAGTTCGGCGTTTCATCCCCAGACTAATGGACAGTCCGAGAGGACTATCCAGACGCTCGAGGATATGTTGAGGGCGTGTGTTCTAGATTGGAAAGATGATTGGGAGCGCCATTTACCTCTTGTGGAGTTCGCATACAACAACAGTTTTCATGCGAGTATTGGTATGGCTCCATTCGAGGCGCTGTATGGTAGGCCCTGCAGATCTCTGTTACGTTGGGAGGAGATTGGTGATAGGCAATTGATCGGACCGGAGTTAGTTCAAGAAATCGGATAAGATCCAGCTTATCAGAAGAGGCTGTTGCGGCACGGATAGGCAGAAGAGTTATGCCGACAACAGGAGGAAGGATCTTGAGTTCAAGGTGGGTGATCATGTCTTCTGAAGATATCGCCTACTCGATGTGTCGTCAGATTTGGCAGGCATAGTAAGTTGAGCCCTAGGTTCATTGGCCATATGAGATTCTCAGAATTTGGGCAGCGTGGCATATGAGCTAGCCTTACCCCCAGCTTTGGCTAGTGTTCATCATGTGTTCCACGTTTCGATGCTCAGGAAGTATGTCCGAGATCCGTCTCATGTGATTAGTCAAGAGCCAGTGGAGATTCAGCCAAATCTGTCGTATGTCGAGCAACCAGTAGCTATTCTTGACCGGAAGGTTCAGCATCTCCGGAACAAGAGTATTGCGTCGGTGAAAGTTCTCTGGCGGAACTTCTTGCGAGAGGAGGCTACTTGGGAGCTTGAGGATGCGATGAGAAAGAAGTATCCCCTTTTGTTTGAGTAGTGTCGTTCTAACTTCGAGGATGAAGTTTCTTTAAGGGGAAGAGGGTGTAAGGCCCTCGAATTTTGTTGCATTATTGTATTGCACGTAAATAATTCATGTTGTGTATGTACGTATGTAAATATCTACGTAAGTACTAGTTGGTATACTTATGTATGCATGTGTATAAATAGTTGTGAATAATGTATGATGGTATGATGGTAGTGTGTACATGATAACGTATACATATAGCACATATATAGGTATAAGATGTGCATGGTTTCTGCATGTTTTAGAGTTCTGGCCGAAGGCCAGATTGGCGTCAATATCATGGACGTTTGAGTTGTATAGGCGTCCACCTATGGACGCCAACACTAATTCAAGCGTCCAGCGATGTGGACGCTAACTTCTCTGACCTGCATGCATTGCAGAGCCCAGAACTCCGGGGCAAGCAAGCCCAGCCATTGGGGAGAAGTCCTCAATGGCTATCAGGCCATCCCATCACCTCTACGGGTTCCCCAACCCTCTCCTATAAACAAAACCTTTTTGCACCCTGAGAGCCTCTCTTGACCTCATTTGAGAGATAGAGAAGCCCTAGAAAATCTGTGAGAAAAACCCCACTTTTGCAAGCTTAAATCCGGCTACCTGAAGCTTGCACCAGCCATCTACTGCAGCAAGAAGCTAGCTGGAGTGGAGGAGGAGGCTTCCCCGACCATATCTTAGAGCCATCGTCATCCTAGAACCCGGAGTGAAGCTTTTCTAAGAGCTTCTTGGGACAGCCCAAGGAGAGCTTCACCGAGCCCTATATCCATTTGGTGTATTTTCTAGAGGCAATACCCTACCCATAACGTCCCTGTATGTGTCTAGGTTGGTTTTATCATTTTTGTGCATTTTCCCTCGTGTCCTAGATCCCCCAATTCACCCTATCTTTAGAGCTCGGGTCTGTGTTTTGCACAGACCTGAACTTAACGGCAACATCTGTTGTCGTCAAGATCATGCTTAGCGTCCAGCGATTGTGCCGTTACATTAATTAGCGGCCATAGCTTGTCGTTAAGTTCATCTGAGCAGAACAGCAAGCTGTTCTGCCCTTCTATATGATTATTTCGATATGTTTCACGATAAGGATATAATGTAATCTCTTATATGCTATGTATACTAGCTAATGTGATGGATGGGAATGTGAATGTGCACTTATCTTGTGGATGGTAGAGCTTATTTACATATTTGAAAGCATGTGGAAGAATGTTCATGTGTATGTTCTCACCGTTATCCTGATAATCCGTGGTAAAATCATGTTGCCCTAATTTTGTTAGACCATGTATGTGCAACCCTGTCTGTGCTCTGAGTTTCTGGAATTTTCCATGCTTGTATGATTTATTGAATTTTCTGTTTTGGGAAATAGAAATCATGCGTAGGTCACGATAAATCTTCTGTAAATTGTGTATTGCCCAATAAATTCGAGAATAAATCATGTGGTTCTATACATGCTAGGGTTCAGACAGTGAATTGTTAAATTTGTGATTGGTGTTCAACTTCCTGCTAACTTGAATTGTGGATAGCATGTGAATTCGATGTTAGATTTTCTGTAATTACGTTTTAGGTTAGAAAAATCTGAAAATTTTCATGTGGGATCCTAAACCCGAAATCAGCTAATGGCTAAATTTTCAGGTCATTTGGACCAGTATATGATGCAATATGAATTTTCTATGTAGAAATGCGAAATTTATGCATGCCGTTGCAAAAATGATTTAATTCCGTTTATTTCAACCTGAAGGGTGAAATTCACTGAGTGTAAAATTTCTGTAATTATAGTGTCATGTCAGGAAAACAAAGCCCCATGTGTGTGAATGGGTGAATGAATGAGATGTGAGTGTCATGTGTAAAATGTGTGTAAAAACCGAAATGTGTAATGTGTAAAACTGTGCCATGTGTGATACTGCTTCCATAGAGGGCTGTGGAACCGTACCATAGAAAAGTCCCCATGGAAGGTTCAATGTGTTGTGACCCTAAGGGCATTAGGGGGAAATCCTAGAGGTGGACAAGTACCACTGGTTAGGGTGGAGACTTGTTCTCCCGGTCTGCGCAGTCCAAGAGTCGCCATTGTATTGCCTAGATGGAGTCCATGTGATGTGATGTGTTGTGTCCTTCTTTGGTGGTTTGGACTATGTGTCACGGCACTAAATGTGAATGTGTAAAATGTGTATGTGTTCATGTGAAAAAAAATGTGAATGTGAACAATCTGTAAAAGTGCATGTGTAAAGTGTGAAATATACGAATTTGAAATTGTGTAAAAATGTGAAACCAAAATATGAGGATGTGAGTTTGTAATCCATGTTATGACAATCTGAAATTATGCTTAAACAGTAGCTTTACTATGTTATGATCATGTTTATATATGCAAAATGCCTAGAATCCATGCTAGGGATAATTGTTAAGCATATCTAAACAACTCTCATACTTGGTTGTTCACATGTTGTGACTTAATCGTTGTTATAGCTCTCATGTGTTAGATTATGGTTGCTAAAGTATGTAAAACCAGCAAGCTTAAAGCCTGTAAAATGGTTACGTATATGCGAAGGAATGTGTAGATTCCATGTTAGTTATGTTTCCTTTCGTGCATGCTCGAAAATTCATGTTAATGGCTTTCATGTCTTAGTTGGTGGAAAGTAGATTTTCTTGTGAGAAATAAATAGAAAGCATGTGATAGGTGATTCTATTTTTGGAAATCTGAAAGCATAGTCCAGGTGTTTTAATTGTAGATTCACCATGATAGGTTGTATGATTTAATGTCAAGCATGCTACAGGTTGTGTCTTGTGAACGTGTATGTAAGAACCTACTATGATATGTGCATGAACGGTATGTGTAGAATTACTTGCGGAGTCTTTTAGACTCACTACTTGCTTCGGCGTACAGGTGTAGTTGGTGACGAGACACTTGTGGAGGAGACGTTAGAGACCGATTCCGAGCGCGGAGATTAGAGTGTTGGAGTACTTGTGACATTTTGTGATTTTCATAGTATGTAAATTCAACATTGTACTAGCATTATCATGGAAGAATGTATAAGTATGGACATCTATGTATTTGAATTTCAGCTATTTAAATTATGTGGACTTTTAAATTCTTAAAAGTTGTCGAATCATGTATGTTAAATGTGGGGATGAATGAAATGAAGACAGTGGTTCTTTTACTTCCGCTACTCTGTTCTTATATTCACGTGTATCTCAGCTGAATGTTATCGTTGGGTAAATGTCCCACTGTGATGACGCTCGCTATACCGACGTGGGTTGGTATTACCGTACCGGTATAATGAGGGTCGTCGCACATAATCAGTGTTTGGACCATGTTTGGATGAGGAGGAGCCGACTGCATCTGAGCCATGGTGGCAGACTCTTGATGTGTCGCGTGAGGAGCTACGAGCCGTTCTAGAGCTATTTGACATGGGATGCCCCCAGTAGTGCCTGATGTTGGCTGGAGTCTTGTTAGATGCAGTAGAGTGCCGGAGAAGTCGATGTCAACTTGTGGTTCCCCCGTCATGCCCCCTGCTTCTTATAATATAGGAGTGTGAGCATCTTTTTTTTTCAATTTGTCTTTTCAACCTTTCAATCTCATGTTGGTATCTTTGTAACAATGCTGCCACAGCAGGATCATATGCATGGGTGCTAGGGACATCAGATGTCACTTCAGCTGGAGCCCCTCCTAGAGGGGTAGGTGGCAGATTGCTGATATTATCTGTTGCTATTATATCTGCAGCCTCTTCTTGGGCCATTGAGACTATCGGGGCTTTGCCCTTAGCTTCTTCCCTCCTGACAGGAGGATTTGGCTCTTCATTGAGCCTTGGCAATTCATCTTGCTCAGGGGCATATCCCCGTGTTGACCATCCACTATGGTCATATAGCAGGTGTATATTTGCAGAGCTTTGTCTGTTCTTTTGGCTTCTTTGCATTCTACCTCGTTCCTGGGTGTCTGCATCCTTTCAGACCTACCCTTTGGCATCTCTTGGGGTAGCTGCTGATATAGAGAAATTACATTTACAGCTTTTCGCCGAGCTTCTTGTCGGGCTGGGGCTTCATGTGGGCGTGGCGGATCCACCTTGTACTCGCCCATTTGCAGCTCTCCTTTGTTGATTAATGATTGGGCCACATCTTTGAACATGTAGCAATCTTCTATGGCATGGCCCACCACTTGATGGTAAAGGCAAAAGAGCGGATCATCTTTCCTCTTGGAGTCCTTCCGCCTTCTAGGACTTGGCAGGACACGCTTGTTGTGTTCGTGGGCCAACTCAAAGAGGACCCTTGTTTTGTTCCTTGGGAAAGAATAAGGCTTTTGCAGTTTCTCTTGTAGCAGAATCCGCTTGTCTGGCATTGACGACTTGGCAGGTGGGGAGCTGGCCACCCCCTTAGTAGTTGCTAAATCCCTAGGCTGTCTTTTCTCCTGGTTTCCCTCATCGGCAGAAGAATACTTGGCGAGGAACGCCTCAATATCAGATGCAACATTGCTTAGTCGTCTGAAGGTTTTGATATCAATTCTGACTATTCTTTCTAGGATTTCCTCCCGCAGGTTGTACTTGCATATGCGGACATCATCTTCTTCACATGGTGGTTGTTTGTACCTTTTAGTAAGGTTACTCCACCTTTGAATATAATTATGTGCTGATTTGTCATGCTCTTGGTAATGGCGAAGAATTTTTCTATTGGGACTTCCTCCTCAACCACATAGGGGTCTGCTTTGGACATCGACCACCTATCTGGCTACTCTATCCTAGATATGGTGGGGGAATCCGAACATGTATACCCCATTGATGAGGACCTAGGAGACTTTGGCCAGCATGGCGCATCAAGAGTCAAGCTTCCCATCGCATCGACGCAATGTGTATCATGACGTGTAGAGTATAAAGTCTGGTGAGCATTTGGTACGGTAGCAGAGTTATTGCCCTTTTCTTCCAGCTCCATCAAGCCACATAGCAGTGTTGGATCTGCAAGATTCAGATGGAGATGGGCCGACTACATGGCTAGCCTTTTTGCTTGTGACCTCCCGAAGAACCCTTGGCATGTTGCTGGACGTGCCCTTAACTGCTCTGGAATCATTTGACATGAATGGAGGAGCAGGGTGCCCCTAGTGAGACATGGATAGGTCATTGTTGGCAGAGTTCGGGGTGGAATAGTGTCGCCTTGGGGTGCTCTGACCATACCCTGGACTTCTTTTGGTGCAGAGGTGGGTGTACCTCTTTCTTCAATCTATTTTCACAACATCTCTATTTCCTGTTGATATTTTTGTAGCAGTATTATCACATCAGGATCACATGTAGGCACACTAGTTACATCAGTCGTTGCCTGGGTTGAGGCCCCTATAAGAAAAATAGGTGGCCACTCGCTACCTTCTTTTGATGCTGCAGCCGCTCCTGTGAGCACTAGAGGGTTGCTGCCAGTCTTTCCCCTTCTGGCAAGAGAATCTGGCTCTTCAGTGAATTTGGGTGGTGCCCCTTCTTCTTCATAGAGGACCCCATATCGGCTAGACATGCTATCCATATAACAGGGGAGAATGCGCAATGCACCATTTCCCTGAGCCAGTGGCTCACCACAATTTCCTCTTTCTCTTCCTTTTTCTTTTCTCTTTTCAACTATTTTCGCTCTTCCTTTTTTTTGCATTTTCTCATTTTCTTTCGAATTTTATCTTCTATTTCTTTTCTCATATTCTTTTCCTTTGTCGCTACCTTTTCCTCTTCCTTTTTCCTTCTCATTTTCATTTCTATCTTCGCAACATGATAGACCACCCTGGGCCGCTTCAAGGGAAGGTTTTGCCAGATCATAGAAATGACTAGACATAGTCCGATTAACCTCATCAGAATCTCATATGAATGAAGGGACAAATATTGGACCCCTCCTCTGTAGTAGGGGCATGTGAGCCAAATGCTCCAGATTGGCTGCCTTGTTGTGGTATGCAATGCAGCAAAAAATAGTCCCTTGTCGTGCATAAGATTTGAACACTGGCATGGGAGGTGCTGGAGCTAGCTGATCAACATCTATTTTGCCCTTTGCATTTGTTTCACAGCCTTTGTCATGTTGTTGCTTTCTTGGTAAGAGGGCCTGAGACTTCTTAGGCACCCAAATTTGCTTGAATTTTATTGGCTTTGGGGCCAATTTGATTTTGAAGGTTTTATACATGTCTTTCTGTCCCTCTAATGCTTGGAAGGAATTTCTTGTTGGCATAGTTGGCACCACTTGATTTGGTTCCATCACAGCACAGCCGTTCTGCAGATGGATTCTAATGTTGCCGACTAGCATGCTCTTTCCAGAGCCAGAGACACGTGCCTTGCTGGGAGTAGTAGTAGCCTTCCCAGCACTAGCTTGATGCCCCTTGGGTCCTTTGGCCTTCCCAGCACTAGCTTGATGCCCCCTGGGTCCTTCGGCCTTCCCAGCACTAGCTTGATGCCCCCTGGCTCCCTTGTCGATTATTCCATTGCCACGATCCATATGATGCACCTGGCAACTGACTGTCTCTGGTGTCTCTTCAGCTATCTCATCAGTGTTGTTGTGCCGCACATGGACGAAAGCAACCCCCAAAAAGTTGGAGAATTTGACCACTGAGGAAAATCTCCAAAGCGAGTCGGCATAGCAAGATAGCCATACCGGGCATGGTCCCGAACAATTTGCGGTCCAAAACACACTGCAGCCATGGGTATGTTAGTCACCTGCAAGTTAGTTCAAACCAACAGTCAATATAGAGTATAAATGCCACAAGGCTTTCTATTCTAGCGATGAGATGAAGGGAAGTTTGATCCCACCGAGCGTGCCACGCTGTGGAAATGGATTTTTTAATTTAATAAAATCTTTTAGTTCATTTTATCATGTTTCTCATATGTATGGATGCATATTGCGAATTCAAGTCCCGTCGGGTGCTACTTGAGTGACAGTGACAAGAGATGAACCCGCAATCGTATAGCGCAGGCGTGCCAGTCACCGAAGTGACAACATGTTCTACCTCCGAGAGTCAGAGGACTTTGGATCTATTCGTGCACCATTTGACTTCGTTAAACGAACGTGGAGATCGGGTCGGGACCAAGATCTCGCCCTTGCTTAAGCGCAACGACGTTAATTACATCCCTCTAAGAGGGAAAACCCTTGATTAATCGTCAGAATAAAGAGTCTCGTGGCCTTAAGCGGAAGCATCCAATAAAAGATATGCGTAGAAATGTAAATTCAATGGCGCCTAACGTGAGACAACCAAAATATAACTCTCGACGCATTTTTGACATTATTTCAGATTTATTTAAAGGGGTTGAATTGGGTTCAACATTATTTGATTTGATTTGGTTTTGTTCTTTTACCTCTTTTCATCATGTTTGATCTTTTATTAGATTGTCTTTTTATCTGTTAGTCCTTTGGGTTGATTTACTTTTGATTGTTTGGTTTGATGTGAGGTTTTATTTGATTTCAAAAATCTCTTCATTTATTTCTTTTGATCTATTCGAGTTTGCATTTTTTTTATTTGAACTCTTACTCCGGGTTAGAATGTTTAGCCCGAAAATTATTTGATTTGATTTCTTTGGCTTAGGGTTGCTTTATTTGATTTTTTTTATTTAACTTTGGATTTATTTTGAAGCTGTTATCTTTTTGTTGCATTTATTTTGGTGTTGTAGGATTTGATTTGAAACTATTCACATTCTTCATTTTTTGATTTAATATGATACTTTATTCGATTTCAGTTTCCTCTTCATTTAAATTTGTTTCTTTTGAGTTCGTTTGAATTTAGTATTTATTTAAATTTGTTTTATTTGATGTAGTTCTTTTTACTAAAAAATGTTACCACGTTATATTCTCTTGTGAACTTAACTGGAGCATCTATTTTTTTTCTTTTGGATTTTTATTTAACTTCCCCTTTATTACCGCTGCATGAGTCTGTTTTTTTTTTTAGAAAGGCTTATTGTACTTGTACATTGCACTTTAAGCGTAATGTAACTAGGTAATAATCTATGTGACACCTCTCATATGAGAAGTGATAAAGTGACAATCTAATTGTTAGATAACATATGAATTTGTTGTCTAGTCACATACATTTAAAGTGTAATATAAAAGTGCAATAAATCTTTCTCTTTTTTTTTATGCCCATTGGTTCATTAAGTGGGAAGGCACCCGCTGAGGCCCAGGGATGCACATGCATGCGCCTGTGGCCATTGAAGTTAAACGGTAGCCATTTTTTTTTTGGTAATATGAACGGTGGGGATGTTTATGGAAGTTTTTTTTTTTTTTTGAAGAAGGAGAGAGAGTGTTGATGTATTAAATGAAGAGAGAGATGGAGTGGGATAATGTGTGTGTGTGTGAGGAAGGTTTGAACGGTGGGGGGTTGTGGGAGTTTGTGCATGGGTATGGGTTTGAAACGGTAGGGTTCATGTGTGGAGAAAGGCTAAATGGCAGAGGTGTGCATGTGTGGGGGAAAGGCCGAACGGCAGTCTTCTATGTGCGCAGTGACGGCTGAACGGCGGGGTTATGCATGTGTAACACTTCCAAGAATATATATATATATATATATATATATATATATATATATTGTAAAACATGAATAATAGGGTTAGTACACTTAACTATTATTATTAGAATGAAATAATTGATATTTGGGAATGATTAGTATTAAGAAACATTATTCTAGTGTCGTGCCCAGATGTGTGCGCTCCCACAAGACGACACTGTAAAACTATAACGAAAATGAAATTTGAAAATACCATAATTTTCAGAAAAATGTGGAGATATCATAAATGTAAATATTCAAATTTTTCAACGTAAGGATTTTGAGATTAAATCAACGCGACTATTTTTCGAGTGATTTTTCACTCAGTGTAAAATAAATTCTAAAAATTAAACTAAAGTCATCATAATTTGTAGAACCATCTCATTAGCCAATGGTTGAAATTTTAATGCAAACAGACTTTGTTTGGACATGTTTACATCAAAACTAAGGAGGCAGTTGAATTATTGGGTCATTACGGTGGGGATTTTGATGAATTATGGGAGCTTACGTGTTAAGCTCTTGGAAGGTCACCACATTGAGGGTTAAAAGCTAACACCTATGTAACTACGTGTAAACCATAGGAAACTTGCATGAGCTACGTGTTGGGGTAAAAACCAAAAGGTTTTTACCATGACACATTGGAACCAACGTGCCGTTGTGCATGGAAAGACCGATTGGCTATAAATACAACCCCTCATTCTTCGTACCTATCTTTCTGACTTCCCTGTTATGCTGCTGTTGTGCTCACAAGACTTCAGAGTGAGTGTGTAGCTGGAGTTGTTGGTTGTACACCCTGTGCGTCTCTTGGTCCTGCTCGAGCAACTGCAAGAGCTGCTGCTGGGTGTAACTGGAAGCTAGCGAAGCAGACTTTGGTAGTTGTTGCTGCTACAGCTGCTTCCTCCTTTGCTTGTGGTCATCTCTCCATTTACTATACGTTGTGGTATTAATTGGGAGTTTCTACATCAAAGAAAGAATCCATATAGGTAGGAGATCATTTCCCTTTGGTTCAGATCTGTCCTCCACACATGATAAGAAATTCTTGGTGATGGAACTAGTTGATATACCTGTGGTTCTTCTATTTTTCTTCCAGTCATGGTAGAAGTACTCTTATTGGGAGAGAAACAACCTTGTTCCATTTTAGAAACTACTCCTATCCTCTTCTTCCATCCTTGATCCTTGTACATGCTATAGAGTTTTGTAGAAGTCTCAATTATCTTTAGAATAGTATGAAGACTTCGGTTTAGATGATTGATACTTCAAGTCTTGATTTAGATCCATGAAACGCAATGTGATTTAGTGTCCATCTTGTAGAAATCTTCCATTAAATTATGGCTATCAAGGCTATACTTCAGTACTAAACTATGTTTAGTTTCAAGCAAGACAAGTTTGAATTGCAAACCTCCTCTTTCATCTCACTTGTTTAGCTTATAAACCACTGTGAGAACTACAATTAGACTCTTCTATTTGATATAAAACATGTTTGGTTTATAAGTTCTATAATTAAGGTGTTTAGGATGGATTTAAAGTCATTTCTAGAAGAACTGTTGCTATCTGTCGACAGCCAGCCCATAGCTGTCGATAGGCGCAAGTCTTCTAGAACTTCAGATTTCTCGACTGTGGCTAGCTGTCGATAGCCAGCTCTTAGCTGTCGACAGATACCCTCAGAACCAGCAAAAACCAGGCTCTGGCCGTTACTATCTGTCGACAGCCACCTCCTGGCTGTCGACAACTACCATCCTGACTTGTATTTCAGCACATTTTCATGTATGAATCCTTGCTTAAACTTCATTCTAAAAGCTTAGCAAGTTACCCCTTAATTACTTTGGTATCTACTGTCATTATACTGTAAAAATTACCCACTTGGTGTACCTTACTCACCCTTGAATTATCCTTAAAGTTGTCAATTACGAATGGTACTTCGTTGAGTCTGTTCTTCGGTGTTCGGTAACCAAGTTCACAAAACCTGATCACCTGAGAGTTCATATGCTTGAACACCTTATGAGATGTGAATAATGATGATGACACTTATTAGGTCCTTGGACCCCACTTGATTAATATGCCTGTGCAAATAGGGCTGGTCCAATCCTGGGAGGAGCACCCAAATTCATTTTTTGACTGTGCGGAATGATAAAGGGCGTCGGGATGTCTGGCATTGCATCAAATACTTTCTGATTATGGTCATCATAATTCCTGTACTATGTAACTGTTAATGAGCTAATGTTGAGCTATACACCTAAACATGCCTGTGTTTTATCATCACTGTGTCAAGTTTACTGTTATGATATTTGGTCATGTCTCTTTGATATCTATTTTATCCTTGCCTTGGCTATCATATAATCACCCTTGAATTATAGATTTGAATTCTACTGAGCTAGTTAGCTCACTATTTCCTACCATTTTCAGGTAATGCAGATGGGGGTGACGTTTAAGGGCATGAGTGCTGAGTGGACCGACCGTGACAAGCAAAACCAACCCGTTTTTGTTTCTGTTTAGTAGTGTGAGATGAGATGTGTTAATTGAGTTTGTTTTAATCTACTCCTCACTTAGTTGTTAAGAGGAGTACTTGTGTAACAAGACTTCCGCTTATGACGTTATGAATGGACAAATAAATATTACCTTTTGTGCCTATTTTCTGTCACTTTCAATAAATAGCCTTTTATTAGGACGTGACAGATAATTTTGTATCAGAGCATTAGTTCGATAAACTAGGGATAACCAGTGAGTTGGGGTAGAAATTTGGGATTAGTTAGCATGACTTTGCAATATATAAATGCTTAACTTGATATTTGTTTCAGTATGGATATGAATGCCTAAGAGAGGACGGTAGCAGCGTTAGAAATGCTACGACAGGATATAGAGTTATATGCCCAAGCCCAGCAATGCTTAATTTGACTGCGGATGCTTTCTTTGCCGGCAATCCTGGTGCTTCCTTGGACGTCATGACTCAAGTTATGTGTAGGTTGGACAATCTAAGGCTGGGGCAAGACATGTTGCTCCATCAGTTTGAGGGCTATTGGGAAGCACTGACAGATGCGGCAAGGGAACTATACCACAGAATGGGAGGAGAACAACAACAACCATCGGTGGAATCTGTTATAGACCTGACCCAGAACTAGAAAGGACTTAGGCAACTTGTCCTTCTTTTTGTAAACCTTCATTTTGTTTAAATGCTGAATGTATATATAACTTCCATGTGAAGGGGAAGTGAGAGGTTAGTGAAGGTATGTTTTGTAATATGGAAAAGTTGGAAGGAGGAGATGACTGGTCTATGATAGTTGTTTTGATGTAAATATTTGACTAATGAATAGAAATGGTGTGTTATATGGATTTGAAATGTGTATGTGATGAATGCAAGTTTAGGTGGATTGTGGAATTAATATATGTCCTATTGAATGTTTCAGATATATTCTCAATTTAATTATGGAAGGAGGTGACACCAATTGGAGGAAAATGGAAAGTTCAATGCACAACTTGACCGAGTGATGAAAACAGTAGCTAGGAATAACAGCCATAATGGAACAAGTCTATTCAAGGATTTCCAAAACCTAGATCTTCCGAGATTTACAGGAAGCACAGACCCAGATGAGGCCAAAAATTGGCTAAAGGACATTGAAAGGATATTTATAGTGATTAAATGCACCGAAGAAGAAAAGATTCGGTTGGTGACTTTTCAGTTGGATCGAGACGCAAGAGCTTGGTGGGAAATAATCGAATCCACATTAGAGGATCCGACCCAAATAGTTGGGAAGAATTTGTGGAGTTGTTTAATGATCAATACTTCTCTGAGGTAGTTCAAGAAAAGAAAGCGAATGAATTTGCCGGTTTGAAACAACTAAGGATGTCGGTATTAGAGTATGAGGCTCAATTTGCCTGGTTGTCAAAGTATGCCCCACATCTTGTATCCGCAGAGAAATTGAAGGATAAGAGATTTATGAGTGGATTGCGTCCCAATTTTATTACGTAGCTAACTCCTCACTGTAGACTCGATTATTTCCCGCCCACTCTCGGAGGAGGGGGCGAAAAAAACAACAGGCCACACCAACAACGACGTGTACGGATACACGTGAAAAAAAGAGATAAAGCAAACAGTGGCCCTTCAGGCGATTAAAAGATAATAAAAGCAAATAAGACCGTGATCGCTAGGTACTTTTCCTAAAAAGCACCAAAAGTAGGGATGGGTAGGAAAGGAAGTGATGTGTACCTTTTTATCCGTACAAAAGAAGCGGGATGTGTGGGCGGGTTCTTTCCTCCTCCTTCCCCCGGCCGGCCGGCGAAGGAGATTCAGCTCGTGGGGGGTACCTGCGACACAAAAACAAAAGAGGAGGATCCGGATTAGCCAGATGTATGTAGTATCAAATAATAGACAATAAAAATGACATAAATAAAAGGGGATCGACGCACCTTTTTGTGGTCTTTTAAACCCCTATCAAGGTAGGAAGTGTGTGCATGCAGTGTAAATTGGCCACAAAGGGGCCAAATGGAAAAGCAAAAGAAACGTAAAGGACCACGAGGGGTCCGGAGGGAAGGAAAAGCGAGGTGCTGCCCCAAGGTGGCCGGACGAGGTGACAGCGCTGTGGAGAGACAATCGGAGAGGAGGAGGACGACGTGGCGCCTCGGGAGATGCGCGATGAAGACTGGATGACGGCGACGTCGAGCCGTAGACGGATCGGGGATGACGAGGAAGCCGAACGGCGAGGCAGAGCTCCGTCGGAGACGATTCCCCTCCCTTTCTCTCTCTAGAATTCTCTCTCTCTCTCTCTAAACTCTCTCTCTCTCTCTCCCTCTCTCTCTCTAAAACCCCCAGCCAAACCGAATGAAAGTCCCCTTTCTTTTTGGTGAAGCGCTGGCTGAGATTTAAGATTATGGGACAAAATCGCGTCCAGGACAGCCGCCGCATTTAAAGAAGGTCGGTTTGATAAGTGCGAGTTGCTGAACCGCCTTAAAATCGCGTCCAGTACAATGGACGCGTTTAAGACTCACATGGTTTCGAGGCAACTGAACTGTGAGTACGTTGTCAGCCGACAGGGACGTTGATGTGACTTTTCTGAATCGCGTCCAGTACAGAGGATGCCTTTTAATGTTCAAGAAACGCGTCGACCGAAACGGACGCGAATAAAGAGATAGGTCGGCAATTGATTTAGCAACGGAACAGCGACAGAATGGCGACGGAATAGCTCAACCGCCTTAAAATCGCGTCCACCTACCCTGCCGTCTTTTAATGTTCTTCAAGAAACGCGGCGACGGAAGTGGTCACGAATTTGGAAGGCGGTTCAGCAACATAATATTTTGTCATCGCTAATCCGTCGCTGATTGGCGACAGATTAGCGACGGAAATTTGACCGTCGCTATTCCCTCGCTGAGTGACCTTTTGTGACCAGACCTCTCCTGGGGGAAGCACTAAGGAAAAATGGATGAAATTTAGGAATATTGGAAAAAAACACTCTTGCGGGGCAAAAAGGGCCATTTTGGGCGTTATAGTGCAACTCGAAAATATGCCCGCGATGGGAAAATTTGCGTGTCTATAGATGTCCAACCTGACGTCTGCTTTGCAAGGGAGCGAGCGGAGGGACACGAAGTGGAGTGTAATGGAGTGAAAATGGAGCGAAATGGAATGGAGCGAAATGAAAAGAAATGCAGCGTAGCGCAGTGAAGCGAAGCGGAGCGGACTGAAAAGTAGACGTCAAGGTTAAAAATAGACACACGCTGAAGTGGCGAATGACAGGAGCTGTTCGTCAATTCATAATAAAGCTGCTCTTTGGAAACTCTTTTGGAGAGGAAACTCATCAATCAAAAACAACTAAGCTAAGGAAGGCAAAGACAATGCGATGATCAACTTTCGTCGTCGGGAAGTTCCTAAGGACGTAATCCGTTAGGTTTCACCTTCGTGTGGGGCTGCCACGGCCAGAGGTGGATCGAAAAGTAAAGTAAATAAAATGACAAGGATCTATGATGGATGAGTTTCTCTCTGAAAAGAAGATCTTCAAACAACCTTATGATAAACTGAGTACTGGACTCTGAGTGGAATATTCGGGTTGCTGGAAGTATTAGGCGCGGATGGCCCTCAAATTACCTTGCAAGAGTGGATTCCACTGTGATTTCAAAATGCATGTATGCATACTGGGCTAAAAGGAAAAAAAGGTTAAAAGGGAGTAGAAAATAACCAAGGATAATATTTCCACGCTAGATGAGTCAGGATCGGGGGTTATGCATGGGTCCGTCGTCCTCACAAGCCGAGCGTAACGGCCTATCCGTATGGCTAAGAATCATCTGGGATTATCATGGTTTTTGATGAAGGGGAACTCTAACCCAGATTCTTCAGAGCCACAAGGTCCTTGGTGTGCTCTAAGCGTATATAAATATATAACTTGATGGTAGGGCAGCAGCAGCCTGGGTGCGCCGGATGAGGCAACTCGAATCCTGCACTCAAAACTCGTCAGCCAAAATAACAAACATCATGGAAAACACATTCAGTTCATGACTTGAAGCATTAATAAAGCATTAAACAAACAGTCAGTCGTGTTTCAAACAATTGTGTTTGGGTCTGTTTGACCATGAGGATGAGATCTGAACTGAGGAGTTGAAAGTGCAAGAAATGAGGAGCAAAGGATCAAAGGATCGAGTTGATCTAGCGGAAGAAGGCAAAGCTTGCCCTGTGCAATACCATCGGGGAAATTTTTGGATTTGATTGATATTCAAATTTTATGGAGTTTGGAATATTTGGATTTGTTTAGAATTTTGGAATATTTAGATTTTTTGTGATTTGGAATATATGTGATTTTTGTTTGGATTTGGAAATATTTGAATTTGTTTGGAGTTTTGGAAAATATTTGATTTTTTTGGAGTTTTGGAAAATATTTTGATTTTTTGTGATTTTTGGAAAATATTTGATTTTTTGTTGATTTTGGAATATTTTGATTTTTTGTGATTTTTGATAATATTTGATTTTTTTGTTGATTTCGGAATATTTTGATTTTTTGTGATTTTTGGAAAATATTGATTTTTTTGTTGGTTTTGGAATATTTTGATTTTTTGTGATTTTTGAAACATTGTCATGTCGTGGCGGCATTGAAATTATGAAGATTGACCGGCGAAGGGGTCCTTGTGATTCCCGAATCATTAAAGAACGCCCAGAGTAGGGCATGCAGTTTAACGTGGTGCCCACGAGCCAATTGTACATGGTTAACGGTGTAACCATCAAAGCCGCGCCTGAAATAGACAACTAAAGTCTGGCAAAAAGAGAATTCTGGAGATAAGCTTGGATATGGGTATTCGGTGAGTTGGGTTTGGGTTCCTTCCTTGGCACAACCATCAGAAGGGATTAGTCTCATGAAGCGCTTGGGCTTTTGAATCATATTTTGAAATTTTGAGTGATTGACCAATTGATTGTAGGGACATGCTTACGACCGGGTCCATTTGGATCTCCGCGGGGACTTTGCCCTCTTGACATGCCCTATTGATTTGATTGATTTGATTTTTGATTGTTGCATGCTTACGGCCGGGTCCGTTTGGATCTCCACGGGGACTTTGCCCTCTTGACATGCATTGGAAATTCATTTTGATTGGTCATTTGATTGGATTCTGATTCTGCCCATTCTGTTAAAGACTTTCCCTTCGTCAGGAGGGTGCTTCAGGAAGGTTCCCTCTGCCCAGCTACCCATACTACCCATACTTCTGCCGAATAAGGAGGAAAAAACAGACTTCGAACGCCGTTCAGGGGTGGCTGTGACGATGACGGTGTCAACCGGGAGCAAACGACTGTGGGCGCCATGAAGTGTGCGCAGGTGCCCATGCCCAGGGCAAACCTTAATGACTCGGGAGAGAGTGCGGAACTCCTGGCGCGGAGTTATCATAACGAAAAAATGCTGGGACAGCATGGCAATGCTAAACAAATATTCATCTTTTTAGGGATTTTCTCGACACTTGGTAAATAAAATTTTTCAAAGTAAGAACTTGGAGGATTAAAAGAAGACGAATGTCCATGCCCTGTGCTGGGGTGGATGTGCCCTGCGTTGGGGGCGAGACTCGGGAGGTCTAAGGGATTTGACAAAATTCTTTATTCAAAATTAAAAGGACACGTGCGAGAAGGGCCGAAGGACCCGATTGAAAAATGGAGGTGACAATAAAACAAAAGACGAATGCCCTGCTGGGGGCGAGACCCGGGGGGTCTAAAGGAATTTACATTTTTTTATTCAAAATTAAAAAGGTACATGGGGGCTAAAGCCCCGAAAGCAGTGCGAGAAGGGTCGAAGGACCCGATTAAAATGGAGATGCGTAGACTATAAAAAAGACGAATGCCCTCCGTTGGGGCGAGACTCGAGGGTCTACACGAATTTACATTTTTTTATTCGAATTTAAAAACATAAGTGGGGACTAAAGCCCCGAAAGCAATGCGAGAAGGGTCGAATGACCCGATTAAAAAACGGAGGTGAACAACAACAAAATAAAAACGAATGCCCTGTGTTGGGGTGAGACTCGGGGGAACTAAATGAATTTACATTTTTTATTTAAATTTAAAAGGACAAGTGGGGACTAAAGATGCGAGAAGGGTCGAAGGACCCGATAAAGAACGGAGGTGAACAACAATAAAATAAAAACGAATGCCCCGCATTGGGGCAAGGTTCGGGGGTCTAAAAGAATTTATATTTTTTATTCAAATTTAAGACTGTGCATGGGGACTGAAGCCCCGAAAGCAATGCGAGAAGGGTCGAAAGACCCGATTAAAGAACGGAGGTGAACAACAATAAAATAAAAACGAATGCCCTGCGTTGGGGCAAGGTTCGGGGGTCTAAAAGAATTTACATTTTTTTATTCGAAATTAAGAACATAAGTGGGGACTAAAGCCCCTAAAGCAGTGCAAGAAGGGTCGAAGGACCAGATTAAAAGTGGCATGAGGAACACGAGGAGAAGAATTTGGAAACTCTGGAGGGCCCGGAGGGGTTGGAAGGACAAACAGGGCGCGATGCCCTGAGGAGCGAACAGGAAGGGCACGATGCCCTGTGGAAAAAATGGAATCCAGATGGCCCGGATGAACAGAAACAAAATGGCCACGAGGGGCCGAACGGGAAGCGGGATTAAAAAGGCCGCGTGGGGCCGACTGAAAAGGAAAATGAGCACAGTGTAGGGTGCTTAAAGATGTGCCTCGCGGGGCACTGATTGGACAAAATTGGGCGCGATGCCCGTGTACGCTGAAGGATTAGAAAATAAATAAAAATAAAACGCTTCCGTGGTGAAGGAATGTGGAGAACCCAAGGATTAGAAAATAAATAAAAATAAAAATTGTTGACTTCTGACGGAAATTCAATAAACAGTGATAACTCCCTTGGAATAAAATTCAATGAAAAGGTGGGGAGTGCCACCGGTAATGTCAGAAGCAACAATAAAGGGACTGTGCCCAAGGAATGCGTCGTGTGACATAAGAGGGGGCATGCCCCTTGGGTGGTAGATTGTGCCAATGGTTTGGCTTCGGAGTGCGTGAGCACAATCTGCAAAGTCGTTGCCTCCACGAGAGTGGGAAGGTGCAACAATGGTAACTCCCTTAAAATATAGTCAAATGAAGGAGTGGGGAGTCCCACTGGTTGATTTGGAGGCAACAATAAAGAAGCGTTGCTTCCATTGGAGTTTCAAGTGTGAGTGGTAACCCGTTGACATGATACTTGATGAAAACGTGGGAGGTTCCACTGTGTAATTTGGAAGCAACAACAAGGGGACCGTGCCCAACGATTGTATGGCGTTTGAGATGGAGAGGGGCACGACCCCTTGAGCAATGGATTGTGCCAAAGATTTGGCTCTGGCGTGCGTAAGCACAATCTGCATAGTTGACCCCTCGATTGGAGTGGGAAGATTCACAATGATCGTATGCGGGGTCATGAGAGCCTGGAGGGAGTGATTCCCTATGAGTACTCGAAATCGGCGTTGGCTGGCAACTTGAATGATTGGCATATTTTTAAAAGAGGGCCTCTTGATGGTCGAAATTGGAAGGAAGGACTTCCGCTCAGTACAAATGCCCAGTATATGAACAATGACCGGCATGCAGGAAATGCGATCATGATGTTTAGAAAACATGCCCGGTCCCGGGATTGGAATGATTGGCAGAGAGGACTGCCGCTGGGAAAATATGTCCGGTATGTGAACAATGACCGGCATGCGGGGGATAAAATCTTGAAATTCAAAAAGCATGCCCGGTCCCGGGACTTCCTTCTTTTGATGCTGATGCTTCTTGCTCCTTAAAGATTTGCCCTTGCCCCAGCGAATGGGAGTGGGGGTGGATGGAGTGGTTGTAGTGGTAGATGGTAACGCCAGTAGTGGCGTGATGGGAGGCTGTATGGCCGGTGGCGACGTGATGGGTATGACAGCAAGGGGTTGCTCGGGTTCGGCTGCCAAGGGTGTTGGCGTAATGGGAGGTGTAATGGTTGGTGTAATGGTAGGTGGAGGCTTAATTATGGAAGGCTTAATAGCAATGGATGACAATATGGGAGGTGTAGGTAAATGGCGTACGAACATGACCTCGGAAGGTTCATCGTCGTAGCACCAAGTGGTTTCGCGGATGAGTTGGCAACTGGCAACTTTAGCCCGAGCAACAGGCTGTGGTGGAGGTAGAGGTTGTTGGGGTTTTGTGGTGGAGGCATGGAAGCTGGCATGGGTGCCGGAGCAGGTGCAACGTAGGGCCCTATTGGAGGTTGATAAGATGTCCGAGGAGGACGAATCAGTGGGCGCCTGGGTGGCGGCATATCGTGATAAATGGGTAGTGGATTATGCGGAGGCGCATAGGATGTGGATGTGGTATAGTGAGATGGATAGTGGATGGCGTCCACTGATTCGTTCTGCATCAGATGAATTTGATGAAAAAGATCTACGATTCGGGAGTCCATTAGATGTGTCTGAATATAATGTCCCCGCTCGTAGAGCTCTTCCATTGTAGTGATGTAATTCATGGCCAGGATGTGCCTGAACCTCGGAGTAGAGTTTGAAATAATAATTTTGACTTGCTCTGACTCCGAGAGCTCATACTGTAGGCGCATGGCCATCGACCTCCAACGGTCAGCAAATTGTACAAATTCCTCGTCGGCCTCCATCTTCTCGGATGCTAGATCCGTAATAGAGAGATGGGGACTGACGCGATCTTTGTACTTGAGAAGGAATTTCTTTTGGAGAATGCGGAAGTCTCTTGCCTCACTTGGTTCTAGAGAGTAGAACCATTCGAGTGCAGGACCGTCAAGAGACTTTCTAAAAAGATATGCCAACGTGAGCACGGGAGTGCAAATGGCTAGGTGCCGAGATGATGAAGGATGTATAGGGGTAGGTGGCGAAGTCGCCGGGATATACATAGGCGGGTGCCTAGGGGAAGGCAGCTAGGACATGTTGCACAGTTGGATCTTAGGTCGGGGTAGGCTCTTGCCGGGTTCTGATCGGTGTGAGGTATGGAGGGACATCAGAGTGGCTAGTGCGCAGTGTGCGCACATAACCATAAGAAGTTGAAGGATGTCCCTCACGGTGGTAAAATGGACCGACATGGGACTGGAAAGATGGGGATCTGACATTATCCTCATAGTCTTATGGTAAAAATCGGCATGAAAATGGGTCCATTTTTAACAAAGCAATAAACAATCAAACAGGTTGAACAAAGATTAGGCAGACAATATGGTTCAAACAAGTTATGATGTTTAGCATTTTTTTAAGGAGTTTCACAATTAATTAATGGATTGAAAAATATTGTGTCACTCCAGGTGAGCTCCTAGTTGGGTAGAAGATATATACTTCGGGGTACAACTAGAATCACCTCTCACCACGCAATGGGATATCTGACCCGGGTCAACGAAGAGGTACCGCCTGCTCGGTCCGCCGTGAGGGAATCCACGGGGTACGAAGTCTTACGGGGTTCCGGGAGAAGGTTCACTGGTCCAAAGGGACAGAATGCCCAATGGAGAGTTTGTCCTCACCGGAAGGGGTGTGTGGAGCCTAGGAATATGAGGGAAGGAGGTCCCCCGACTGATGCAAAACGTCCGCAAATGCAACAGTTTATAACATAATGGCAGAAGAAGGCGTTTCTGTCAATAGTTAAAATCGCGACGAGCACAGCCGCCGCGACTAAAAAATGCGTCCAGTCACCGCAACGCGGAAATGAAAGCCCGCGCGAGGTCCCTGTGGACGGCCACTGTAAACAAAAACACGTCGACTTCAGCCGCCGCGATAATAAGCATGCACTAAATCACGTCCACTGGGTTGGACGTGTATCAACTCAGAACTCCAGACTCCAAAAAATCAGAAAAAGGCACCCAAAAATGCGTCGGCTGTCCCAGACGCGATTCAAGGCAGTAATGCAGAACGCAAAATTTTTTCACAAACTAGATGTATAGAAGCATACACACACACATATGAAATAAAAACTTAACTTTTAAACACTAATGACTCAACTAATCAACTTAACTAAACATGGATTTAAATAAATAAAAAACGGTAAAAACACAATAAAACAAAAACGCCACGTGGGGCAAAAAAGTGGCACACGCGGGTGCCAAAATGTAATGCCACGTGGGGCGTAAAAGAGGCACCCGAACTGAAATTAAGAGCGTCCCATCGCGATCGCCAAGTTGTAGACTCGATTATTTCCCGCCCACTCTCGGAGGAGGGGGCAAAAAACAACAGGCCACACACCAAAGACGTGTACGGATACACGTGAAAAAAAAGTGATAAAGCAAACAGTGGCCCTTCAGGCGATTAAAAGACAATAAAAGTAAATAAGACCGTGATCGCCAGGTACTTTTCCTAAAAAGCACCAAAAGTAGGGACGGGTAGGAAAGGAAGTGATGTGTACCTTTTTACCCGTACAAAAGAAGCGGGATGTGTGGGCGGGTTCTTTCCTCATCCTTCCACCGGCCGGCCGGCGAAGGAGATTCAGCTCGTGGGGGGTACCTGTGACACAAAAACAAAAGAGGAGGATCCGGATTAGCCGGATGTATGTAGTATCAAATAATAGACAATAAAAATGACATAAATAAAAGGGGATCGACGCACCTTTTTGTGGTCTTTTAAACCCCTATCTAGGTAGGAAGTGTGTGCATGCAGTGTAAATGGGCCATGAAGGGGCCAAATGGAAAAGCAAAAGAAACGTAAAGGACCACGAGGGGTCCGGAGGGAAGGAAAAGCGGGGTGCTGCCCCAAGTTGGCCGGACGATGTGACGGCGCTGTGGAGAGACAATCGGAGAGGAGGAGGATGACGTGGCGCTCGGGAGATGCGCGATGAAGACTGGATGACGGCGACGTCGAGCCGTAGACGGATCGGGGATGACGAGGAAGCCGAACGGCGAGGCAGAGCTCCGTTGGAGACGATTCCCCTCCCTTTCTCTCTCTAGAATTCTCTGTCTCTCTCTCTAAACTCTCTCTCTCTCTCTCTCTCTAAAAGCCCTGGCCAAACCGAATGAAAGCCCCCTTTCTTTTTGGTGAAGCGCTGGCTGAGATTTAAGGTTCTGGGACAAAATCGCGTCCAGGACAGCCGCCGCATTTAAAGAAGGTCGGTTTGATAAGTGCGAGTTGCTGAACCGCCTTAAAATCGCGTCCAATACAATGGACGCATTTAAGACTCGCATGATTTTGAGGCAACTGACCCGTGAGTACACTGTCAGCCGACGGGGACGTTGATGTGACTTTTCTGAATCGCGTCCAGTACAGTGGACGTCTTTTAATGTTCAAAAAACACGTCGACCGGAACGGACGTGAATAAAGAGATAGGTCGGCAATTGGTTTAGCAACGGAACAGCGACAGAATGGCGACGGAATAGCTCAACCGCTTTAAAATCGCGTCCACCTACCCTGCCGTTTGTTAATGTTCTTCAAGAAACGCGGTTCAGCGACAGAATATTTTGTCATCGCTAATTCGTCGCTGATTGGCGACAGATTAGCGACGGAATTTGACCGTCGCTATTCCCTCGCTGAGTGACCTTTTGCGACCAGACCTCTCCTGGGGGAAGCACCAAGAAAAAATGGATGAAATTCAGGAATATTAGAAAAAACACTCTTGCGGGGCAAAAAAGGCCATTTTGGACGTTATAGTGCAACTCGAAAATATGCCCGCGAGGGAAAATTCGCGTATCTACACTCACCTGATCACTACTTATTTAGAAATGGTTAAGAGAGCCTTGGCATTGGAAGCTGCAAATGAAGTTGTAGATAAGATTAGAGGGAAATCTAGAGAAGGATCTTCAGATCGAAAAAGGAAGTATGAGTCGGGGAATGCCCTGAAGGTTTAGCAAACTGCTAAGAAGGCAGGCAAAGCTTCGATAGGGAGTAAGGATGTTTGTAAGCATTGCCATCGCATGGCGTAAGGTTGAGAATTGTTGGCGTAAGTTGGATGCATGTTTCCGTTGTGGAAGTTCAACACCGAATCCTGGATTGCCCAATGCCCAAAACAGCACCAACAAATAAGAACCCCCAAGTAAAGCAAGGTAGACTGCAAGCCATTCAGGATGTGGAACCTGAATCCCCGCAGGAAGGCAGATTGATTGAAGGTACATTGCTAGTAAACTCAAAACCTGCGTATGTGTTGTTTGATTCCGGAGCTACGCATTCTTTTATTAGCTATGAGTTTGCTAAATTCTAAAGTAAAGTCAGTCTCATTACCCACACAACTGGAAGTTGCAACTTTTTTAAGTGAGGGTAAAAAGCTTAAAGAATATTACTCTGCTAGTCAGATCATGGTCAAAGGACATGATTTACCCGGTGATTTGATATGTTTAGAAATATGGGATTATGATGTAATCATTGGGGTTGATTGGTTATCTAAATACCATGCAAACTTAGATTGCCAACTGAGACAAGTGACTTTCTTAGGAGAGGAAATTTATTCCATGACTTTTGATAAACCCCAAACCAAAAGAATACCAACAATTTCAGCAGTGAAAGCTTGTAAATTAGTACAGAAAGGTTGTCAAGGATACTTGGCTTCTGTAACCCTATTAAATCAGGATATCACGGGATTGGAAGATATTCCGGTAGTAAGAGAATTTCTTGATGTTTTCCCTGAGGAGCTACATGCCATACCACCTAATAGAGAGGTGAATTTTTCAATTGAATTGGTACCAGGAGCTACGCCAACTTCTAGAACACCCTACAGAATGTCAATAGAAGAACTGAAAGAACTAAAAAGGCAATTGTTGGAATTGATAGAGAAGGGATTTATTAGACCCAGTACCTCTCACTTGGGGTGCTCCGATACTATTTGTAAAAAGAAAGATGGATCTATGCGGTTGTGTATAGATTATTGATAGTTAAATCAACTGACTATAAAGAATAAGTACCCACTTCCGAGAATTGATGATCTATTTGATCAGTTGTCTGGAGCTCAGTGTTTCTCTAAGATTGATTTAAGGTCCGGATATCATCAGCTTAAAATTCAAGAATCAAATATTCATAAAACAGCTTTCCGAACAAGATATGGGCACTACGAATTTGTAGTGATGCCGTTTGGATTGACAAATGCACCAACTGCATTTATACGTCTGATGAACGACGTGTTCAGATCTTATTTAGATCAATTTATGGTTGTATTCATCGATGATATACTGATTACTCCAAAAGTATGGAAGAGCATGATATGCATTTACGGATCACTTTGTAATTATTATGGGCAATAAGTTATATGCAAAGTTTAGCAAGTGTGAATTTTAGTTGAAGGAAGTGATGTTCTTAGGCACATTATTTCTAAAGAAGGTCTATCAGTAGATTCTTCAAAAATTGAAACTGTACAGAAATAGGAGCAACCTAAGAATCTCACTGAAGTAAGAAGATTTCTGGGCATGGCCAGTTACTACCCACGATTTGTCAAGGATTTTTCTAGAATTGCCTCACCTCTCACACAGTTGACTAGGAAAGGAACTGCATTTGTGTGGAATGAGAATTGTGAGTAAGCATTCCAATTGTTAATAAATGTCTGTCATCTGCACCAATTTTAGCTTACCAGTAGAAGGAAAAATATTTGAGGTGTATACTGATGCTTCCAATATTGGACTGGGATGTGTACTGATGCAGATAGAAGAGTTATTGTCTATGCATCGAGACAGTTGAAGACTCACGAGAAGAACTACCCAGTGCATGATTTGGAATTGGCCGCAGGTTTTTGCTCTCAAACTTTGGAGCACTACCTATATGATAATCAATTCATAGTGTACTCCGATCATAAGAGTCTCAAATATTTATTTTCACAGAAAGAACTGAATATGAGACAAAGAAGATGGATGGAATATATCAAAGATTTGACTTCAAGATTGAATACCATCTGGGAAAGGGAATACTGTGGCTGATGCACTCAGCAGAAATCCTGTAGCCAAGATATTTCGGTTACAAGTTAAGGAATGGAAATTGTTGGAGGAATTCTACATTGAGCTTGAAAGTTGAAACACAAGAAGAAAGAATTGTGATTAATAACCTGACAGTGCAGTCAGATTTGCTGAAGCAAATTGGAGAGCAACAAGGACAATGACCCTATACTGGCAGAAATCAGAGAAAAATTGGCTTCTAGAACCGACTTTAATGAAGATATTCTGGGAAATCTCGATTCCGGGACAGATTGTGTGTACCGGATAATCCCAAAATCAAGAAGCAGATTTTGGAAGAAGCTCATCGATCATATTATACTATTCATCCAGGAGCTGTTAAGATGTATCAAGACTTAAAGAAGCATTTCTGGTGGTGCAACATGAAGAAAGACATCGTTGACTTCATAGCTAAATGTTTGACATGTCAGAAAGTTAAGGCAGAACACCAGAAACCTGCAGGAAAACTAAAACAACTTGAGATACCAGAATGGAAATGGGATAGTATCGGTATGGATTTTATTGTGGGATTACCCAAAACCCGAAGTGGATTTGATGCTATATGGGTAATCATTGACAGACTTACCAAATCGGAACATTTCTTAGCAATAAAGACAAGATGGTCTATTAATATTTTGTCAGCACTATATATGAAAGAAATGTACGGTTGCATGCAATTCCAAAGAATATAGTTTCTGACAGAGATGAAAGATTACTTCGCATTTCTGGAGAGAGTTGCAAGAGGCTTTGGGAACTAAGTAAAATTTAGCACCGCATTTCACCCTCAAACTGATGGACAGACCGAACGGGTGAATCAAATTATTGAAGATATGTGTCGTGCTTGTGTATTAGAGTTTGGAAATGACTGGAACACTCACCTAGAAATTATGGAATTTGCATATAACAATAGCTACCAGTCTACTATTCGAATGGCACCTTTCGAAGCTTTGTATGGTTGGCAATGTAGATCACCATTATGTTGGGTATAAACTAAAAGAAATGCATATCTTGGACCAGAAATGATCCAAGAGACAACAGAAGTCATAAGTTGGTACAAGATCGGATGAAAGCTATACAAGACCGACCGAAAAGTTATGCCGATCGACGTAGAAGAGAGTTAGAATTTCAGCAAGGGGAACACGTATTTCTTAAAGTGTCACTCTGGAGAGGAATCAAAAGATTTGGTATCAAGAGAAAATTGAGTCAAGATACATTGACCTTTTGAAATACTGAAGAGAGTTGGAGAAATGACATACCAACTGACACTTCCACCACAATTGTCCAATGTACATGATATCTTTCGTGTGTCAATGTTAAGAAAGTATGTATATGATCCAGGAACATTATTGGATACAACGATCGGATATACAAGGAAATTTGGCATATGAAAAAAGACCAGTACAGATCCTCGATCGAAAAATTAAGCAACTTCGGAACAAGGAAGTTCCCTTATTAAAGATTCAGTGGAATAAGCGAGGACAAGAAGAAGCAACATGGGAGTTGGAAGATGCCATCAAGAACAAGTATCCAGAGTTGTTTATAGGTCAGTAACCACACACTTATGTATTAAATTTGGAGGACCAAATTTCTTTTAGTGGGGGAGAGTTGTAACACCCCAAGAAAAAAAATATATATTTGTTGTAAAACATGAATAATAGGGTTAGTGTACTTAACCATTATTATTAGAATGAAATAATTGATATTTGGGAATGATTAGCATTAAGAAGCATTATCCCAGTGTCGTGCCGGACGTGTGCGCGCTCCACAAGGCGACACTGTAAAACTGTAACGAAAACGAAATCTGAGAACACCATAATTTTCAGAAAAATCTGGAGATATCAGAAATGTAAATATCCAAATTTTTTGACGTAAGGATTTTGAGATTAAGTCGACGCGACCATTTTTCGGGTGATTTTTCACCAAGTGTAAAATAAATTTCAAAAATTAAACTAAAATCACCATAATTTGTAGAACCATCTCATTAGCCTATGGTTGAAATTTAATGCAAACGGACTTTGTTTGGACATGTTTACATCAAAACTAAGGAGGCAACTGAATTATTGGGTCATTTACGGTGGGGATTTTTGATGAATTATGGGAGCTTACGTGTTAAGCTCTTGGAAGGCCACCACATTGAGGGGTTAAAAGCTAACACCTATGTAACTACGTGTAAACCATAGGAAACCTGCATGAGCTACGTGTTGGGGTAAAAACCAAAAGGTTTTTATCATGACACATTGGCAACCAACGTGTTGTTGTGCATGGAAAGACCGATTGGCTATAAATACAACCCCTCATTCTTTGTACCATCTTTCTGACTTTCCCTGTTATGCTGCTGATGTGCTCACAAGACTTCATAGTGAGTGTGTAGCTGGATGTTGTGGTTGTATACCCTGTGCATCTCTTGGTCCAGCTCGAGCAACTGCAGGAGCTGCTGTTGGGTGTAATTGGAAGCTAGTGAAGCAGATTGGTAGTTGTTACTGCTACAGCTGCTTCCTCCTTTGCTTTAGGTCATCTCTCCATCTGCTATACGTTGTGGTATTGGGAGTTTCTACATCAAAGAGAGAATCCATATAGGTAGGATTCATTTCCCTCTGGTTCAGATCTGTCCTCCACACATGACAAGAAATTCTTGGTGATGGAACTAGTTGCTATACCTGTGGTTCTTCTATTTTTCTTCCAGTCATGGTAGAAGTACTCTTATTAGGAGAGAAACAACCTTGTTCCATTTTAGAAACTAACTTCTATCCTCTTCTTCCATCCTTGATCCTTGTAAATGCTATAGAGTTTTATAGAAGTCTCAATTATCTTTAGAATAGTATGAAGACTTTGGTTTAGATGATTGATACTTCAAGTCTTAATTTAGATCCATGAAACGCAATGTGATTTAGTGTCCATCTTTTAGAAATCTTCCATTAAATTATGGCTATCAAGGCTATACTTCCAGTACTAAACTATGTTTAGTTTCAAGCAAAACAAGTTTGAATTGCAAACCTCCTCTTTCATCTCACTTGTTTAGCTTATAAACCACTGTAAGAACTACAATTAGACTCTTCTATTTGATATAAAAAAATGCCTTGGTTTATAAGTTCGATAATTAAGGTGTTTAGGATGGATTTAAAGTCATTTCTGGAGGATTGTTGCTATCTGTCGACAGCCAGCCCATAGCTGTCGACAGGCACAAGTCTTCCAGAACTTCAGATTTCTGGACTGTGGCTAGCTGCGACATCCATCCCTTAGCTGTCGACAGATACCGTCAGAACCAGCAAAAACCAGGCTCTGACTGTTACTATCTGTCGACAGCCACCTCCTGGCTGTCGACAACTACCATCCTGACTTGTATTTCAGCAACTTTTCATGTATGAATCCTTGCTTAAACTTCATTCTAAAAGCTTAGCAAGTTACCCCCTTAATTACTTTGGTATCTGCTGTCATTCTACTGTAAAATTACCCACTTGTGTACCTTACTCACCCTCGAATTATCCTTAAAGTTGTCAATACGAATGGTACTCCGTTGAGTCTGTTCTTCGGTATTCGGTAACCAAGTTCACAAAACCTGATCACCTGAGAGTTCATATTCTTGAAACCTTATGAGATGTGAATAATGATGATGACACTATTGGGTCCTTGGACCCCACTAATAATATGCATGTGCAAATAGGACTGGTCCAGTCCTAGGAGGAGCACCCAAATTCATTTTCTGACCGTGCGGAATGATAAAGGGCGTCGGGATGTCTGGCATTGCATCAAATAATTTCTGATTATGGTCATCATAATTCCTGTACTATGTAACTGTTAGGTGAGCTAATGTTTGAGCTATACACCTGAACATGCCTGTGTTTTATCATCACTGTGTCAAGTTTACTGTTCTAATATTTGGTCATGTCTCTTTGATATCTATTTTATCCTTGCCTTAGCTATTATATAATCACCCTTGAATTATGGATTTGAATTCTACTGAGCTAGTTAGCTCACTATTTTCTACCATTTTCAGGTAATGCAGATCGGGGTGACGTTTAAGGGCATGAGTGCTGAGTGGACCGACCGTGACAAGCAAAACAACCCGTTTCTGTTTCTGTTAGTAGTGTGAGATGAGATGTGTTAATGAGTTTGTTTTAATCTACTCCTCACTTAGTTGTTAAGAGGAGTACTTGTGTAATAAGACTTCCGCTTATGACGTTATGAATGGACAAATAAATATTACCTTTTGTGCATGTTTTCTGTCACTTCCAATAAATAGCCTTTTATTAGAACGTGACAGCATGGGCGTTGGAACGGCAGCCTTGGTGAAGCTGAACGGCAGGGGGTATTGGATGTGTTGAAATGGCAGGGCCTGTGTGTGAGTAGGGAAGGTTGAACGGCGGTCTTTCGGGGTAGTGGGAAGAGCTTGAACGGCGGCCCTGCGTAAGCACTGTGCAGGTCCGCCGTTTAAGCCTAAAACGGTGGCCATCTCTGGCACTCCCCCACTTCTTTTTTATTCCATCAATGATTTGTTTAATGATCGGATGGTTCTTTTACTATATATTTTTTTAAATATCCCTGCTCCATTTATTTGTTTTTGCTGCTAGCTTTTCTTTTGATTATTATCATTGTCTTATTTGTCGTTGTTTTTTTTTTCTTCGCTATGTTAGTGTCTGTCAATTATTACTATTATCTCCATTTATCATTGCTATTAGTATATCTCTATTTAGCTCATTTATTTGTTCTCGCGTTCGACGCATTGATCGTTCGTCGCACCGGCACTTATTTGCTTCGCTCATGCACACATACATAAATGTAACACAAGCTGATAAAAATCATGGCTGAAGAAATGAATTCTACATTGGAGGAAATCCGGTCACATGATATAGCCCGACATGATGGTAACCATCTCTGCCCACCATATGTCATGATGGTACCCGGGTACGCCCACCTATGAATCTGAGATGACGACCATGAGGCAATGTTCGCCGAACGTTGACGACACAATATTCGCCAATGGTGCCGAGTTACAACACGAGTTGTCTGGCGGCCATGTTGGCACAAATATATTCAGAAATCATCGTTAGAAGCGGATGAACATCGGACTCGAGATGAAAATCCGGCAGCACCTCCCCTTGGTTTACATGTTTGGGGGGGAGGGGGGGGGTTTGCATGGCATCCGTCCACCACGATGGAGACGGTGCCAACAACGATGTTGATGCCGGGGGCAACAACACCAAGGCACACGGCACTGGTTCCTGAGACGTACCTGAGAAGATCGATATATGTCGAGGCCGAAAGACGTCATGTCGGGACGATGTACTACTTTCTGTTTGACCCCTTCTCAGCATATGCTTACGAATCGGTGGTTATAGGGACCGCTGGACCACATGTACATCTAGAAAGGAGTAAAGGGACTGAAACGACGGGTTTCAAAGGGATAGACCTGAACGATAGCCCCCGAGTCAAGTACAGTCCTGAACGGCGGCTCCCGTATCAGGCACAGTCTTGAACGGCAGCCCCAAAACAGATATCACCCTAACGGCTGGGAAGAGCTTGAACGGCGGCCCTATGCAAGCACTGCACGGGGCAGCGTTTAAGCCTAAACGGTGGCAACAAGAAAGGTGAACAGGAAAGGTGAACGATGGCTATTGAAAGGCTACTGAAAAGAGCTTGAACAGCGGCCCTGCGCAAGCACTACGCAGGGCCTCCGTTTAAGCATAATGGTGGCTATTCAAAGTTGCAGAAGCAAGCAGCGCAACAGGGGAAGAATGGGTGTGAACTGTGACTGGAAGAGCTTGAACGGCAGCCCTGCGCAAGCACTGCACAGGGCCGCCGTTTAAGCCTAAACGGTGGGAAAAAGGCCATATGGGAATTTGCTGATAATCTCTTGCGCAAGACCAGTGTTCTATGCAACATTTCGGCTATGAAATAGAAATCTGGGAATTCAAACAGTGAAATATTTGTGTTAAAAGGCCAGTATTCTTCTCATGAGGGAGATGAGGATCAACGATGGGATCCATAGAATGAAGAACGGTGGGCTAATGTCTTTTATCCCTGAACATAGGGTGTGGGCATAATTGTTCTACCAACCCGGGAACATATGGGATTCCGGCTACGATTTAAACCCGATAAATATGAATAGTAGGGGGGGGGAAATCACGAAAAGGAATAAAAAGAATCACAAGGCTATTATCGATAAACGCATGACCTATGGAATTGAGGAGAAGACCCCAGACTTTGCTCAGGTCCCCTGTGAGCGATACTGGGACCAAACCACCCAGCTCACTACACAGGGAAAGAGGCATTCACCTTCCCTTCTATTATACAGAAATTGGCAAAGAGGAAGATAGGGGAATTAAATACATCATCACACACGAGGAATGAAAGTAGAAGAGCATGCACACATGAGATATTATCTATTAATTTCTTGTGGGCACTAGAGCCCTTACAAACCGTCCCATGCTATGAATTCCATCGGGAATACATCCTTGGGAGGTGAATTGCAGTGGAGAACAAATGAAAGAACAGGGAGTTTTAGAGAGGCAGAAGACAAGGAAATGATCAAAAGAAAGGGGCTAATCTTCCACCTCCTGCTTTACCCTCACCTTTCTCTCTCTCTAACCAACACTGCACACACAGTCCCATAGAGAACCAGACCAGATTCCCCTCTCTTGCTCTCCTCCTGCTGCTTTCTTCCTCTTCCTTTCTTCTGTTGCTGTCTCCTAACGCAAGAAGACTTCTCCCAGAAGCTTCTCCTTCCTTCCTGGCTTCTGCCGCTCCCAATGCGATCCCCCCCCCCCCCTCTTTGCCTCTGATGCGATTGGGTCTTTTATACCCCTTTTTGAGGGCTGAGATGGCAAGGTGATGGGAGCTGCCACCTTTTTTGCAATTGACCCATCCCTTTCTTCTTTATTACTTCTTTTGCCATTCTCTTTCTTTATCTCTGTAGCAGCTGAACTGCGCCTGTGCTTCTTAGTGGGTCACAGGCCCATCTAAGATCTGGTGGCCCAAATTGGGTGCAAACAAATGCCCCCCACCTGTGGATAGTGCAAGCGAGGAACGAGTGACGCGGTGTCCGCGGGTGTACCCTTCATGGCCTCATTTGAACTCGTCGTGTGTTCAATTGTCATTTAGTCTCATTGTTATCAATCTTTTTTGTTCCATTGTTTTTGTGGTATTTAGTGGTCTATTGTCTCGTAGTCGTACTGGCGGTCTTCTAACGTGTTGCCATGCCTGCTGTTTCATCAGAATGACATCATCGTCTTGAGATTGACAGTCAATAAGAACTAATGTGACAACATCTTGTGAAGTTTGTGAGTTCACTAGATTAATAGCCACTGAATTGGTGAGGAATGTTGGACTGGAGGCTTTTCCAACTGGTGAAACCATTGGGCCGGTGGCAATCCTGAGCTAGTGGAAGCACTGAACTGACAGCCTTCTTGATTCGGTAGAAGCTCCGTATTGGAAACTTCTTCGAATTGCTGAGATTTTTGACCCCGTGGGACGTCTTGAAGATATGATTCTTTTGAATTGGCGCCCCCTTGAATTAGCAGGATCCCTAAATCAGTGGCCTCCTTCAATTGGTGAGGCCATGTGAGCTGGTGGTCTTCATGGGTCAGCCATTCATTAGGTTATGTTGGCCTATTGTATGAGCCGATGGCATGTTGAATAGGTTGATGGGGCATGCTTGCTTGCTTGACGAGCTGGTAGCTCCTTCTAGACTCAGTAAGTGGTCATGCTGCTTCCTTTCTTCTGAGTTGTCTTGCTAGTCGGTCGTCTTGGAAACATAATAATTTGAGCACATAGTAGTGTTGAGGCCCTTGCAGGGGGAGTAGACTACTACCATGCCATTATTGTTGACTGTGGTGACCAAATCGTTGCCTTGGGGGCCCTGTAGCCCTTATCAGTGCCGCTTCTCTTGCAATTGGATTAATGAGCCATTGTCTTCCTTTTGACTTTTGTTTTCTATTGGTGCCGACCGACTTAGTCATTCGTCAGCACCTGCTTCATTGGGTGTCAAAGGGTTCAACCAGAATGTATCATGTGTCGGCCCCTACAATTTAGTCATTTGTCGACACCATCATGTACTGACACCTACTTTTCTGGGTATCGACCAACTTTTGGCTGGTATGGAAATGAGCTTTGACTGACGTGACGACAAGCTTCGATTGGCATGAAGACAAGATTCGCCTGGCCCGAAGACAACTTTTGAATGGCGTTGAGATAAACTTCGACTGGCTAGAAGATAAGCTTTCACTATCATGAAGACGAGCTTTGGCTGGCATTGCATGGAGACAAGCTTTGATTGGCATGAAGATGAGTCTCAGCTAGCACTAACATGAAGACAAGCTTCGACTGGTATGAAGACGAGCTTTGACTGTCGAGTGCCACTTCTGTCAGGATTTTCTTTCTAGAGACTTGAAGCATGCTTGTCTTTGGTAGCTATCTTTGGATCTTTTTCTTTTATTTATTTATTTATTTATTTATTTATTTTCACATTATCGAATTGAGCGTCCTTTCGGATTTTCACTCAACTCGACCCCCTCTTGCTTTTGCCTATGCGCCCTTTCGGGTTTTCACGTAGCGGGGTACCCAATTTTGCTCATGGCACCCTTTCGGGTTTTCGTCATGACTAGGTTCTATCTCTTTTTACCCTTGTCCAAGGGAAACCTAGACAAGTCCAGCGAGGCACCTCTATTTTAAGCCTCTTCTTTTGTTTTTGTTTTTTTTTGTATACACATATATATTATAAAGAGATATTCATGAGTGGAATAGAACTCAACACCCATCATACCATGATGTTGGTAAATGGTGTGAGGTTATTTGGGTCGATTGCAAAATGACAACCTGAAAAACCTATGTGCTGATTTCAACAGGGATTCTAAAGGTAAACATCTACTGGCCAGCCGAGGCAAGAAGTCAAGGTTGGACTTTATTTGGAATTTTGAAAAGGCAGTGATTGTCTAAACCTAGGTCCTACTTGGCAAGAGCAAGTATATATAGACGTGAGGCATGAATGGCAAGAGACACCTTGTCTAAGTTTTGAAGCTTTTTGACAAGAGAGCGCATAGCTGGATTCCGAGAACGTATAGAAAAAGAGGATTTCTTGAAAGAGCAGAGATAGAACTCTCCCTTCTTGCCATTTTGACTTCATTCATTTTCAATTTTTTTTACCATAATACTGACCCAAGCACCCTTTCGGGTTTTCACCAGAGTCAGCCTCTTCTTGCTTTTGCCTACGTGCCCTTTCAGGTTTTCACGTAGCAGGGTTCCCAATTTTGCCCACGATACTTTTTCGGATTTTCATCGTGGCCGGATTTTTCTTGTCCTTTTTACCCCTACTCAGTGTAGACACGCGAATTTGGCTCCATCGCGGGCAAGTTTCATATTGCGCCATGATGCCACAAATGGCTTCCTTTTTGCTTTGAAAGAGTATTTTTCCCATCATTCTAGATCACCCCCATTCTCCTCCGGTACTTCCCCTTCATTATTACAAGCTTCAATTCCTTGTCGCGACGGGTATGGCAGCCGCCTCTCCATAAACTTGTCCGGCACCCTAGACACGATTCAGGATCTTATCACGACAGCCTTCAGGGGCGCAACCTTATCGTGACCGGCATGTGGGCTTATACAGAAAATCAGTTGAGAAAGTCCTCAACAATCAAATGACAAGACAGGGATGACCTGTCAGAAAAATTCAACTTTTCTAAAGCTTCCCACGATCCCACCATGTGCCCATACTCAGGTTATGCTGGCTATGCTGGTTCCAGTCAAATGACAAAAGAGATTGAGAAAGACTTTGTGCACTTGAGAAAGTGCACAAAGTACATTCCACATGGGTAAATTGCCCATGTGGCACCAATTTACCATGTGCATGGTGCCACATGGGCAATTTGCCCATGTGGAATGCACTTTGTGCACTTTCTCAAGTGCACAAAGTCTTTCTCAAAGAGATTACCTAATTGCAGGGCCAGAAAACATATCATCATCAGTAAAGAAAACCACATCAATCTTGTCTGACTGGATCCTTGAGAACACTCATAACTACCAAAATTTCTCTCATATATCGGTTCAAGTTGAAACAGCATGTCACTCTACATGAGGGAAGAATACATGCAGCAATTCCTGCTAACTGCATGCCTCCAGCCAGAGAGCTGATATGTTGAAATTCTTAACTGCTTCAGACCTTTATGGCAATTTCTTAATTATCACCGCACGCAAAGACTAGTACTTTTTCCATTCTACCATAGTGCATACATTATGCACAGAAGATTGTATATACGCCATATGGAATTTGTTCTTTTGACAATACCAGGTGATTTTATTTGAGAGACTGATCAGTACGCAGAGGCAGCCAATATATACTTAGACAAAAATATGGTGAAAACATTGCAGGATGATCAAGTATTGATCTACTGTATTTTTCTCCACTTACAGAGGTAAAACCATTTTATACACCTTAGAACCAAGACATAAAAGTAACTCTTCCATATTTTCCTACAATTTTACGTAGTATACAAACCAGGCACCCACTGCTCAAACATAGTTAACATCTCACGGCGCAATAAACTATCAAAAGCGAGAAATTTTAGGAGCAGCATAGAACGTGAGCCCCAAAGACTGCTCGAAGACTAAAGTTGAAAGCTACAAAATCCCGCACAGACCAAATCTTCTGAGCGGTATATGGCAAACCCGTTTCATGATTATTCAAAACTAGATTATTAGATGTATGAAAAGAAGGAAACGCCGTTTGTACTTAAGAACTGGAATCCCATACAAAAGAAAGGGAAGAAACATGAGATTGACCTATACAATGGAAACCACCCACGCCATGGATAACCCCAGGAAAACGTAAAAACCCATCGAAGCAAACGTCTGTATTGCTGAAAATCCAGTCAAGCTAGAACTGAAAGCTCCACCGCAACAAAACCCCACAAAAACGAACACATGATCAAACACCACGATTGAACAGAAAACAGAGCAAAAGAGGACAAAGCTCTTCGCAAGTGCATATAAGGATCGTGCTCCGACCAGACAAAGACCCCCTCCGGCAGACCCACCGGAGGACAGGTGCATGCAGGGAGCGATCAACCCATACCCATCAGCTAACAGTCCTTTTTTTAACCAATTCCACCGGAAAAGAGATCAAAAAGGAGAGAGAGAGATAGATAGATAGATAGAGAGAGAGAGAGACGATTGAGAGCACTCGCAGAGAAGGACCCCGGGAATGCTAAGCTCGCCGGTCGCCACTACGCGTTGGAAGCGGAGGACAAGAACGCGGTGGTTAACCAGCAGAACAGGGAGGAGCAAACAACTGTTCCAGCTTCCCGACTTCAAAACCGATGTTTTCATCTCCCTCGTCTGCGAAACCCGGCAGATGGAGAGAGAGAGAGAGAGAGAGAGCGTTACAAGTCTCTCCCACGTACCAACTTCCCCTGTGTAAGCCCTCCTCAGAAGACAAACACGCCACATGCCAACACCATACGTCTGGACTATGTGGTGATCGAGATGTACTGTAACAGAGCTGGGTTCTACCCGGCAGAGGAGAGGAGGACGCGGAGATCAGGAAGGAGGGGGAGTTGTTCGAGCTGAAGGTGGCGTTGCAGCTGTCAGAGCTCAGTGGTCTGTCCTCTCACTCCTGTTCTAGAGATGATGAAGTTAGAGACTACGCTGAGAAGCCATTTTGATTAGTTTGCATCAAATCGTGGTTGTTAAATTAGACTCTGATCTATGTAATGTGGTTCCCCACAATGACCCCTTCTTTATTTACACAACAATTTGTATATGACAACTTATTCTTTTTATCCCCTCAACCTTTGGCCTTCTTCTCATAAAGATTAAGCAAACCTATATACATATATCAAAATAAGTGCAAGAATACCCGATGTGGACGTCGTCATTAATTGAGCTGAGTTATATTTCTATACTTATGTGAAAGAATTATTTAAAATAATAATATATGTATGAATGATGTTTCTACTTTTTGCAAAAAAAATTAACATGATTATATTAATTATAAAATCTATTATTCAAATTTAAAAACTAGTCTTCCCTGATATAACAATAGTCTTCTGTGAGAAGGATATATATGAGTTGTGTGCTTTGGATGGCGACGACGACACAATCACACTTCGGACGACAATAGAAGGCCTGTGGAAGGGATGGCGAGGAGGCATCCTTGGACCTGCGGAAGATTATGTGAACAAGGAGTATTATCCTGTTTAAAAAAAGAAGAAAAAAGAACCACTAGAACAGAGGCATTGAAGTGAAGCTGGTAGAGATCGGTTAGCAATAAAGATGTGATCATTGAAAGAGAAGCATTCATATGTATATAAAGTTTCATTACGAGTTTTATGAGATGTAGATGCCCAATGTATGAATGAGTGTACACAAAAAAACAAAGTGTACAAAGATACAAAATTTTCATAAACTTAACTAGATTTACCATAAACTCAAAACTTGCTCAAAAACACGTTTTCCATAAAGCAACTCTGAGTAGGTTCATGCAAAAACGGGGCTTACCACAAGTTAGATTAGACTTCATGGTAAATCCCTTACCTCCACCTTGCAACCTCTTTGCTTCGTCTTTCTCTCTTCTTTTCTCCCTGCCATCGTCAACAAGTATAGAAAACACACGAAAGAAAGGACGCTCCCTCGGTAAGATCTCCACTTTTTATCTTCGTTGCTAGCTTCTTTTTATGCTTTCTCTGCTGCATTAGCATCCCACGCACGGATACACTTTTTAAAAAAAAAACTTTATGTGCCTTCTATTCCGCCTAAAAAGCATCCCAAGCACGGAAGCAAGTTTTTTAATTTTGTTCTGTTTTCCTTATTCTCTAAAGGTAGCAACCCATGCTTACTTTGGTGAGTTGAGTATTTTCTACTAGTTCTTTTGTTTTGATTTCTTAATCAGAAAAGTATTATCTAGTTGATTCAAACTACTCGAATACTCTTAAGTTTTTTGACTCCATTTCGATCAAATCGTTATCATCTGAAGTATTATCGTAATATTCGATCTTATCGGAATCTTGAAGATAATCAGCTATGTAATAGGTGGAAAGAGCTTCTGGAATTCTGGAAGCTTGTTTTTCTATTCTAAAATGCATGCCGCCATGTTCATTTGAAAAACAATTAAAATTGTGATAGCTTATTGTATCATTCATAAATTTTACAATGGCAAAGAATTCCAGATCGCCTCTTCCAATTATTATAAGATCGAGAAAGATATATTTGTCAAAGGAATAATCAGTACACAATGAATAAGAATTTCCTGCATATTTTACTTCTCGAGAAAGAAAAGATGGAGAAACGTGCAGAAGCACTTTGAACATCTTAGTAAGAGATATTTTAGTTTATAATTTTTATTTTTATTAAACATTTGTCCGCAATATTGATAAGAAGTTTTTGGACCATGCATGGTGTGATTTACATCAATTATGTTAAATCATTTGTATGTTTCTTTTTTATTTTACAAATAATTAAGAGAGAAAGAGGAAGAAGTGAGAGTACTAAAAGTAAGTGGTACCTCACCATATACCATAACTAATTAGTTTATGTCTATTTAGGTCAACCAAACAGAAGTTATATAATAACCTAATTAAGTTTATGTAGGTGAACCAAACATGAGTTAAAAAAAACTCAGTTGTCATAAACGAGTTTATGATAAATGCGCTAATAATAACTCTATTTGAGTTATGAATAGTTGCATATTCCAAACAGCTTTTAAAGTTTGTAAAAATATACTGCTATTATAATTATACCCATTACAAGCTGCCATGATCAAAGTTTATTGGCAATACAAGATTAACACAACAAGCAGTTCATGATATCCCTTACAGCATGCATAATCAAAGTTTGTTAACTTCATATATTCACACAAAATATTGTCTTCTTCATCATGTCATATACATTGTCTTCTTGATCATCGAATATTGTGCATGTCAGCATGTTCACCCAGTTTGTGCGGGATCTTTCCTTCATGAATCCCATATAGATGAAGTTGTTCAAGGTGTGAATCCAGATCGCGCTGTTACTATTGCCAATACTGATGGACTGTCCCTTGTACGTAGTTCAACTACATATATATAGATCATGAAGTTGTTCCTCCGGCACCACCTGCTTCTTCTTCTTTGGTGTTAAACAATATAAGCAAGCTCGAACTTCTTCTGCAACTCTGGCGCATGAAGAAGCATCCGCTTCCAGCTTTCTTTCTAGCTGCAGTGGATACTATCACGGAGCCTAGCTACTTCTTTCACAACTACGTACCTCCAACCAAGTCTCCTGCATGGCAGGTTTCATGACTGAAAAGATCATTAATGTTCTCCTTCCACCTGCTCATGCAAACAGTGTTGGCAACAAATGGGTCTTCCGAGTTAAACGACATTGATCTGATGGTTCTATTAAGCAACTAAAATCCCATCTTGTTGCAAAAAGGGTATACTCAGCAGGCCTGAGTGGATCATTATGCTGACACTTTTAGCCTGGTTGTTAAATCAGCTACTATACGTACAATATTAGCCATTATCGCTGTCTCTAATAATTGGGATATATTCGACAATTTGATGTCTCCAATGCATTTTTGCATGATGAGTGCCGTCTCATTATGTGTCGGTTCCATTTCTCTCTCTATTGGCTTAAACAAGCCCCACGTACCTGATTTCATTCGTTTGATAACACTTAATAAATGTTTAATATTTAAAGTGATAAAATATTGTATTTCAGATTGTTTGATAAAATGTCTAAAATTAATATGTCTCAATGAACATCTATTTTTTTAAATTTTTCTCTTTAAAAAGTGAAGAATATGTCATTTTTTTCCAGACATGTAACATTCTCAACTCTCGGTGTCCGACGGTTAGCACCTAGCGGTGGAGATCGACAGTCAGCACTCGACGTCCGATGGTCTGATAGTCGGCGCCGATCGTTGACTGTCAGGCGCAAGATGTCGACCGTCGACAATCGAGCGCCGACTATCGACTATCACCACCAATCGGCGGCTGACGTCGACTGCCGATAGTTGGACGCCGACTTCCACCTTGTCGAGCGCCGACTACTATTCTGTCAGACGTCGACTGTCAAATCGTCGAATATTGACCGCCGGACGTCATATGTCGATTTATTTTCAGCTATATATCTTAATTTGTAATATTGTATATAGGCCGAGACTCTCCTTTGAGAAGAATGAGAGAAAGCTTTCTCAAACTTTGCATTCTCTCTGCTTTATTCCTTTAATTTACATCACATTATAATTTATATGACTGAGTGATGGAGGTGCGACACCGGACTAGTGATACATGGCACGTGAGGGTGGCGATGACCCGCATTATTTAAATCATCTGCCACCGTTCCCATTATAATCCTTTCCTATTTTTTGGCATCATGTGACACATCTTTATTCGTAAGTGTGAAGAATGAATGTTAGTAAACCAACTTCTCCATCGGGTGGGGTATCAACATGCAGAAGAGGATCTATACATATCCGGTGAGAAATATTTATGTAATATTCAAATATATTTAGAAGTGTACTTATACCGTTTTCTTTGACTAATATTTGTGATATATTCTATCTATCTAATGAGACATCAATATATTTTCAAATATATTTAGAAGTGATTTAACTATCTCTCATATATCCTAGGGGTCGAGCTAGATCCATAATCTCTTGTACACGTCTCTACATGGAGTACGGTTCCTCTTAATACTCGGGAGGACAGGACTCAATCCATATTAGAAAGAGTTTTACAAAAAAAACAATTTTTTAAATTTTTTTTCACATTTGATTTACTTTTTTCATATAATACAGTCGATCCACCTCTTTTCGATCCCTCTTATATTGAGAAAGGAACCAAACTCCTCTACATACACGTCTGTCTCTACCCTTGCTTTCATCCTCTTCACGATTGTTTTACATACACGTCTGTCTCTCACCTAGACTCTTTAGAGAGAGAAGCTCCATTTTTTCTTGCTAGGATTTGCCTCTCGTGGCGTTTCTGTAAGATCCGGCCCTCTCGGGCCCTTGGCCCCGTCCTCATAGTCGCGACATTGTCGCGCCAGAGGAGCCGGTCGCGACATGCTTTTGGTCGCGGCACACTAGCCGCCGCGTTCTGGTCGCAACAGGGGGGCGTCGCGTTCTTGTTGCGGCATCTGAAGGCGACGCGACTCTGGTTCTGACCGTTCTGAACGCTGTCCTTTCTATTAGAACGACATTTTCGGGTGTCAGGTGCGTACATCGTTGACATGACCTAGCAGTCTGTCGCATTTAGATTCCCCAGTTTTCAAGGTTTGACCACTTTTGTTGTAGCGCTGGGGTAGGCGGTCGTGACATGGTTGCGACCTGCAGGGCGATCGCGACATGGTTGTTGTCACGTCAGCCAGACCCATCGTATCTCTGGGCCCGTCGGTTCAAAACCGAGGCAGGTGACCCTTTTCCCCCTCTCTCCTTCTTTCTTCCCTTCTTCTTCTTCTTTTTCCTTCTTCTCCCCCGAGCCTCTCTTGTTTCCGGTGTTGTTTGTGGTGCTCGTGGCGAGGAGGTGACGTCTCCTTGGTGTAGGTGACGTCCGTCTGGTGCTAGGAGCGAGGAGGAGGTGGCCATTCGACGTGAAGGTCCCAACAGGTCGGCTCTACTCATTGAGGTAGGGATCCCTCTTTCCCTCTCGTTCTAGCATGCTACCTTTCCCCTTGAGGACCTGTTTTCTCTGTGGTTGGGGATTGTGGGATGTGAGGTCCATGCTCGTGGTGAGTGAGGTTCCTTCGAGTGTAGATTTCCTTGTAATTGATTCTATGGGGTTGAGGGTGGTTTGGTCGTTTTACAAGCTTTCCTACATGCTTCCCATGCTCCCTCCCCTTTATGGTGTGTTTGTACCGGTTTTGGGGTGGTCCTTGGGAGGACTGTACCAGGACGCGCTCGGTTGAGATTGCGACCAGCCTATGGGTCGCAATGATGTCGCGAAGCATGCGCTGACCGCAACAACTTCGGTTGTCGCGGCGAGCATGGGCGCCGCGACATCCTCCCGATGACCAGGGGCGTCGCGACAGGGTCGCGTCCGGCCTTGGCGTCGCGACAGTGTCGCGACGGCCAGGGGCGTCGCGACAGCATCAAAGGCAGGTAAGTCTTGCGGATTTTCATTTCTCGTGGAGTCTTCACTGTTTCGGTTCTTCTGTACTCGTGGCACCAGTGCTGGATTCCTAGTACAGTCCTACACTATTCGTTCGCCTGGTGCTCGGCACCTGAGGGCTTATCCCGTGAGAGAGGTTGTTACCGTTTACCTGGGACCCCCATCCTCGTGCGCCTTAGAGGGAGCGTTCGGGGCGAGGAGCGTACTCGAGTCATGAACTCTGGAGTAGAGGGGAAAACAGTGGTTAGGAAAGTGGCGTCGAGTCGTTTACAGAGCTCTCTTGGTTGGTCTGGGACACCGAGGATGGCCGGAGTTCTACCCGGTGCAGGCCAGCCAATCCTTTTTCTCACTGCCTCGTTCTTTGTGGCCCCGGAACCACCTAGAGAAGCCAAGCATGGGACCGTAGTCCGGCCAGACTACGGCAGTTACTATTGTGTTACTTTGTGTTTCTATCTACCCATCTCTGACGAGACGTTGAGGTTTGGACCTGGGTCAAGGATAAGACGTCAGTGGATGCATCTGACCAGTTGACTAGTGGTAGCGGTTTCCATAGCTAGTGTCGTTTGTCCAGACGGGTTCCCTCTGCCTGTGTTGACAGCTGTGTGGTGGTCACGACGTGCAGGTCGTACGGAGTTTTTCGACTGTGGTGTCCTTCCGTACTGTTGCTAGTTAGTTAGCTTTGTTTCTGCACTTTCCTGTGTATATTAGATATATATAACTGATGTTATTTACTTTATTTATATATTCTTTCCTGCCTGTTAGAGCCAGTAGGAGATTGGTAGTCCGTACTAAGCTTCTGTTGTGAAGCTCATCCCTTCTTTCTCCAGGTGAGACTTCTCAGCAGTGGCTGGGTGCGCGTCGGGCAGAGGAGACGGGCGGAGCCGTCGTCCCCGTAGCTAGCAGTGGGTTCCCCCTCTCAGTTGTACTTCGCCCTCGGGGTATGCCCCTAAGGGCTCTGTCCTCCACCTTTTTACTTGTACTCGTTGTGTGTGTGTTAGGACTGTACCTAGAGCATTACGTCGCGGTCTCGCTCTCTTTCTTTTCCGTACGTGTGCTCCTAGTTCGGTAGTTGACAATTATTTCCTTTACATATTCTATTAGACGTGTTTATAGCCCTTCCAGGTCCCCCGGATCCATGGGCGGCGACCATGAAAATCGGGTCCTCGGCTGTGCCGAGGGTTAGGTTCTCGGGGTCATTACAGTTTCTCCAGCGAATCTCGTCGCCAGCTTCGACATTTTGACATCGACTACGGTGGGACGTCTCCAACTCATCAGAGGACTTGTGCGTCGACATCTGGTGTCTCAGTTCGTCGCTTTCATTACTTCTTCTGCTTCTTTTTTTTGGTCGGGAGAGGGGGGAAGGGGGGTGATATTGGGGAGCACCGTTGGTGTTCCCCCTCACCCCTCCTCCTTGTGACCTCTGTCTTCGTTTTCTCAGTCCTGTTCTCTCTCCCCCGCCCTCCCTCTTTCCTGTTTTCCCTCTCCTTCGTCTTATTTCCATAGCCCTCTCGTAATACGCGATCGTCTTCTTCTCTGCCTCCCTTCCTCCGGTTCCTCCCTGCCTCTCTATCTCCCTTCCAGCTTCGCGCCTTCCGTCCTTCTAGGTCTAGATCTGTGCCCCATCTACCTCTTGTTTTCCAGTTTCATTTCCTAGCATCCCAACGACACTATACCTCTTCTTTTCCTTGTTTCTTCTGTAATAAGCCCTTCTACCTGTGAATCTCCCTTCCGTGAAGCACCCCTCCACCGTCGCCTCCCTTCCACCTCGGTTCTACCCGTGTAGCACAATTTTCCTTTTACTTTCCAGTTTCTTCCCCCTTTTGGCCATTTTTTGGGATCTCGGTAGCGGTGACGCCTAGTTCCCACTAGGGATTTTAGACGATATTCATGTGCCTCCATTCGGCCTCGGCTCGTACTTAGGGTACTCCTTTACTTGATGTCACGCTCCGATATTTAGTAGCGGAATAAATAGCGGGGACGTGAACGATACAAATAGACGTATCACAGTTGAGTACGAGAGTCACAATTAAACAAACAACCATTTGAGACCATAATATGTCATCCAAAGTACTCTTTATTCCAATTCATTCAACTAGTTACAACCTTACATAAGAAGAACCAACTAAAGGGTCCCTTATTCAAATGAAAATGTTTCACTAATACATAGACTACTCAAATATCTATTCCTAATACTTCATCTCCTCAATGTCGGGTGCTCATCACTCTTGCCATGCCCCATCGGACTCCACGGTTTCCTCATCACTACCTAAAAGGGCAGGTTGATAGGGGTGAGCGAACTAGCTCAGTAGGATTTACATCTCAATATGGTGCGGGCACTAATATACATGATTACATTTTAAATAGGCAGATATGCACATGAATGATGACAATGCATGCTTTTCTAACAAGTTGAATAGAGGAATAGAACGGATGACATATCAATCAAATATCGAATTGCATATACAATGGACAGATATTTCAAGAGTAGAATCATATCAAAAGAGATTGGCCATATTCACAGATATCCGTATTCACGTGATCAGACTTATCATATCAAATCTTATCATGTCATATCAAATCAAACTTATCATATCAATAAAGGCACAATTTTCACAACTCTTGCAGATAGGATCAGTGCCATGACATGCACCACAAGTCCATACTCCCGCGGTTAATAAGTACATTGGGGCGCTCCTCCCCAGGACCAGACAGGGCCCCTATTGCACATGCATTGGTCAAATGGACCGAAGTCCCATTGTGCCGAACAAACATATTCATATTATGGCCACAGAGTTTCAATGACAAGCTCATAGTAAAGGAACATGATCATTCATAGAGTCAGGTATGACAATTAGCTCAAGAGAACAAAAGGGCAGTATAACGACGTATCTTATGTTTCATAATTTGTTAATGTCTTGACATGAGGATGTTTTTAAAGACAGATCGTATGCAGGACATGTGCTTTCTATCTCCAGGGTACTTCATGGTACAACCAGCTCGGCCTCTATGTGGAAATCCATAGAGCGGGGACTTACGGAGGTCTTAAGGAAAGGTCGCTAGTCTACCAATTCAGAAAACCGCAGAGAGCTCCCAATTCCCCAGGGGGTGTGCCTATTCGTGCAAAGTGTAAGTGACGAGTCACGGATCTTTCCTAGCATGTATGCATATGGACATTAATTAATTGAACACTGGAAAACATGTAACTATTGAAACTCATATGCAAATCATGATATTAACTTCACTAACATCCATACTAACATGTATTCATCCCCATATTCACATCATATTCTTATCATATCAATTGACAATAGGAAGATCACAAGATAATCCAATGAACATAAGGACAATCACAATTACCATTAGACATATTTCGTATCATTACCATTTTTCAATGGGTTGATTTCTTTTAGGTCCATGCATACTATATAACATCATGCACATGCTAGTAGACATCATGAATGATCAGACCCAAGATATGCAATTTTTTTGCAAGGGTAGTGTCGACACACCCCTTACTGGTGTTGACACAATGCTTCAAACACAAGGCAAAATAACCAGAACTGGTCAAGTAGTGTCGACACTAGATCAAGTAGTGTCGACACTAGACCCAGTTCCCAGAAAACCCAGTCAACAGGTCTGTACAGGGTGTCGACACTAGATCAAGTAGTGTCGACACTAGAGACCCTCCCAGAAAACCTTTTGGGCCAATTTGGACAGTGTGTCGACACTAGATCAGTAGTGTCGACACTAGAGGCCTTCCCAGAACACCTTTTGGGCCATTTGGGACAGTGTGTCGACACTAGATCAAGTAGTGTCGACACTAGAGGCCCTCCAGAAAAAAAACATATAGGTCAGTGTAACCCCAAACACATCTCATGCAGCGATTTACTTTCCCCTCTTATAACTCTCTAACAATGACATTTAGACAAACATGACGAGGACAACTAGTAGAGAACTTTGATGTTGGGGTTTGATCTAATTCAGTCTCGAATCCTGAGAAATTATGAAGAACATAAGCTAAGTGCAGCCCGAAATCGCAGTATCATGCAGTGACTCTCTTACCATGCTTATAACTCTCTAACAAAAGACTTTTGGACAAAACGTCCAACATAAAAGATGATCGTGACTACAGGTAGAAGAACTTTCATGAAGGAAGTTTGGTCTAATTCGGTATAAAATCACGTGCATAATAAGAAGAACGGGAAAAACCCTAACTGTGCGTGACTTAGGGAAACTACGAATACACAATGTATACTCCATGAATTAGTCAAACCAAGTGCAAATGAACCTAGACTCGAAGATCTACATGATGGTGTTGGTTTTCTTTAATCTTGGCCCGAGAACACCTACCTTTGAATGCTATAACTCTCTGCAGATTTCTGGGTTGATGCAGAGCGAGGTTGAGGAAGACCACGTTTTCCCCAGCCGTTCTCCACTCCTCCAGCCCTCCAAACTTGCTGCTCACGACCCCACTTGTTGCTAAACCTCCCAAGAGTTTAAGGGACAGTTCTTATAGATTTAGGGTGTATTTACAAGTCCTAACGGGACTAGGAAAGGGCTGCGAATTCTGTTTTCCTACTTTCCAAAAATCTGGGATTCTCTCACCCAAAGGAGGTAGCAAAGGTTTAGGAAACCACCTCTTAGGGTTGGGTCCGGTTTTGGCTTACCTACATGACTAATCACCCTAATTTTAACCCTATATTGCCCTCCCTAATTATTGCATAATTACATACACGAATTTCTGGGTATTTTCTTGTCCCAATTTTTTCCTTGGGCCAATGTGCTCCATTGGCCCAATCTTGTTAATGGTTTATTAATACATGATGTTGGAAGTCTCTCCAACATGTTTATTTAATTTATGGTTGGGTTATTTTTCCGTGTTAACAATTTTCCGACTTAGTTTCTAAATTCGGTAATTGGTCACGTGTGACGTACACTCGGCCAATCGGATTTTCCGTTGCACGAATTTCTTTGTGGAACACTTATAGATAATATTTGGGGTTGATTTATAATTTTTACGGAATTTTCCGATGTGTTTTCTCACGTACGATAGTGGTACTAAGTTCTATCATTCCGATAATACGGAAGTTATTTATTTACTATTTTCATACTTGAATTTGTTCATGGTCATAAGTTGTCCATTGGTCCAATTTATTTTATGGACTATCCCCACATATTGTTTGGAGTCACCCATAATTTTACTTTGGTTCATGATCATATTTTATACACATGATAATGGGTTTTCCAACTTATTTTTTAATTATGATAATAAGTCACAATAACTCTTGACATACCTCACATGACTTTTATTGACCCAAATTTCTTTATGGATCACTAGAGGATATTATTTGAAGTCCATCTATGATTTTTATTTAATTTTCTGACTCATCTAGTATGTGTGATAATGATTTCTTGACTATTCCTGATTACGATACTCAGTCGCAAAACACCTCTAAACTTGGACCATCCGATTTTTCTTTGCACGAATTTCTCTGTGGGTCATTAGGGAGTATTATTTAGAGTTGAACTATGATTTTATGAAATTTTCTAATGGGTTTTTGTATGTATGATAATGACACGTGTATTTTTGCTATTTCACAAATATTGATTTTATCATTTTCGATTTATTTCTAATTTTTCAATTGCCGAATTTCCAGGGTTTACACTTGATGGTTTTACTCCTAGTGTGCTCTTGTGTTGCAGGATCGGATTCAGTGAAGTTGTAGGCTCCTCAGGCTCCTGTACCACTCTTTCTTTCCCCTCAAATTGGGGTTGAAGGATCTGGTTTTGGCTCGTTGATTGAGGCTTCATCCGCACTTCATGTTTATGAGTGCATCTTTCGAGCTTCCTATCTGCTACACATATGTGATGCAATCGTAGTTCTTTGGAGTGGATATTCGTTGGAGCTTATTGTTCTCCTCAATTGGTTGGCTTATGTTTTGTCAATTTGACCCTGTCATCTGCATCTGGCTAGAAGGTGTTGTGTTTGTAGGTAGATGTGCTCCTCTTTTATCTCTCCCAATTGTTGTTTATTTTCTTATACTTGCTAATTGGGTAAGAGGATTGGTATGGGTGCTCTTCTCTGCCACTACCCTGCCTGACTGCGTGCAAGGGATGGGCATATGTGCTTTCTACTTTCAATTTTATTTCTCTTGTTCCTCTCTGGTTAATATTACGAGAAAGGTTTATTGCATTGTCAAAAGTATAATTTTGCTATGTCAAAGTGCACTTCTACTCTTCCATTGATCCATCTCACCATAGACTATGCACTTCTTCTAAAAGTGGATGATTAGGTGGACAATGGGAGAGCAAAAGTGCATATGACATGGCAAAATTACACTTTGGGCAGTGCATAATTTTAGACCTAACCCATATGCACACCATCCACATGGGTTGGTAGCTCATGTGACACCTAAAAAAGTGGTGCCACATGGGCTAGTTGCCAATGTGGATTGCACTTTGTGCATTTTTCAAAAGTCACAAAGTAGACTTTGTGCACTTTGAAAAATGCACAAAGTGCAATCCACATGGGCACTAACCCATATGACACCATCCACTAGATTGGTAGCCCATGTGACACCCAAAAAATGGTGCCACATCGCTAGTTGCCCATGTGGATTGCACTTTGTGCACTTTTGAAAGTGCACAAAGTCTTTCTCTTCTCTAATATTATAAGTATTGTTCACTGTCAAAAAAAAATTTCTGAAGAATATTTGTTGCACATTTAACGGTGTGCACATCAAGAGCACACCGTGAATAGATGCCAAGTGGATGAATGGAGATTTCTGACACCCACCCGTTGGTTGTACTTTTTGATGTGCACATCCACATTGTGCACCAAATATTTCTCTTCTATCCTTTGATGCCAACGTGGGGTTGGTGGGGGGCCGAGCGTTACACAGAATGTAGGAATGGGATCTTCTACTCCCACCCGGCAAAACCAATATAGAGCCCTTGGCAGCCGGAGCCGCCGCAGCAGGTGGTGTCTTTCTTCTCCAGACGTATAGCACTATGGCGCCGGCGGCGTTCAGAGTCCTCGACCAGTGCCGGTCCCATTTCCTCCGGCGACCCTCCGCGCCCCCGGGAGGCCTCCGTCCCCCTCACCTTCTTCGACGCCTTCTGGATCATTGCCACCCCCGCTGACCGCCTCCTCTTCTACCGTGGTCCGGAACCACGTCCCGACTTCGTCGCCTCCGCTCTCCCCGCCTCAAGGCCTCCCTCCTCCACCCTCCGCGTCTTCTACCCCTTCGCTGGGGCTCCACGGTCTCCCAGGGGAGGTCGACATCTACTGCACCGACGCCGACTCGGTGGCCTTCACCCTTGCCGAGTCGGATGGGGACTTCCGCTGGCTGGCCGGGGACGCGCCCCGGAGCAGCAGGGAGCTCGGGCTCCTGGCCCCTCCTGCGCCCGCCCCCGGCGCTGACGGGTTGCTACCGCTGTTTGCCGTGAAGGTGACGGTGTTCTCCCGCGCCGGCTTCTGCCTCGGGTTCTCCATGCACCACACCCTGTGCGATGGCAACAGCTTTGCCCGCTTCCTGAGGTTCTGGGCCTCCGCCTGCCGGTCGGTAGGCGACCATACTCCTGCCGACGACGTCTCTGTCCTCATCGACCGCTCGCTCGTCCCCGACCCTCGCGGGCTCTATACGGCCTTCTTAAAGGGGGTGAAGGTGCGAGCGCCATCTCGACCGCTGCCTGATGATATCGTCAGCGCCACGTTCCTCCTGCGACGAGCTCACATAGAGGCACTCAGAGCCACGCCTCCCGCACCCACTCCCCGGCTCCGCCGGCCCCTCCCCGGTACTCGTCCTTCGTACTGACATGCGCCCACGTCTGGGTCACCATTCTGAACGCGGCAGGGGCCGGCAGCGACGACCTCAGCGAGCCACCTGTTTCGCTCTTCATGGTGGACTGCCGCGCTCGCCTGAAGCCGCCACTCTCCAGGCGTACTTCGGGAACTGCATAGTCCCGTGCTTGGTGAGGCCCCACTAGGCTTCCCTGGTCGGCGAGGACGGCCTCGGGCATGCGGCGAAGGCCATCGCCGGGGCTGTCGGCCGACTGGGAAGGGGCGGGAGGCTCTGCTGGAAGGAGCGGAGGGTTGGGCGGCGAGGTTTCTGTCGTGGCTGCCGAGGGGACTACTCTCGGTTGCCGGCGCCGCCGAGATTGGGAGTGTACCAGGTGGATTTCGGTTGGGGGAGACCGGAGAAGGCAGAATTGGCGGGGATCGATCGCTCGGGGGCAATGACGCTAGCGGAAAATCGGGAGGGGGAGGGCGGGATCGAGGTGGGGTTGGCGCTGCGCCTGCCGGAAATGGAGGCCTTCGCGTCGCTGTTCGACGCGGCGCTGGACGCCGTCGCTTGAGAAGAGAAGCGAAAAGGCGCCACCTTTCGCGGAGGAGCACCTAAACGAAGATGATAAACCATTTTCCGTAGTTAACTGGGTGTCCGGTCGTCTGATGTAATAATAATAGTAATAATAAATTAATTAATAATTTATGAGAAGTGTTTATTAAAACAAGAACTTAACATATATTGTAATAAAAGATAAACTATTATAATGAATTATAACTCTATAAAAGAATTAAAAAATAGTTAAATATTTGAAAGAGACTTCTAATTAATTTACTAAAAAAATCGAAAGTGTTGTTTTTTTTCATGAAGTCTCTTAATAAGAAAGAGAAAATTATATAATATTCTGAATTCAACTTTTATACTCCTACAATTTAGGAGTGGGAGTTTGTAAAATTTTTTGTACAAATATAAAGCACAAGCTTGAGACACGCCCATAGTCTGATAGCACAAAATGTAAGCACTTAGATGGAGGCAGATCCCATATTCATAGGGCTGCTAACGGGTCGGAGTCGGAATCGGGAATGGTACTTTCCGCATCCATTTCCTATAGAAAATCAAAACGGTC